>JAUTXW010000931.1:655000-1013861 GCA_030620095.1 Kuschelorhynchus macadamiae | reverse complement strand
AAAATGTATTTTGAATGGAATGATGAAAATGGTTGTTCTATAATGGTAAACAATTGTCCTGTATGTCGCACTAGATATTACTATTTGGTACAAATCTTCAAAGATGTAATTAGACATCATTTTGTTGTAATTTTAAAAAAGAGGATAATATTTTTTATAATTTGTGTTTGTGAAAACTCTGGTAACAAATAATTTTGTAAAAAAAGTAAATGTAAATATATATAATAATTGACACACATTTTTTCCTTTTCCTATATTGAAACGACAACAATGATCTAACAAGTTTTAATACATACTAATTTTCACATTACATAACAAAACAATTATTGTAGGTTTACACAAAAAAGTGCCACGCCCTAAAATGGCACCACTTTTGCAAATGGAAGCTTAAATTTTCTTATGGGAATTTACATGTAAAAATGACGGTTTGATTGTCGGACCAGCGCAGCTAATCTACTACTTTTTAATTATACTAATAATATTAGCATAATTTGCATCAAGTAAGAGAAAAACTCAATTGAATAGAAACAAGCGTTAACAAAATGTTATTACAATATATGAGTGCTTCTAGTGACAGTTGACATAATCGAGCACTTTTTTTACATATGATTAGCTATTTCATTTACAAATACAGTGTCAGATATGAAATAAAAGTATTTTATATAGCAATGAAAATATATAACCGCTTATAGTAACAGTTGACATTTTTAAATTAATATTGTTTTGACGTATTCTACTTATTATCTTTACAATTTATGTTTAAAATTAATATTTTGATATAATCTACCCATTACGTTTATAACCTATATTTAAAATTAATATTGTTGAAATAATCCACCCATCACCTGAACATGTTTTTATTATTAATATTTAACAACATAATTTTCTATCTCTTTTTTTCATTTTTGTTGCAGTAAAAGCAAGCATGTTCAGGAATTAGTAGAAAAGATGTATCCTACAAATAGCACAATGTAAATCAGAAGCACTAACAACATAGGCTCTTTTGTAGTGGCAGCTCACATGATCGGACTCCCCTCTCCATAAATATCTCATGTGAATTGCACTACAAGGAGAACAAATAACAAATGTTCTAGTCTTCGACTTTCAATTAGGTAACGTATAACACATACATCTTTCTTCAAAATTATTAAATAATTCACTAGCTAATTTAACACTTTTACGTCAACCTCGGTTCTAAATTTGTGATTGTCCATCATATCACTCCTTCGTCAATTTCCTGATCATCTTCCTCCACATCCTCTTCTTCCTCCATAAATACCGATGTCTGTCGATGTTACACTGGGAATGATCTTCTAAGCCTAGATGATTTGTCCAAAAATAGATGTTTACAAAGTGATGAATCGCCTTGAGATTAATAAAAATTTCTTTTTCTTTCTTCAATTTGGCCAGCGTTCTCACATTATTTTCTTCAATTTGGTCGGCGTTTCAATCATATTTTCTGCCATCGTTAGGAGCTTTAGATTTAGATATGGTGTTTGATAAAAAACAATTTTGGTTATAGCTTATAAAATAATATCGACAACTGATATTACAGCGAATGATACTGTATGATCGTCGAGTGGATGTTCTTAAGTATATATCCCATCAACCACCACTTTTACTACCTGCAATACTTAAGTTTTTTTTTTTTTTTTTTTTTGCTGTGGGGTTCCGTGGGGGGTTCCTCGGGGGGGGGGGGCCGGGGGGCTGGCCCCCTCCCCGCTCCGCCCGGCCCCTGCCCCTCTTTTATCTTCTTTCTCTCCCTTCCTTCTTTCTCTTTTTTTATATGTTTCTTTTTTCCTTCCTTCTCCTTTTTCCTTCCTTCTCCTTTTTCCTTCCTTCTTCTTTTTCTTTCCTTCTCCTTTTTTTCTTTTCTTCTTTTTTAATCTAACCTAACCTAACCTAACCTAACCTAACCTAACATAACCTAACCTAACCTAACCTAACATAACCTAACCTAACTTAACTTAACCTGAAGAGGGTAGCGGGAAATTGGGGAACCGGGATTTTAGTCTCGGAAATTCAGGGGTCCGGGGGGGAGGGGAGGGGGGTAAGGTTGTTGATCGGCTTGGGAAAGTGGTTTTTAGAGATTGTCGTTCAACTTTAAGTAGGACACATGTGATTAACTTTTGCATATAAAATCGCCTCAGCGAAGAGACGAATGCAATTGATTTCTGCATTCACACTGTGCAGAGCTCGCGAGTTTTCTGGTGTTTACATTGTGTCTATTTGGTAAATTTTTATTTTTATTTCTAACATTTTTATTTGGCAAGATTTAATTCTTATATATATTGTTGACATTTTTTTGTACATTTGTGGCATTTTTATTTGTTATTACGATTTTTTTCATAATGGACAATTTTTTGGCATCGAGTAGCAAAATAATTGACAATGACTTTGACTTATTGCTTGACTTTGAATTTTGCAAACCAACAAAACAATGAAACAGACGTATTTACAACTAGTCAACAACAAACTATTCAGGACTTGAATGAAATTATTTACAATAGCCAAGTTCAGAATAATGCCAACAAACACAACAACGAAAAATATTTATTTACAGCTACTCAACAACAAACTCTTGACGATCTTAATGACATTATTGACAACAAAACGGACTTAATTACAACAAAAACTAAACAAACTCTTGAAGAACTGAATGACATTGACGAAACTCAAAATTCTAGCTATGAGGATATTGTTTGTTTTCAAAAATCTAATCCAAATTATTTAACATTAAAATCGCCAATTAATTCTCCGAGACCAATTTGCTCTCCCTTTTTGTTTAGTGAAAATTCTGATTCGGAAGAAGAACAAATTGATCAAAATTTAAGTTTGGCTATTTGTCCTACTAATTCACCATATGATATTGTAAATTCTGATTCGCAAGAAAAACAAATTGATCAAAATTTAAGTTCGGCTATATCTTCTATTAATTCACCATATGCTATTGTAAATTCTGATCCGCAAGAAAAACAAATTGATGCAAATTTGACTTCTGATATTTCTCCTAATAATTCACCAGTTGAACAAAATTCAATTTCGAAACCATCATTTATCATTAAAAAAAAATTTAAAATTCATAAAAAAAATAAAAAACAAATAGCAAACCTTAAGTGTCTGGGTTTCGCTATTCAAAATTTAACTAATTTGATTACAATTAAAAAGGGAGACGAAAGTACGGTGAATTATGTTAAACAGGCCTTTGACAAATTAGTTGACTCATTTGAAGAAATGGATTCATAAAGTCAATTAATTTCTATTGCTTTATTATTATACAAAGAACTTCAAAAATGCACTTGCTTTTTTCAAAATTTGACTATAACTAAATAGAATTGCACAATATTAATTTTATTATTATTATTATTATGCAGAAAACTTCAGAAATGCATAAGTGTGTAACATGTAATAAAGTCTTTACTAGAAAGGATAATTTACTGCGACATATTAAAAAACATGTTAACGGAAATTCCACAAAACTCAACAGTTGGTTGAAAAAACCAAAGCTTGTTAAAGGTAAGAACATTTTATTTTTCATGTCATATTTTGTAAAATATTTTGTAAAATATTTTTTTCTTAATTTATATAGATTCTACAAATATTGTAAAATATTGTAAAGAATGCAAGAAAAATATAAACCAAAGTCTATGGGGTGGACATCTTCGATCTAGTGTGCACAAGAACAATTCCAAAATAGGCTTGGAGGAAGGTGTTGAAATTATCAAGTCAGCATTCAGGGAACGAATAATATCTTATAGGATTTCCTCACACCAAAACTTCATAAATGTGAAAGAATATTTTCAACATTTGGAATACAAAATTGCACATCTAATAGATCAAGAACTGCAGAAACATAAATGTATCAAGCTAAATATGGAACTGTTCGGTTTCTATTTTAACCCCAGCAGCGACAGCTATGATGTCAAATCTTTTAATGCGCCGTTCCAAGTCATTTGCCAGGGATATCAGAAAAAAGAACTGTTAGAGCAAATCTGCACCATTATTGACCAGAAAGCTGACGAATTTGCAGAAAGAGATTCAGGTAAAGAATTTATTTTCGATTTTACAACAGCAACAAAAAAGTAATTTTTTAATTTTTACGTTGCAGGATGGGCTTTGATGAATTTACTTCATTTGGAAATTAATGTTAACAAGCACAATCCGCTGAGAGCCTCATCTTTTATCGAACTTCCTCAAGAGATCAAGAGACGTCAAGCTGTGATCAACATTAGGAATGATGACAACTTTTGCTTCGCCTGGGCAGTTGTGTCTGCTCTTCACCAACCACGCGGATTAGATTTTGAAACTTCATCCTACCCACACTACTCTTCTGTTTTGGATATGTCAGGTATAGAATTTCCAATGTTGCTAAAGAACATTAAGATTTTTGAAGAAAAAAATAACATTTCTATTAATGTATATGGATTAGAAATTATAAATCCTAAAAAGGGGTATGAAGTAATTGGTCCACTTTATTATTCATCGAATAAAAAAAATCAACATGTCAATTTATTGTTAATAAGTGATGATGATGAAAAAACTTTTCATTATTGCTATATTAAAGATTTATCAAAACTAGTTTCTGCACAAATTTCTAAACATCACGGAAAAAAATATATTTGCGATGGTTGTTTACAATATTTCCCTACAGAAGAAAATTTATTACAACACAATAGCTATGATTGTGATCATTTACGAATTAACCTACCTTCTAAAGAATTAATAAAAGATAAGTTTGGAAACTATTCATATGATAATATTTTGAAATTTGTAAATTATCATAAACAAATGAAAGTTCCTTTCGTGGTGTATGCAGATTTTGAATGCATTTTAAAGCCTTTAAATAATGACAATGTTGATAAAAATCCTAATACTTCATACACCTTAAAACAATATGAACATATTCCACATTCATTTGCCTATTACATTAAATGTTCCTTCGACGATAATTATTCTAAATTTGAAAAATATAGAGGTCAAAATTGTGATACATTATTTATAAATTCTTTAGAAAGAGATGTGTATAACATATACAATAAATATTTAAAGGCTCCTAAAAAAATGATCCCTTTGAACGAACTGGACAAAATTTATCATAACTATGAAAAAGTTTGTCATATTTGTAATAAACCTCTTTTAAATGACAGGGTTGCAGATCATTGTCATATAACCGGTCTTTATAGAGGTCCAGCTCATTCACTCTGCAACATAAATTACAGAATACCTAACTTTATTCCAGTTATATTGCATAATTTGCGTAATTATGATTCTCATCTATTTCTTAAAAAATTATGCTTAAACAAAGAACAACTAACAGTTATCGCACAAAACAAGGAAAAATATATTTCATTTGAAAAGCTTATTCATGTGGATAACTATTTTGATAAAAAAGACACAAAAGGCTAAGAAAAAAAATATATCATTAAGGTTTATTGATTCTTTTCAATTTCTATCCCATTCTTTATCAAAACTCTCTGAAAGCTTAAAAGATGAACAATGTAAGGAAATAAAAAAAATTTTCAATGATGAAGAAAGATTTAAACTTATTCGGCAAAAAGGTGTATTTCCTTACAGTTATATTGATGATTATTTAAAATTAGAAGAAACAACTTTACCTCAGAAAGACCAATTTTATAATACTTTAACGGATGAGCACATCAGTGATGCAGAATACCAAAGAGCTGTAAAGGTTTGGCAATTGTTTAAATGTGAATCTCTTGGTCAATACTCCGACGTTTACTTACTCTCTGATACTTTACTTTTGGCAGATATTTTTGAAAATTTTAGAAGCACTTGTTTATCCACATATAAGCTCGATCCAGCTCATTTTTACACTTTTCCAGGTTTATCCTGGGAGGCGTGTTTGCGTTATACTGGAATAGAGTTAGAATTGTTAACTGATCCAGATATGATACACTTTTTCAAAAAAAGCGTTCGCGGTGGTGTGAGCTCTTGCATTTGTAGAAAATCTGAAGCTAATAACCCATTTCTTTTAAATTTTGATCCTTTAAAGCCAACTAAATACATAATTTATTATGATGCAACAAATTTGTATGGTTATGCAATGTCACAGCACATTCCAACGGGAGATTTTGTTTGGTTAACAGATAAAGAAATCAATGATTTAAATATTATGAATATTTCTAAAAAATCTAATAAGGGATATGTTTTAGAAGTTGATTTAGAATATCCTACAAGTCTACATTCCTATCATAACGATTTTCCGTTTTGTCCAGAAAACTTTAAACCGCCAAATTCTAAATGCATAAAATTAATACCCAATTTAAATGATAAATCAAAATATGTTATTCACTATCAATTATTAAAACAATGTTTGGAACATGGACTCAAGTTAACTAAAGTTCATAGAGTTTTACAGTTTTCTCAATCTGATTGGTTGAAAAAATATATAGACTTGAATTCAAGATTAAGAAATGATTCAAAGAATGAATTTGATCGTAATACTTACAAGTTGGCAAATAATAGTATTTATGGCAAGACTATGGAAAATGTTGATAGGAGAATTGACGTAAGACTTGTTACAGAGTGGGAAAAAAATAGAAGAAAAGATGGTGCTGAGAATTTAATTGCAAAACCATATTTCAAGGACTTAACAATATTTTCTAAAAACTTGGTAGCTATTCAAATGCAAAAGATTCAAGTTACTTACAATAAACCAATATATGTAGGCTTCTCAATATTAGATATATCTAAAACTGTCATGTATGATTTCTTTTATAATTTTTTAAAACCTCTTTATCAGGAAAATATTTCACTTTTATACACCGATACCGATTCGTTCATTTTAGAAGTCACAACTCCAAATATTTATTCTGACATGATAAAAAATATTCACAAATTTGACACATCTAATTATGAATTTAATAATATTCATGAAATGCCTATTACAAAGTCAGTTATAGGAAAATTCAAAGATGAATATGCTGGTGAACCCATTACTGCTTTCTTTGGTACTGGAGCAAAAGCATATTGTATTAAAACGGAAAACAGTTTAACAAAAAAAGCAAAAGGTGTTAAAAAAAGTGCAATTAAAAAGCAGTTGGATTTTATTCATTATAAAGATGTTGTTGAAAATCATTCTAAAACCTTTTGTTCAATGTATGTTTTTCGATCTAGACAACATACAATTTTTACAGAGTTAATTAATAAATTGGCTTTGAGTTCCGAAGATGATAAGCGGTATAAAATTCCCTATAGTTTTAATACATTAGCTTGGGGACACCAAGATATTGCTTTGTATCAATGGAATGCAGAACATGAAGATTTAGATATATTTATGTAGATATTATAAGGTATTTAAATTTGTTGTTTTTGAAACCAAAGTTAGTCTTCATAAGTCTTTCACAAAATGTGCATAGAAACTTTTGACAAAGAAATTGATAACAGTTATTTTAAAACATATGAAAAACGACTTTCCACTTTTAAAAAATGGAAAGGAAAATTGAGACCAGAAGTGTTAGCTGGAGCTGGCTTTTACTATACTTCAATCAATGATATTTGTAAATGTTTTTATTGTGGTATTGAAATTTTTGATTGGTTAAGTTATGATGATCCTATTGTGGAGCATAAGAAATTTGCTAGGAATTGTGATTTAAATAACTGTTTATGGAAAAATAGGAATCGAATAATTGTAACCATTCAAAATAAGTCTTCAAGCTACACATTTTATATAGTATTATTAATATCCTTATTTATGAACTTTTACATATATTTAAATTAAGTATTTTATTGTTATTTTTTTACAACTGCTTTTGCTTTCGTGGTGAAAGTATCTGCTTAATGTTAATAAATTTGGAATATAATTATTAATTTGTTTTAATGACTATCAGTAGATCTCAATTTATTCTTCTTTATTTTATTTTCCAAAATGTTTTTTATGTTCATCATCCCCCTGGCGTAACACAGTGTGAAATATGTTTTTCTAATAAAACAGACGTCACTCTAAGTAAATATTGTAAATTTATGAAAATTGGATTAATTAACAATAGTACAATTAGTTGGATGGAACGAATAAATGGAAATGAAAATGCAAGTAAATTTTTTAAAATTTTGTATCATTATCCAAATCGATCTATTTTTGATACAAATTGGATAGAAAGGTTAGAGTTTAAAAATAATCAGTTACAAATTTTAACCCCCAACTGTACCAATTATTATGACGGATTCAAAAATTATTACTTTTCCATCATTAGTGTTACATTAAACTTTGCATTATTTTTATACATTACCATTTTAATTATTTATCTTTATTACAAATTTCAAACTGGAAATCTATTTTTTCATTAATCCATTTTAATCGAAACTTTAAAGAAAGTGGGGATGAGAATATTTAAGTACAAGAATAACACAATATGTTTCAGTCTCGTTTAGTCATTATGAACAACGCCGTGGTTCATAAACCTTTGGAAACGCTTCTTAATTCAAAAATTTATTTTTTAAATAATTCTTTGTCAAAATTTGTTCTTGTTGGCATTAGTTTAAATGATTTTTCTCCAAAAATTGTAATTGGTGGAAAAACTGGATTTTCAATCGCACTAACCGAAGAAAATTGGAAAGACATTTGTGTTCATCAAGGAATTATTGTAAACAATTTCTACTTTCCTCAAGTTGATCAAACCAGTGTGAATATAAACAATATTCATCTGCAGGTTCAGAAAATAAATGATACCCCTGTTCTACAAATTACAAAAGGCCCACACTTCATATACTTAGGACAAGAGTCTTTGGACAATTTGTGGCGATTAAAGGAAATTATTGATTATAGATTATCTATACTTAAAAGGCAAGAATTCAATACATATTTCAAAATATTTCAAAATAATATTTCATCTGATTGTGGCGACTTGTGTACGCATGTTTATAATATAATAAGTCCAACAGAAAATCCTAACAGTGAAAATGTTTCAACTATGATGGAATTACTTGCTTTATATCCTGAACAAATGGAAAACAAATTGAAGCAAAATGGAACAAAACGAAAATATTACGAAGAAAACAATGAAAATGGATCAAAAAGAAAATATTACGAAGAAAACAATATCTTTTCTGGAAGAGAACAATAAGGTGCATGTGTTAGTGAAGTGGAGCTTTGCTTACAGACAAGCCCGTAGGAGTAACTTTCAGATGTGGTACTTAGATAGACTCCGTTTTGAAAAAAGAATAAATGATTGTAAACTTATTCTAGATTCGATATTATCTGAGGAACATAGAAATAAAATATATTTGACACGTTTTAATAAAAATTGTATTTGATGTTTTACTTAATAAAATTTTAGTTTAGTAAATGTGAATTTTATTTGAAATTAATTAGCACATTAAGACTTTGTAATTTGTATCAGCTAAAGCATAAAGTGAGGAACAGAAATAAAACAAATTTAACTAAAATTTAATTTCAATTTAATTAAACAATATTTTTTTTATCAATCCATGTATTATATTTTTTATCAAGTCCTAACCATTTCACATAAACTTTGTTTCCTTTCCTTCTCAAAATCTTCTCAATAAGATACACATCGGTATGCTTTACTTTTAGTAATTCTTGCTCATAAAAACCACCCAGAATGTCCTGATTATCTTCGTCTTGAATTAAATATGTCCAAGGGTTTGTCATCTTAACTTCTTTAATGTGGAATATCTCATTTGACCAATTTGGTGTGTAACCTTTTGAAAATGCCTCTCGATGCTTGCTTATTCGTACGTGATCACCCACTTTAAACTTTGGAGATTTTATATCTAACGTTTTAGCATGAGTAAATGCAGATTTCAAGATTCTATTTTCATTTGTTTTATTTACTTGTTTTGGCTTCATTCCTATTGAAGAATGGTGTGTATTGTTATAATCTTTTACAATATCTGCTAATATATTAAACCATTTGTAATTTCCTTGAATGCTAAATATTTTCCACATATTATTCTTTAAAGTCCTGTTCACTCTTTCTACTATACTCGCTTTCAAATTGGAAAACGTGCTATAATGGTTAATTCGAAATTGTTGCATCAAATTTTGAAAATTTACATTGAAAAACTCTCTTCCTCTATCCGTTTGCAAGTTTTTTGGTGGAGTTTTTGCACTGATTAATATTTTTTTCATTGACGCTGTTACGTCTTTTCCAGATTTAGATTTTAACGGTTCGGCCCAAACATACTTAGAAAATACATTTATGGTAATCAAGATATATTTAAATCCCTTATTAAATTTGGCATAGGGTAACATTTCAACCAAATCAGCTTGAAAAAGATCATTTAACCCTTTCACTACCACCCTTCTGCGTTTGTAGTTTTTTCTAGCAGGTTTATGTAATTCATTAACGACTTGTTGTTTAACGGTTGTCATGACAACAAACTTGTTTATTCAATTTTAAGGAAGTTCACTTTCTATGTTTTGTAATAATTCGAAATATAACTTTTATATGTTTTTTCCCATTCATTCAATTTATCAATTTGTATTGTATAACTTTTTTCATTTAAAATTTTACTAATTTTAGTAATCTCCTTTTCTAACGCATTAAAGGATTTTTTTATCTCTCCAGTTAAGAAAGTAGTTGATCTACTATCACTATTTTTTAATTCCTCCTCTGTTTTATTTAATTCTTGTTCTAATTTCTTAATTACACTGGACATTATATTTTCCAAGGAAATATATTGTTGATTTTCTTCCAAAGTGAGTTGGTCAATTGTTCTACTGTTAAGAATGCTATTTTGATTTCTTTTTTTTTTCATCATCTAACCTTTTTATAAAAGTTCTTAATTGTTTAATTTTTTCCTTGTGTTTTTCAATTATTACTTCTCTTATATTTGTTTCCATTATTTTATTAATTTTGTTGATATCATCACTTAATTTTTTGTCTTCCTTTTTAACATGTTCATTTAAAAATTGCAAATCTTTACTTATTTGATTTAGCGTTAGCAACTGTTTATTAACGTTTTCAATTGAGGTATAGCATCCTTTAATCTGGTTTTCATACTTTAAAAAATTTTCATCAAAAACCTTAAGCTTTTTAGCAAAGATTTCATTATTTGTTTCATTTTCACCTAATCTCTCCTCTCTTAAATTATTAATGTCACTTATTCTCTCTTGATTTTGTTTTGAAATATGGCGTCCAAATTTATCAACTGTCATGTTGAGCTTTCATTAAACAATAAATATGATTATATTTGATAGCTGTTATTTATAGTATTACTTTATCTTCTCTTAATTCTTCATTAATAGAGATAATCTCGGTACTATGAGCATTATTTCCCGCATCACTTGATGAAATTAATAAACGTAGCCTATCAACAATTTCGTTAACATTATTCCAGTATACATAGTCTGTATTTGATCTGTTTGTTTTCAAAATTAATCCCTTTCCTGTAGATTTGGCTCTAGTTGTTCTAAACGGAGGTTTTGGTTTGTTAAATGCTGTAACTAATCTTGGCAAGGTTTTTGTCTTTGTAATCCCCTTTCTTTGTAAATATGGTCCTATTATTGTAACATATTTGTGTGATGTATTTCCTTGAACTTGTTCATTTGAATCAAAATTCCTACGATATACATTTGTTTTAGCTAGAATGTTCATGTAATTATCTAAATCTTCCTTCTTATAACCTTTCGGTTCTTTTTTGAAAAGCAATTCGTATAAACCTGGCGTGCCTGTGTACGTTATTCCTCCCACTTTAATGTCTTTTCCAATAATTTCTACCGGTATCTGTGTTAAACCAAAAGAAAACTTATCCGTTTCGAGGTCATGAACTATTCCATAATAATGGTCAAATTTATGTTGTGTATCTTTCACACCCTCATCAATATATGATCTGGGTAATTCATGAAAATCTGCTAAGTAATCTTTATATGATGGTGTACCAACATAGGTTTGAATTGTTTTTCTAGTTTGTTCCAATATGTCTGACAAGTTTAAATTTGTTGTTGTGTCACTAGAAGGATCTGAAGTTTCTGCTATAACAGTTGATGACAATGGTTGTACTACAGGAGAGGAAGAAGTGATACTACTGTCATTTAAAAATGTTGGTAGTTCTGTAGGGAGTGACGGAGTTTTTCCTGTTTTCTGAATATTTTTCGTCGGAGTTGATGTTTTATAAAGCTTTGTAGGTGTTTTGAAATCTTCATACTTTGAAACTCTTTCTTCTTTTAAATCGAATGGTTCGGATTTACCAATACTTGAAATTAGCTGTTTAAGTGGTTGTGTTATTGGTCTATAAGTTTGTTCTAATTCGGACTGAGCAGTAGAAGTAGCTAATTTCAAGCTTTGATATTTCTGCTTCACGGCTTGTTTCGATCTTATTAATTCTCGAGCTAAACGTTTATCTATGCTGTACAAGTTTTAAATGAAATAAAACTGCAAATTTTTTACTTTTATAAATATATAAAGGAATCGAATTTACTCCTATATCTGCCGTGATTTACTTCACAATCTTTGTCAATTACAAGAAAGCCATATGGATCCATCCAACAGTTAGCACAAATATTTTTAAACTGATCAAATGTCATATCCAATATACAGTGGTCATTATATATATGTTTTAAACTCAAACAGTCCTGTTTAAATAAAATTAATAAGTTTGCATTTTCTCGAATTAGACGTTTAAGGATTGAGGAATATCCTTGAAAAATAAAAAAACAATCGGTGTTTCTATGCCTTCCATGCGTGAAATAGTCCCTAATAATAGATTGATTATGACAAGGAATATCATCAAAAATGATAACGGAATTTGGCTTTATCTCATGAGGTGAAATAATGTTCTCATCGCTATCATATTCAAAGTATCCAATTTCTTTCATAGGTTTTAACAACTTTCTTAAATATTCATATTTTGGTTGATCTAATGACTTTGAATAAACATAGACATTTTCAAACCTAATTCCATTTGGATGCTCGAGCAGTGTAAGCATAACGTTGGTTTTACCGCTACCACTGCAACCAACTATAAGCCCTCTTTTTGAACCACCGCAAAATAAGCCACCATGCTTTCTCAACTGTTTACTTAAAATTTTTTCGTCATGATTATTTACTGGTAATGAGAATTTTTGTTTTTCAATCCTCATTCTTAATCACACTAGTAAATATTTTTAGCTGTAAAAGTATTTATACCAAAAAAATGTCAATGTGCTTTTAGTATAAAAAGAACTTCAATGACTGTGGGTCGCCATAAGTTGAAAAAAACTATTTAAACACGTAATAGAAAAGGCTCTGGTTTAGTAAATAAATTAATTAGCAAACTACCTTTCGAAGATATAATTATTGTGGTCCCGGCACCAACTTGGAAAAAAGATTAACTAGAGGTGACGTTGGTATAAATCCATTGGATTCCGCTTGCAAAGAACATGATATATCTTACTCTCAGACTGAAGATTTATCAAAAAGACACATATCTGACCAAATATTAGAAAAAAAAGCCTGGGATAGGGTAAAAGCTACAGATTCTTCTATTGGTGAAAAAATTGCAGCTTTAAGTGTTGCAGGAATAATGAAGGGTAAAAGAAAGTTCGGTTTGGGATTAAAAAATACAAAAGGGGGTAAACTTAAATTGAGAAAAAAACGTATCATTCGAACGCCCAAAAAAATTGGAGGATTTCTACCTCTTTTGTTTCCCATTCTTGGCGCCCTGGGTGCACTAGGTGGAGGCGCGGCAGGAATTGCTAAGGCAGTAAATGATGCTAAAGCAGCTAAACAGCAACTAGAAGAAATACATAGACATAATATTGCAATGGAAAATGCTTCTAAAGAAGGGAAAGGATTATATATTAGACCATATAAAGGAAAGGGACTATTTATTAGACCTTATAAAGGAGGATCCGTCAAAATGAAAGCAATCAGACAAAAAAAAAACTCAAAATAAGTTTTCCAAAAAGAGCACTTACGAACAATGATATTATTAAATATGTAAAGCTGTTAAAAATAACTGGCTTTAGAGGTGTTTTTATGCCCGATGAACTTCCAAAAAAAATTAATCTGAAAGAATGTGGTATTGTAAATTTGGATAAAAAACAAAATAAAGGATCTCATTGGACTGCTTATATTAAAAATAACAAAAATGTAATATATTTTGATAGTTATGGAAATTTAAAGCCACCTTTTGAACTTCTCAAATATTTTAATTCGAATGGCAAAGTGGATGTATTTTATACTTATGAAAATAAACAAAAATTTAATTCATATAACTGTGGTCAACTATCCCTAAAATTTTTGCAAAAAAATATATAAACTCATTATTTATTGTAATATCTCATTCATAAATAAACTGCAATGTCTACCACAATTGCCATATCAGGAAACAGTTCTGTTTTGTCTGCTGATTTTAATCCGCCCATATATTTAGAGGATGAAAAACAATATTACCTGGGTTTAGCTGATTTTGAAACGTTTATGACTATCCCCAATATAAAAGAAGGATATAATAAATTTTATATAGATAAAAAAGTAATTGTTATTCCCGACGGAACTTATGACATTACAGATATAGAAACATACATAAGAGAAAGTATAGAAGATTTATTTCCGAATGAAAAATTTTTTTTTCTTTTAAAAGCAAATGTTAATACTCTAAAAACTTTTTTAATGTGTAGTAGAATAATTGATTTTACCAAGGAAGATTCGATAGGAAAAATGTTGGGTTTTAATAGCAGGATACTAGAAGCTATGAAAGAGGAAGAATCAGATAATGTTGCAAAAATAACTAAGGTGAATGCTATTTGTATTGACTGTAATATTTGTGTCGGTTCTTACAATAATGGTAAACCTGTTCATATTATTCACCAGTTTTATCCAACTGTAGCTCCAGGGTATAAAATAGTTGAATCTCCTTTGCCCATTTTGTATTTTCCAGTTAGCGTCAAAGCAATTAACAATATAACAGTTAAAATAGTTGATCAAGACGGAGAACTTATCAGTTTTAGAGGAGAAACTATAACAGTAAGGTTACATTTACAAACAAGTGAAATATAAAATGGTTGTTAGATATAATAGAGCCCTTGGGATGAGACTTGCCCCTACCACTATCAACAAAGTAAAAACTTATAAAAAGAAAAAGCCTAAACAACAGTTCAGTATCAAATCCAACACCAACAAGTTAAGACGAGATAATCGTAAATTTCTCACATCCTTGGGTTTCACTGTTTTAAAATAATGAACATATTAAACGTAAACGAAAAGCTTTATGTAGACAATTCCATCGTCAGTTCTGAGCTTCACACATATCAACCATATATTTCTTCAAAATTCGATTACAATGATGAAATAAGGATCCCAATTCAAGAACTCGATGCTTACACTCTACCATCAGATAGTTTACTTTATATCGAAGGAAAATTAACTAATACAGAAGGTAAATATAAGAAAGAATTGCTATTTATTAACAATGGTATAGCCTTTTTGTTCAGAGAAATCCGCTATGAACTAAACGGAATTACTATAGATTCAATAAGAAATGTTGGATTAGCATCAACCTTAAAAAGCTACCTTTCTCACAATACCAACGAAAGTTTAAAACTGGAAAATGCAGGTTGGTTTCCACATCGGAAAGAAGGTGATACAATTTTAGTTGATAATGATGGAAAATTCTCCGTATCCATACCACTAAAAATGCTTTTAGGATTTTTTGAAGATTACAGAAAAATTATTATGAATATGAAACAGGAATTGGTTCTTATTAGATCAACTGATGATTTAGATGGTGTTATTTTCAAAGAAGATCCGGCACACCTTGTTACTGCTCCTGACACTCCATTGGTTACTTTCGATAAAATTTATTGGAAAGTTCCTCACATTCTAGTTGATATGCCACAACAACTTGCTCTATCAAAAATATTAGAATCAAATAAAGATATATTGATAGGATTCAGGAGTTGGGAACTTGTTGAATATTCTTCTCTAACCGAAACAACCCGTCACACATGGCCGGTAAAAACAACTAGTAAACTAGAAGCTCCTCGTCATGTTGTGATTGGCTTTCAAGAAAACAGAAAAGGGAAAATTGTTAAAGATATGAGTAAATTTGACAATATTACCTTGTCAAATATTAGAGTATATTTAAATTCTGAAAGATATCCTTATCACGATTTGTACTTAAATTTCGAAGAAAACAAATTTTCTGCTTTATACGAAATGTTTGCCAACTTTAGACAGTCTTATTATGGTGTTCCAAATGAACCCATTTTTAATCCTGAACAATTCAAAAACATTAGTCCTATTACACATATTGATTGCTCCCATCAAAAAGAAACAATTCAAACGGGATCCGTAGTAATGAGAATTGAATTTGAGACACACAATGCAATTAAAAAAGATACTTCTGCTTATTGTCTTATTTTACATGACAAATTATTTAGCTACAACCCTCTTACTAAAATTGTGAAACAATTATAAACTTTATCCCCACTATTTTCATATTTCGATTTAATTTAAAGAAATTTTCAAAAGCTTTTAGTTTTAATCATGACATCAAAACTACAACTACAAATTGAAAAATTTATTTTTAAAATTAATCAACTGAAAGAAGAAATTGCAAATTATTCAAGTAAAAAAAGTCTCATTAAAAAATTTGCCGCTTTGAAAATATGAGATTGGTTATAGATATTCAAGGATTCAAAGATGAAAAAAATAAATTTATACCGAAAGAGCTTGCAGCTTTTAATGGTTATGAAATGACTCATTACATTTTTAAAAAGCCTTTTCCAATGGAGTTTCTTTCACCTGATTGTCACAAGCAGGCGGTATGGTTAACGAAAAATTATCATTGTATACATTGGAATAATGGATTTACTCCATTACATCATTTCCCAAAAATAATTGAAACACTTACGAAGAAAGCAGATTTTGTTTTTGTAAAAGGAAGCGAAAAAAAGGATTTTATACAGAAATATTCTAAAAAGCATGTGATTGAAATAGATGAACAACCAGCGCTAAAGCTAATGGAACCAAAATGCTTCTATCATTCAAAATCACCTTGTATGTGTGCTTTGACAAATGTGTTATTTTTATATGACAATTGTTTTATGAATGAATAAAAATATAAAAAAAAACTTAATTACCTTTTTATTTTGCATTAACCAACCATGATTGAATACAATTAATATGATACCTTAAATCTAATTTTCTAAATTCATTTAAAAGTTCATACTCATTTTTATATTTTAAATAATCATTACAAAATTTAGCGGCTAATTTACATTGTTTCATTCGATCTATATTATTAACATATGCTGACAAATCTTGTGCTTCATTGTAAATATTATTAAATTTATTCTTCCTTTTCAATTTCTTGAAGAATAGTATCCTCGTCAATAAATTGCTTCAAGTCTTTTAAATAGTAACCAAAGCCAATATCTTTTAGATCTTGAATAAGTTGAAAAAAATTTAATGTTTCAATGTATTTGTTGCAACAGAGGGCAGCCTTTACGAATTCCTCAGATTGATTACAATAAAAGTCTATCCACTCCGGACCACTTGCCATACAATATGAGAAATAGGTTTTTGAAAGATTACTAAATTTCTCCTCTAATAATTTAACTGCAATCAGCAACTCAGCCATTTCATTTATTTAACATAATATTTTAAATATGTAGGGGGACGTCTCTTGCGAATAGGATTAACTTTCTTTGATAATACCTGTTTTTTATCTTCGTATAATTGAAACCTCTTTTGGGTTGCAATAATAGCAGGTATAAATTGGCAATCTTCTCCTATAAATTCTATTAGGTGGCTTAATTCTCCTACAAAGTATGATTTCCCAAATGTATTGAAAAACGTAGTAAGGCTTATAATTCCTTCTAAATAATCATCACAACAGTCAATTGCTTCCAAATAATCTCGTTTCAGTGGATAAAACAGCTTGGTGTATTCATCTTTCGAAATCACTTCAAAGAAATTGAGATATTTAACTTTTAACTGTCTGATAGTTGTAGTTAATTTTTAGCGATTACACATAATTCACTTATTACTTGACACATTTTTTCTTTTTGTTTTATACAAAATTGGTGGAAAAATTCAAAAATAACTTTTTACGCAACTCGAGCACAGCTTAGTAAATGTGTCTCGGCATACTAAAATGATCATGATGCACCTATTTATAAGACTTAAGAATGCAAAATCAAATGTGGGAGAACAAAGAGAAAAAATTAAAAAATATGATGCGAATGAGAATAAAAGGGGAGGAAGTTAAGAATGAGGGACATGAGAGAGAGGAAGAGGAGGAGGAGGAGGCGCTCCCCTATTATAACTACTGATTTTGCTTGGTTAACAGATAAAGAAATCAATGATTTAAATATTATGAATATTTCTAAAAAAATCTAATAAGGGATATGTTTTAGAAGTTGATTTAGAATATCCTACAAGTCTACATTCCTATCATAACGATTTTCCGTTTTGTCCTGAAAACTTTAAACCGCCAAATTCTAAATGCATAAAATTAATACCCAATTTAAATGATAAATCAAAATATGTTATTCACTATTAGTTATTAAAACAATGTTTGGAACATGGACTCAAGTTGACTAAAGTTCATAGAGTTTTACAGTTTTCTCAATCTGATTGGTTGAAAAAATATATATACTTGAATATAAGATTAAGAAATGATTCAAAGAATGAATTTGATCGTAATACTTACAAGTTGGCAAATAATAGTATTTATGGCAAGACTATGGAAAATGTTGATAGGAGAATTGACGTAAGACTTGTTACAGAGTGGGAAAAAAATAGAAAAAGATGGTGCTGAGAATTTAATTGCAAAACCATATTTCAAGGACTTAACAATATTTTCTGAAAACTTGGTAGCTATTCAAATGCAAAAGATTCAAGTCACTTACAATAAACCAATATATGTAGGCTTCTCAATATTAGATATATCTAAAACTGTCATGTATGATTTCTTTTATAATTTTTTAAAACCTCTTTATCAGGAAAATATTTCACTTTTATACACCGATACCGATTCGTTCATTTTAGAAGTCACAACTCCAAATATTTATTCTGACATGATAAAAAATATTCACAAATTTGATACATCTAATTATGAATTTGGTAATATTCATGAAATGCCTATTACAAAGTCAGTTATAGGAAAATTCAAAGATGAATATGCTGGTGAACCCATTACTGCTTTCTTTGGTACTGGAGCAAAAGCATATTGTATTAAAACGGAAAATAGTTTAACCAAAAAAGCAAAAGGTGTTAAGAAAAGTGTCATTAAAAAGCAGTTGGATTTTATTCATTATAAAGATGTTGTTGAAAATCATTCTAAAACCTTTTGTTCAATGTATGTTTTTCGGTCTAGACAACACACAGTTTTCACCGAATTAATTAATAAATTAGCTTTGAGTTCTGAAGATGATAAGCGATATAAAATAAATAATAGTTTTAACACATTAGCTTGGATATTGTTTTGTATCAATGGAATGCAGAACAAGAAGATTTAGATATATTTATGTAGATATTATAAGGCATTTAAATTTGTTGTTTTTGAAACCAAAGTTTGTCTTCATAATCCTTTCACAAAATGTGCTTAGAAACTTTTGACAAAGAAATTGATAACAGTTATTTTAAAACATATGAAAAACGACTTTCCACTTTTAAGAAATGGAAAGGAAGATTGAGACCAGAAGTGTTGGCTGGAGCTGGCTTTTACTATATTCCAATCAATGATATTTGTAAATGTTTTTATTGTGGTATTGAAATTTTTGATTGGTTAAGTTATGATGATCCTATTGCGGAGCATAAGAAATTTGTTAGGAATTGTGATTTAAATAACTGTTTATGGAAAAATAGGAATCAAATAATTGTAACCATTCAAAATAAGTCTTCAAGCTACACATTTTATATAGTATTATTAATATCCTTATTTATCAATTTTACATATCTTTAAATTAAGTAATTTATTGTTATTTTTTTACAACTGCTTTTGCTTTTGTGGTGAAAATATCTACTTAATGTTAATAAATTTGGAATATAATTATTAATTTGTTTCAATGACTATCAGTAGATCGCAATTCATTCTTCTTTATTTTATTTTATCTTCCAAAATGTTTTTTATGTTCATCATCTCCCTGGCGTAACACAGTGTAAAATATGTTTTTCTAATAAAACAGACGTCACTCTAAGTAAATATTGCAAATTTATGAAAATTGGATTATTAATTAACAATAGTACAATTAGTTGTATGGAACGAATAAATGGAGTTGAAAATGCAAGTAAATTTTTTAAAATTTTGTATCATAATCCAAATCGATCTATTTTTGATACAAATTGGATCGAAAGGTTAGAGTTTAAAAATAATCAGTTACAAATTATAACCCCCAACTGTACCAATTATTATGACGGATTCAAAAATTGTTACTTTTCCATCATTAGTGTTACATTAAACTTTGCATTATTTATATACATTATCATTTTAATTATTTATCTTTATTACAAATTTCAAACTGGAAATCTATTTTTTCATTAATCCATTTTAATCGAAACTTAAAAAAAAAGTGGGGATAAGAATATTTAAGTACAAGAATAACGCAATGTTTCAGTCTCGTTTAGTCATTATGAACAACGCCGTGGTTCATAAACCTTTAGAAACGCTTCTTAATTCAAAAATTTATTTTTTAAATAATTCTTTGTCAAAATTTGTTCTTGTTGGCATTAGTTTAAATGATTTTTCTCCAAAAATTGTAATTGGTGGAAAAACTGGATTTTTAATCGCACTAACCGAAGAAAATTGGAAAGACATTTGTGTTCATCAAGGAATTATTGTAAACAATTTCTACTTTCCTCAAGTTGATCAAACCAGTGTGAAGATAAACAACATTCATCTGCAGGTCCAGAAAATAAATGATATCCCTGTTCTGCAAATTACAAAAGGCCCACACTTCATATACTTAGGACAACAGTCTTTGTACAATTTGTGGCGATTAAAGAAAATTATTGATTATAGATTATCTATAATTAAAAGGCAAGAATTCAATACATATTTCAAAATATTTCAAAATATTTCAAAATAATATTTCAGCTGATTGTGGCGACTTGTGTACGCATGTTTATAATATAATAAGTCCAACACAAAATCCTAACAGTGAAAATGTTTCAACTATGATGGAATTACTTGCTTTATATCCTGAAGAAATGGAAAAGAAATTGAAGCAAAATGGAACAAAAAGAAAATATTACGAAGAAAACAATGAAAATGGATCAAAAAGAAAATATTACGAAGAAAACAATATCTTTTCTGGAAGAGAACAATAAGGTGCATGTGGTAGTGAAGTGAAGCTTTGCTTACAGACAAGCCCGTAGGAGTAACTTTCAGATGTGGTACTTAGATAGACTCCGTTTTGAAAAAAGAATAAATGATTGTAAACTTATTCTAGATTCGATATTATCTGAGGAACATAGAAATAAAATATATTTGACACGTTTTAATAAAAATTGTATTTGATGTTTTACTTAATAAAATTTTAATTTCTTAAATGTGAATTTTATTTGAAATTTATTAGCACATAAGAGTAGGTACCTTTCAGACATCGTAATTTGTATCAGCTAAAGCATAAAGTGAGGAACAGAAATAAAACAAATTTAACTAAAATTTAATTTCAATTTAATTAAACAATATTTTTTTTATTAATCCATGTATTATATTTTTTATCAAGTCCTAACCATTTGACATAAACTTTGTTTCCTTTCCTTCTCAAAATCTTCTCAATAAGACACACATCGGTATGCTTTACTTTTAGTAATTCTTGCTCATAAAAACCACCCAGAATGTCCTGATTATCTTCGTCTTGAATTAAATATGTCCAGGGGTTTGTTATCTTAACTTCTTTAATGTGGAATATCTCATTTGACCAATTTGGTGTGTAACCTTTCGAAAATGCTTGCTTATGCGTACGTGATCACCCACTTTAAACTTTGGAGATTTTATATCTAACGTTTTGGCATGAGTAAATGCAGATTTCAAGATTCTCGTTTCATTTGTTTTATTTACTTGTTTTGGCTTCATTCCTATTGAAGAATGTTTTGTATTGTTATATTCATTTACAATATCCGCTAATATATTAAACCATTTGTAATTTCCTTGAATGCTAAATATTTTCCACATATTATTCTTTAAAGTCCTGTTTACTCTTTCTACTATACTCGCTTTCAAATTGGAAAACGTGCTATAATGGTTAATTCGAAATTGTTGCATCAAATTTTGAAAATTTACATTAAAAAACTCTCTCCCTCTGTCCGTTTGCAAGTTTTTTGGTGGAGTTTTTGCACTGATTAATATTTTTTTCATTGCCGCTGTTACGTCTTTTCCAGATTTAGATTTTACCGGTTCGGCCCAAACATACTTAGAAAATACATTTATGGTAATCAAGATATATTTAAATCCCTTATTAAATTTGGCATAGGGTAACATTTCAACCAAATCAGCTTGAAAAAGATCATTTAACCCTTTTACCAGCACCCTTCTGCGTTTGTAGTTTTTTCTAGCAGGTTTATGTAATTCATTAACGACTTGTTTAACGGTTGACATGACAACAAACTTGTTTATTCAATTTAAAGGAAGTTCAATTTCTATGTTTTGTAATAATTCGAAATATAACTTTTATATGTTTTTTCCCATTCATTCAATTTATCAATTTGTATTGTATAACTTTTTTCATTTAAAACTTTACTAATGTTAGTAATCTCCTTTTCTAAAGCATTAAAGGAGTTTTTTATCTCTCCAGTTAAGAAAGTAGTTGATCTACTATCACTATTTTTGAATTCCTCCTCTGTTTAATTTAATTCTTGTTCTAATTTCTTAATTACACTAGACATTATCTTTCCAAAGGAAATATATTGTTGTTTTTCTTCCAAAAAGAGTTGGTCAATTGTTCTACTGTTAAGAATGCTATTTTGATTTCTTTTTTTTTCATCATCTAACCTTTTTAAAAAAGTTCTAAATTGTTTAATCTTTTCCTTGTGTTTTTCAATTATTACTTCTCTTATATTTGTTTGTTTGTTTGTTTCCATTATTTTATTAATTTTGTTGATGTCATCACTTAATTTTTTGTCTTCCTTTTTAACATGTTCCTTTAAAAATTGCAATCTTTACTTATTTGAGCAAAGATTTCATTATTTCTTTCATTTTCACCTAATCTCCCTTTTAAATTATTAATGTCATTTATTCCCTCTTGATTTTGTTTAATAAAATCTAACTTAAAATTGTTGAGAATTTTACTTTCAATATTTGAATAATTTGTATTTTCCAAAGAAGCAGAATTTATTAATTGACGTTTTGAAATATGGCGTCCAAATTTATCAACTCATGTCATGTTGAGCTTTCATTAAACAATAAATATGATTATATTTAATAGCTGTTATTTATAGTATAACTTTATCTTCTCTTAATTCATCAATAATAGAGATAATCTCGTTACTATGAGCATTATTTCCCGCATCATTTGATGAAATTAATAAACGTAGCCTATCAACAAATTCGTTTACATTATTCCAATATACATAGTCTGTATTTGATCTGTTTGTTTTCAAAATTAATCCCTTTCCTGTTGTTTTGGCTCTAGTTGTTCTAAACGGAGGTTTTGGTTTGTCAAATGCTGTAACTAATCTGTGCAAGGTTTTTGTCTTTGTAATCCCCTTTCTTTGTAAATATGGTCCTATTATTGTAACATATTTGTGTGATGTATTTCCTTGAACTTGTTCATTTGAATCAGAATTCCTACGATATACATTTGTTTTAGCTAGAATGTTCATGTAATTATCTAAATCTTCCCTCTTATAACCTTTCGGTTCTTTTTTGAAAAGCAATTCGTATAAACCTGGCGTGCCTGTGTACGTTATTCCTCCCACTTTAATGTCTTTTTCAATAATTTCTACCGGTATCTGTGTTAAACCAAAAGAAAACTTATCCGTTTCGAGGTCATGAACTATTCCATAATAATGGTCAAATTTATGTTGTGTATCTTTCACACCCTCATCAATATATGATCTGGGTAATTCATGAAAATCTGCTAAGTAATCTTTATATGACGGTGTACCAATATAGGTTGGAGTTGTTTTTCTAGTTTGTTCCAATATGTCTGACAAGTTTAAATTTGTTGTTGTGTCACTAGAAGGATCTGAAGTTTCCGCTATAACAGTTGATGTCAATGGTTGTACTACAGGAGAGGAAGAAGTGATACTACTGTCATATAAAAATGTTGGTAGTTCTGTGGGGAGTAACGGAGTTTTTCCTGTTTTCTGAATAGTTTTCGTAGGAGTTGATGTTTTATAAAGCTTTGTAGGTGTTTTGATTTCTTCATACTTTAAAACTCTTTCTTCTTTTAAATCGAATGGTTCGGATTTACCAATATTTGAAATTAACTGTTTAAGAGGTTGTGTTATTGGTCTATAAGTTTGTTCTAATTCGGACTGAGAGGTAGAAGTAGCTAATTTCAAGCTTCGATATTTCTGCTTCACGGCTTGTCTCGATTTTATTAATTCTCTAACTAAACGTTTATCCATGCTGTACAAGTTTTAAATGAAATAAAACTGCAAATTTTTCAGTTTTATAAATATATAAAGGAGTCGAATTTACTCCTGTATCTGCCGTGATTTACTTCACAATCTTTGTCAATTACAAGAAAGTCATATGGATCCAGCCAACAGTTAGCACGAATATTTTTAAACTGATCAAATGTCATATCCAATATACAGTGGTCGTTATATATATATATGTTTTAAACTCAAACAGTCCTGTTTAAATAAAATTAATCAGTTGGAATTTTCTCGAATTAGACGTTTAAGGACTGAGGAATATCCTTGAAAAATAAAAAAACAATCGGTGTTTCTATGCCTTCCATGCGTGAAATAGTTCCTAATAATAGATTGATTATGACAAGGAATATCGTCAAAAATGATAACGGAATTTGGCTTTATCTCATGAGGTGAAATAATGTTCTCATCGCTATCGTATTTAAAGTATCCAATTTCTTTCATAGGCTTTAACAACTTTCTTAAATATTCATATTTTGGTTGATCTAATGACTTTGAATAAACATAGACATTTTCAAACCTAATTCCATTAGGATGCTCGAGCAGTGTAAGCATAACGTTGGTTTTACCGCTACCACTGCAACCAACTATGAGTCCTCTTTTTGAACCACCGCAAAATAAGTCACCATGCTTTCTCAACTGTTTACTTAAAATTTTTTCGTCATGATTATTTACTGGTAAAGAGAATTTTTGTTTTTCAATCCTCATTCTTAATCACACTAGTAAATATTTTTAGCTGTAAAAGTATTTATACCAAAAAAATGTCAATGTGTTTTTAGTATAAAAAGAACTTCAATGACTGTGGGTCGACATAAGTTGAAAAAAACTATCAAAAGACGTAATAGAAAAGGCTTTGGTTTAGTAAATAAATTAATTATTGAACTACCCTTCGAAGTTCATATACCAGGATATAATTATTGTGGTCCAGGCACCAACTTGGAGTAAAGATTAACTAGAGGTGACGTTGGTATAAATCCATTGGATTCCGCTTGTAAAGAACACGATATATCATACTCTCAGACTGAAGATTTATCAAGAAGACACATATCTGACCAAATATTAGAAAGCCTGGGATAGGGTAAAAGCTAACCATTCTTCATTGGTGAAAAAATTGCAGCTCTAAGTGTTGCAGGAATAATGAAGGGTAAAAGAAAGTTCGGTTTGGGATTTAAAGATAAAAAAGGGGGTAAACTTAAATTGAGAAAAAAACGTATCATTCGAACACCCAAAAAAGTTGGAGAATTTCTACCTCTTTTGTTTCCCATTCTTGGCGCCCTGGGTGCACTAGGGGGAGGCGCGGCAGGAATTGCTAAGGCAGTAAATGATGCTAAAGCACCTAAACAGCAACTAGAAGAAATACATAGGCATAATATTGCAATGGAAAATGCTTCTAAAGAAGGCAAAGGATTATATATTAGATCATATAAAGGAAAAGGACTATTTATTAGACCTTATAAAGGAGGATCAGTCAAAATGAAAGCAATCAGACAAAAAAAAAACTCAAAATAAGTTTTCCAAAAAGAGCACTTACGAACAATGATATTATTAAATATGTAAAGCTGTTAAAAATAACTGGCTTTAGAGGTGTTTTTATGCTCGATGAACTTCCAAAAAAAATAATCTGAAAGAGTGTGGTATTGTAAATTTGGATAAAAAACAAAATAAAGGATCTCATTGGACTGCTTGTATTAAAAATAACAAAAATGTAATATATTTTGATAGTTATGGAAATTTAAAACCACCTTTTGAACTTCTCAAATATTTTAATACGTACGGCAAAGTGGATGTATTTTATAGTTATGAAAACAAACAAAAATTTAATTCAAATAACTGTGGTCAACTATCCCTAAAACTTTTGAAAAAAAAATATATAAACTCATTATTTGTTGTAATATCTCATTCATAAATAAACTGCAATGTCCACCACAATTGCCATATCAGGAAACAGTTCTGTTTTGTCTGCTGATTTTAATCCGCCCATATATTCAGAGGATGGAAAACAATATTACCTGGGTTTAGCTGATTTTGAAACGTTTATGACTATTCCCAATATAAAAGAAGGATATAATAAATTTTATATAGATAATAAAGTAATTGTTATTCCCGACGGAACTTATGACATTACAGATGTAGAAACATACATAAGAGAAAGTATAGAAGATTTATTTCCGAATGAAATTTTTTTGTTCTTTTAAAAGCAAATGTTAACACTCTAAAAACTTTTTTAATGTGTAGTAGAAAAATTGATTTTACCAAAGAAGATTCGTTGGCAAAAATGTTGGGTTTTAATAGCAGGATACTAAAATCTATGAAAGAGGAAGAATCAGACAATGTTGCAAAAATAACTAAGGTGAATGCTATTTGTATTGATTGTAATATTTGTGTCGGTTCTTACAGTAATGGTAAACCTGTTCATATTATTCACCAGTTTTATCCAACCGTAGCTCCAGGCTATAAAATAGTGGAATCTCCTTTGCTCATTTTGTATTTTCCAGTTAGCGTCAAAGCAATTAACAATATAACCGTTAAAATAGTTGATCAAGACGGAGAACTTATCAGTTTTAGAGGAGAAACTATAACAGTAAGGTTACATTTACAAGCTAGTGACATATAAAATGGTTGTTAGATATAATAGAGCCCTTGGAATGAGACTTGCACCTACCACTATCAACAAAGTAAAAACTTATAAAAAGAAAAAGACTAAACAACAGTTTAGTATCAAATCCAACACCAACAAGTTAAGACGAGATAATCGTAAATTTCTCACATCTTTGGGTTTCACTGTTTTAAAATAATGAACATATTAAACGTAAACGAAAAGCTTTATGTAGACAATTCCATCGTTAGTTCAGAGCTTCACACATATTAACCATATATTTCTTCAAAATTCAATTACATTGATGAAATAAGGATCCCAATTCAAAAACTCGATGCTTACACTCTACCATCAGATAGTTTACTTTATATCGAAGGAAAATTAACTAATACAGAAGATAAATATAAAAAAGAATTGCTATTTATTAACAATGGTATAGCCTTTTTGTTCAGAGAAATCCGCTATGAACTAAACGGAATTACTATAGATTCAATAAGAAATGTTGGATTAGCATCAACCTAAAAAAGCTACCTTTCCCACAATACCAACGAAAGTTTAAAACTGGAAAATGCAGGTTGGTTTCCACATCGAAAAGAAGGTGATAAAATTTTAGTTGATAATGATGGAAAATTCTCCGTATCCATACCACTAAAAATGCTTTTAGGATTTTTTGAAGATTACAGAAAAATTATTATGAATATGAAACAGGAATTAGTTCTTATTAGATCAACCGATGATTTAGATGCTGTTATCTTGAAAGAGGATCCGGCACACCCTGTTATTGCTCCTGACACTCCATTGGTTACTTTCGATAAAATTTATTGGAAAGTTCCTCACATTCTAGTTGATATGCCACAACAACTTGCTCTATCAAAAATATTAGAATCAAATAAAGATATATTGATAGGATTCATGAGTTGGGAACTTGTTGAATATTCTTCTCTAACCGAAACAACCCGTCACACATGGCCGGTAAAAACAACTAGTAAACTAGAAGCTCCTCGTCATGTTGTGATTGGCTTTCAAGAAAACAGAAAAGGGAAAATTGCTAAAGATATGAGTAAATTTGACAATATTACCTTGTCAAATATTAGAGTATTTTTAAATTCTGAAAGATATCCTTATCACGATTTGTACTTAAATTTCGAAGAAAATAAATTTTCTGCTTTATACGAAATGTTTGCCAACTTTAGACAGTCTTACTATGGTGTTCCAAATGGACCCATTTTTAATCCTGAACAATTCAAAAACATTATTCCTATTACACATATTGATTGCTCCCATCAAAAAGAAACAATTCAAACGGGATTCGTAGTAATGAGAATTGAATTTGAGACACACAATGCAATTAAAAAAGATACTTCTGCTTATTGTCTTATTTTACATGACAAATTATTCAGCTACAACCCTCTTACTAAAGTTGTGAAACAATTATAAACTTTATCCCCACTATTTTCATATTTCGATTTAATTTAAAGGGATTTTCAAAAGCTTTTAGTTTTAGTCATGACATCAAAACTACAATAACAAATTGAAAAATGTATTTTTAAAATTAATCAACTAAAAGAAGAAATTGCAAATTATTCAAGTAAAAAAATTCTCATTAAAAAATTTGCTGCTTTGAAAATATGAGATTGGTTATGGATATTCAAGGATTCAAGGATGAAAAAAATAAATTTATACCGAAAGAACTTGCAGCTTTTAATGGTTATGAAATGACTCATTACATTTTTAAAAAGCCTTTTCAAAATGGAGTTTCTTTCACCTGATTGTCACAAACAGGCGGTATGGCTAATGAAAAATCATCATTGTATACATTGGAATAATGGTTTTACTCCACTACATCATTTCCCAAAAATAATTGAAACACTTACGAAGAAAGCTAATTTTGTTTTTGTAAAAGGAACCGAAAAAAAGGATTTTATAGAGAAATATTCTAAAAAGCTTGTGATTGAAATCGATGAACAACCAGCGCTAAAGCTAATGGAACCAAAATGCTTCTATCGTTCAAAATCACCTTGTATGTGTGCTTTGACAAATGTGTTATTTTTATATGACAATTGTTTTATGAATGAATAAAAATATAAAAAAACTTAACTACATTTTTATTTTGCATTAACTAACCATGATTGAATACAATTAATATGATACCTTAAATCTAATTTTCTAAATTTATTTAAAAGTTCATACTCATTTTTATATTTTAAATAATCATTACAAAATTTATCGGCTAATTTACATTGTTTCATTCGATCTATATTCTTAACGTATACTGACAAATCTTGTGCTTCTGCGTCTTCTTCGCCTACAATTGATAAATATTGGAAGTATGCAGCAGATATAATAAACTCTTCATACGTTTCAGTAACCACTTGCTCCATTGTGAATATTATTAAATTTATTCTTCCTTTTCAATTTCTTGAAGAATAGTATCCTCGTCAATAAATTGCTTCAAGTCTTTTAAATAGTAACCAAAGCCAATATCTTTTAGATCTTGAATAAGTTGAAAAAAATTTAATGTTTCACAGTATTTGTTGCAACAGAGGGCAGCCTTTACGAATTCCGCAGATTGATTATAATAAAAGTCTATCCACTCCGGACCACTTGCCATAGAATATGAGAAATAGGTTTTTGAAATATTGCTAAATTTGTCCTCTAATAATTTAACTGCAATCAGCAACTCAGCCATTTAATTTATTTAACATAATATCTTAAATATGTGGGGGGACGTCTCTTGCGAATAGGATTAACTTTTCTTGATAATACCTGTTTTTCATCTTCGTATAATTGGAACCTCTTTTGGGTTGCAATAATAGCAGGTATAAATTGGCAATCTTCTCCTATAAATTCTATTAGGTGGCTTAATTCTCCTACAAAGTATGATTTCCCAAATGTATTGAAAAACGTAGTAAGGCTTATAATTCCTTCTAAATAATCATCACAACAGTCAATTGCTTCCAAATAATCTCGTTTCAATGGATAAAACAGCTTGGTATATTTCGAAATCTTTCGAAATCACTTCAAAGAAATTGAGATATTTAACTTTTAACTGTCTGATAGATGTAGCTAATTTTTCGCGATTACACATAATTCACTTATTACTTGACACATTTTTTTTTGTTTTATACACAATTGGTGGAAAAATTCAAAAATAACTTTTTACGCAACTCGAGCACAGCTTAGTAAATGTGCCTCAGCATCCTAAAATGATCTTGATGCACCTATTTATAAGACTTAAGAATGCAAAATCAAATGTGGGAGGACAAAGAGAAAAAATTAAAAATATGATGCGAATGAGAATAAAAGGGGAGGAAGATAAGAATGAGGGACATGAGAGAGAGGAAGAGGAGGAGGAGGAGGAGGAGGAGGCGCTCCCCTTTAACTACTAATTTTATTTATTTGCTGTTACTTATTGAAGATTATTTTCAACTCCTGGAGTAAGAAAGTTCCTTGACCGTGTGGTCAATTTTTCTGGACAAGTGCTGTGTTGTCGATTCCAGGGTGTTACAGTTTCTGATTTGGGCTTGGGCAGTCAACAGGATGTGATGTAACGCCGTAGCAAGGACAAATTCTAGATTTGAGTTGTGAAAAGATAAGTAATTTGTATTTTTTTTATACTTTCGCCTTTGTGAATTGGTGTAGTGTCCATGCATTAATTCATTAGGAATTACATAACAAGTAATAAATCTTGTGTTTACCAAAACCTCCCTTCTCTATACATCAAATTGGTAATTATTTTCCAAATTTCTGTAAACTGTGTATTTTCCAAATTGGAGTATATCTATTATCTATTAGTATTTTTATTTTTATTTCTCTAATTAAGTAGAACATCAAAATTCATGTATAAGATGTACCGAATATACAAAACACACTGTTCGGCAATGGAATAGCAATTGTAACTTTATTACTATTAATAACTTGTCAACATTTTGTATATTAGATTTTTCTGTTTTATCTCTTAATATTGATCTGTTTTATCTCCCAAAATTGTATAAATTATACATTTAACTGACATTCCAGTTGAATATGACCATTGGTATTTTAGTAAATTAAATACTAACAAAATATCAAAATTTTTATTCAAGTTTGACATGAAATTGGAGTTGTTGGGTACAATTTTTGAATTACTTTGAATTTTCTATTTTCCTCTGATATCGTATATGGACTACTATAATAAAAACTCTCTTACGTAATCCTTAATTGGGGTATAATAATATGTGGTTTAGGATTAAAGATTTTCTTAACTTATTAAATTTTGCTTAAATTTTAAAAATCCAGTTACTGGCATATTTTCAACTTAGAAATTTTGCGTAAGATCAGCTATCAACCCATCACAGTTGGGTTACATTATTTGTATGAACAGAAAGGACTTTATTGTGCAATTAAATTTCATCAAAAGGATTAAAGATCAGCTGCTTAAACACCAGCTTATATTAACCATCGAACATAATTGAGTTACATTGTTTGAACGATCCGAAAGGACTTCATATTATATAAATTTTCATCAAAGTGATAAAAGGTCAGCTGCTTATACTCTAATTTATCAGAAAGTACTTCATTTTGGCAATTAAATTTCATCAAACTGATTAAAGATCAGCTGCTTGAAAAAACTAGGATTTAGCTACCAATTAACTAATTAACTCTTCTAATTTTTATGATTATTTTGCATACCTAATTTTTTTGGAGAAAAGTGTTTTCCAATCTTACTTCATTAGATGGTTGATAATTATGCATAAAAAATGTACTAAATTTTGATAATTTCATTAATATGTTAAATTTTTTAGATATAGCTTACTTAACAATAATATTTTTGAATATTAGTAAATATTAACATTCTGTCTGAATTTCATATTTTAAATGCAAAATCCTCTTTATTATTTTAAATAGCGCGTTTCCTTTTTATAAGAGAAATTTAAATATTTTCATTGCACTTCATCATATATCGTAAATGTTGTTATTGCACACTTATATAACCTAATTAATTAACGTCTTGTATGATTCATGTGCGAATAACAAAAACATCTGTAAGAATAATTGTAGTCCTAGGGATGAATAAATTGATAATAATGAAATATGTCGTTTTAATTTGTTCAATTTTGAGTACATTTACAGCATATTGCCTAAAGCTAATTATTTTCTAAGGATTGTGGTATTTTAATACCTAAATTGGTCTATTTGTTTTACCTTATATAATTTTTTTTTCTCTCTTTGAGCTCCTATAGCTTTGGCGCCCATAGCCAAATTATAAAATATCTTTAAAAACTATCGCATATTTCAATTAGCCGGAGTATTATTAAAATTAAAATTAAAACCACAAATTTATAATGGTTATTTTTGGTGAACTAAAGAATCATTAAATAACAATAAAATATAGCAAATACCAGAAAATAAAACCTTATAAGTTTGAATCCAGATATATAAATATATACCAAAGACAGAGATAAGTATATAAATTTCTACATGAAAAAAAGCGCGTGGGGTGCCGATGACGTGAATAATAATATGACCAGAATTATGACTGATATCCCACACATTTTTCGTGTAATAAATGTATACATCTGCGACCGAAAATGTATTTTATCATCCAAGATCAGTGAATGGTTTTTTCCTCTCCAATGTTCTTTAGTTAAGTTTTAACGGCCAATCCCGATTTGAATGCATCCGATACAGTCAAGCCGCCCAAAAAATTGGCGATATCACCGATTAGAATCGAGATTCGGATTGACTTCAGCAGTAAAAGTCAATCCTAAAATGTTTGTGGTTTGAACTGAACCAATCGAATGTAAATTGCAATTGTTTTTAGCAATAGCAACAAGTATGTGAACAGTGATCCTCACCAGTGCAGTGGTCGTGCCAAAATACTTACCAAAACCTGATTGCGTATTGGGAATAATACTAAATTTAAAATCATGTAGCATATTTGATCACTCATCACGCTTTCTAGTACCTTAAAGAAAACAGGCAAGATACCTATGGGTCTTAAATAAGAAAGGGAAGTAGAGCCAAAGGGATTACACAGCAATTCTCCAGACGATTGGAAAAATACCTCTATCAGAGATTGATTTACAATAAATGCAAAATGATTTTTTTTCTAGATAAAAACTAACTATCTAAAGTATATTGAATAATATTAAATCATCGGCAACCAACGCCTTATAAAGTTGAAACATCCCAATATATAGACTGACGTTATAAGCTAAGATTAAAACTCATCACTGGCATGAACCCGCTCATTTTTATACCTCTCTAATAAATCAAATTGAATATGCGATTCAGTTAAAACTGGGGTTTACAAAAAAAATGGTTATTATTATATTATTCTCTAATCGCTTCATAATATTTGGCTATTTCGAATTACTCCATCTTAGTCTGTATTGTTTTCTGTTAGAGAGTATTCGATATTAGCCCGTTTCTCTCTTTTAACTGCCCGATTTTTTAATGATACGCAATACTCCCAGGATGCACTCGATTTTATATTGGGAAACTTATTGTTAGTTCCCAGACCTTGGCCTCTGCGATCCCGATCATGATAAATACCTATATGAACAGTATCAATAGTTATTTGTTGGCTAACCTAATCTCAGACATTTTAGTATGAGTTTTCGATAACATAGGGTAACAAAATGAAAACAAAAATTTGGTGCCGGGAATCTAACATCTGATTATAGATGTTTTTAATGTGCTAATTCCAAAAATGCCACCAGATTTTTTCTATCAGCTCTAGTTTTTGAGATACGGGTTACAGGTTAATTGATATTTTTTTCTGATAAAGAACAACAAATAAAGTGATAAATATGTACTTAATCGTCAAAATAGAAATTTCCCAGAATCTAATTAACCAAATGGATACCTGGAATTGTCCCTGACCCAATGTTCCTATACTAGGAACTACTCAATACACTGCTCTTAATTACTTTTATACCTGTAATTGCCTATGACCCGATCCTTCTATACCTGTTTGGCTGTACTCGATTTAGTATATTACTGAGTTTTCCCAAGTAAAGTTGTGCTATCATTTTATGTAAATTTTGGTCGTTTTGTAGTATCAAGACACTAAACTGAAACAATGGCATCCACAAGCAGACGTACCTGTGTAAATCATCCCGATGTTTTTTGTTGTGTATGGTGAATACACTTTGAAAGAGAGCAGAAAAACGATTTCTGACTTTGTGAAAAGAGCTTATCTTGCCTATTTTGGCGTTCATTTAGGAGATCAAGATAAATCTTGGGCCCCACATTTCATATGTAAAACATGTGTTGAACATTTGCGACAATGGACAACTGGCATAAATAGAGACAATAGACACAAATGGATCCTGGTCAAGATTCAAAAACGACAGCAAATTTGAAGCAGATTTAGCAACTCCGCAGTGTTTCAATCAAGAAGAACTAAAGGATCTTATAAGAGACCTGAATCTCTCAAAGGAATCCGCTGAATTACTTGCATCCAGATTAAAAGAAAAAATCTACTTTGTCCAGGTACTAATATTACATTTTATCGCAAAAGATATAAGGATCTGCTGCCTTTTTTCGCTCAGGAAAATGACTTGGTATTCTGTAACAATATAAAAGTGCTCTTAGAAAAAATGGGTTTGCCTGAATACAGTCCAGATGATTGGCACGTTTTTATTGACAGTTCAAAACGTAGTTTAAAATGTGTTCTTTTACATAACGGTAACAAATATGGCTCAATTCCTATTGTTCATTCCACATACTACCATGAAGGAAGAATATGAAACAATTGCATTAGTTTTGAGAAAAATTAAATATGAAGAACATCAGTGGGCAATTTGTGTTGATTTAAAAATGGTTAACTTCCTCCTTGGACAGCAGAGTGGTTATACAAAATATCCTTGTTTTTGTGTGATCAACGATCCTTTGGTTTCAAGAGAAAAAATCTTACTTCCTACCTTGCATATCAAGCCAGGCCTAATGAAACAATTTGTGAAGGCTTTAAATCGAGATGGAAATTGTTTTGGGTATTTGTCACGTAAATTTCCTGGCATTAGCACGGAAAAACTAAAAGCTGGTACATTTGATGGTCCTCAAATAAGGCAACTTGTTAAAGATCCACAATTCACCACATCAATGAACGAGACTGAATCTAACGCTTGGTGTTCATTTGTTCAAGTAGTACAAAATTTTCTTGGCAATCATAAAGCAGAGAATTACGTAGAATTAGTGGAAACTATGCTTTCAAATTTTAATATTTTCGGCTGTAACATGAGTATAAAAGTTCACTACCTCCATGCCACCTAGATCGTTTTCCAGAAAACTGTGATTGTAGTGAAGAACAGGGGGAAAGATTCCATCAGGATAATTAAAACTATGGAAGATAGTTATCAAGGACGATGGGATAGCCACATGATGGCGGACTACCGCTGGAGCCTTCAGCGAGACTGCCCTAGTAAACTCCATTCTAGAAAGTCGTATAAAAGAAAATTTTTATATGATTAGTGACTAATGTAATTATGTAAATTAAGTTTTTGCAATAAATACTTAAATCCATGTGTCTTTGCTTAACCGGCAATAGTAATATTATATATTATAACAGTTATAACGTAAAATATATACACAATTCTTTTTTTTTCTTTTAAAACAAACTAGATCTGATAGACAAAATCTGAGAAGTTTTTTACATTCTGCATCAAAAAATTACCCAGGAACAGTTAAAAAATCGCAGCCACCAAAATGTGTGTTGGCCTGTGTAATAGAAGACTTCACTAAGAACGGAAACTTTCACGGCTTTTGTCCATTAAGAAATCATGGTTCTTGGGATTAGACCGTGTCAAATTAGTAATTATCCGACGTTTCGCCTTTAATTGCACGAGGTATCTTCAGGAATCATGGGTAACCGGTATCTCTATTGAAATTATTTGTATTTTTAAAAATTTCAATAGATCCTCTAGTTTTTCTTTTGCGAAATTTTTAAACATACTTACAAATAATTTCAATAGAGTTTCTGGTTACTGTCTACATCACACTTGGAAACCGATCTTAACACAGGGTCACGGTTCGGCGCGCACAAGTCGAGTATAAAAGCCCGCCTGAATCTCTCGGAACTTATTCAGAGTAAAGATCCCTGAAGATGCCTCGTGCAATCGAAGGTGAAACGTCGGATAATTCCAATTTTACACGGTCTAATCTCAAGTACGAAGTACAATCCAATTTGCTCAAAGTACTAACATGTAAGCTAATTAATTGTTAGCAAAAATTTAAATAAAATACAATCAACAACAGGTCATTAAAACCTATCGTCAATTGAAGCCACAGATGGGAAACAAAATAAAAAAGACAAATTAAAATTTCATTTACATGAAATCCTGAAAATAGTTTTAAAATTGAATACAATGTTTTATCATTTAGAGTTAGATTTTTAAATAGAAATAGAGACGCTATTCGGAGTCGAGAAAGAAAGCTTCGACAATGTCAAATGTGATTTTGGCGAAATGTCAGCAAAACTGTTCTTTTCAGAACGACGGTAGTGAACGGATGTACACCCGGAATAAAAACACATTGTATTTTTCCATCCGTGAAGGACTAACAATCAACACACATACATGTATATATATATATATATATATATATATATATATATATATATATATATATATATATATATATATATATATATATATATATATATATATATGTGTGTGGTCCGGGTGGATTTGATAGGGCACGACAAGCTTCATATAAGAATATCTTTTTGAGTTTGTTCACATTTTTTGCATTTATTATTTTTTCTGATTTTTGACTTTAATTATTGTTGCATTTTTAAACTTTTTGTTCTTTTAGTTAATTTTAGCTATTAAGTTACTTTTGTAAATTTGATTATCAAAAAAAGTTGTTTGTTCATGTAAGGACGTTGCAAATTTAAACAGTTACTAGTGTTGTTAGTAGATACGAGGGATTTGCTAACTAAAAACTGAGAAAAGTTTTCAAGTGATTCGTGGTAATTACTTGTGATTTTAAAAAACTTGTAAACTTTAAAAACTTAAAACGTACAGAGTCAGTTCGTACAACTGAACACTAAAAGTGAAGACAGTGAAATTAAGTTATTTTCTTGAACGTTTTACGACTTGAAATCAAAAGGTGAAATATTTTAATTAAGGTGTAAGGACTAAAGCCTACACAAGGTTTACGAACAATAAGATAGGTTTATATAAGTAAATAAAATCATTAAGATTTTTTGAAAATTTGTAATACTAGGCTAAGGGTTAGGTATCCACCCGGTAGGGTTTCTAGTATAAAATTAACCTGGCTTTACCGTGAGACAGACATCCCGTTGCTACCTAAATTTTTTGTTCGGTAAATCCGAACTTTGTTTTTAAATTACACTTTTTTATACTGAATACCGTGGCTATTCCAACTTCTGGAGTAGTTCCCACAAAAGGTATGTCAGTTAATTCAAAGCCCAACAACCCAGTCCCCCTTTCTGAGCAAAGGCTGACTCTTTTGTTTGGCAGGAACACTATTCCAATAGTTCCTCGGGTGAGTGGAGGGTGCCCGACAAGCTTATCGAGTTTGTCAGAAAAAAACCCTAAATACTACTTCCGATACAACGACACTTTTAAGACACATAAATACAATACTTTTTCTGGTGCAAACTACCTGGAGGACCTCTCCATCCCAAAGCGCAAAATTGTCCACGAGATATATCTCCAATTAACTCCAAATTAAGACTACATAAATTTAACGTAACATTTGATAAAAACAATACCATGAATAAACGAAGTAGAGAATACTCGTTGCTTGATAACGTTAGCCGACAGCGCGTTTTTTTGCAGACAATTTATAACGATAGTTCTTTGGAATTCAGAAAACCCAAAAGAGACGTCTCTCATCAAACTTCGGGAAAAGAAATTGACCTTGTTTCCATCTGCGATGGAGACTTGGACAGCGAAATTGACTGCAGGTCAGGACTCATATGCGACAGGAGATAAATTTAATTATTTTTCCAAAATAAAACAACCCTTATCAGAACAAAAGACCGGTCCGTTTAATCCGATGTGTCGAAAATGTAGCGAGAGATCAGAGACTATACAGCATTATAACATCTGGCTGTACTTACCTAGCAAACACGGACTACCTGCAGCGACATAACCAGGTATGTAACATCATTGCCAATAAATACGGGCTCGTGAGCACCTTTGTGCCCTATTATAAATACCAACCAAGTTCAGTGCTTGAAAATAATGCCTTCAAACTTTACTACGACTGAGCGATTATCACCGACAGACGGGTGACGAATAATCGGCCTGATGTGGTACTGTTAAATAAGGAAACAAAGACACCTTATTTGGTAGATGTTGCTGTACCCAACAATAACAACGTGTTGCATAAATATCAAGAAAAAAAGGCCAAATATGCGGAGCTGGCCATCGAGATACAGCAGATGTGGCGACTGAATAAGGTTCATGTGATACCGATCATCGTATCATCAACTGGACTGGTTCCAAAAACGCTAGAAGAGAAACTGAAAATTATAGGACTGCATACTAACACCTTCATCGACATCTAGAAGGCAGTCCTGCTCAGCACTTGCCACATAGTGAGGAAATTCTTACAGGACGACACATAGAACTAATAGAAACCAGCCCACTACTTTTGATGCATGCATCAAGGATAGGCTTGGAACCCAAAATGTTTTGAGAAATTGATTGCCAATTTCGATAATAATAATTTTAATAATAATAATAATAATAATAATGCATTCTCAAAAGAAAACAGGCAAAGCTATACAACAACAAAAACCCATATGGCAGAAAAGACTTGAGAAGACAATTGACCGTTTTCTTCTGACAATTGTATTCCCTCTAGCTCCGTATTAGTCCATTTCAAGATTCGAAACTCTAGGTCAACACGGGCACGAGATAGATATTAATTGCTGTAATGAGATTTCCGGTGCTCAGTTCTGTCTTCAGAAGAGCTCGCACTCTTTGAACGTATTGATTTTTTGGTTTATCACTTGAACTATTTTTCCACTAATTCCAAATTCCATATGGATGTCTTTCGAGAAGGTGTATGTCAAGTCAATAAGTTTTTCGAGTTCCTTCTTATATAGTTTCCACCATAAAGCTTATTATAGTTTTTGTTGAAGGATCTTCTTAAATATCTATTTAAGGCGTGTCTTAAATTCTGTGAGTCTTGCTAGTTCCTGTCTCAAATCGTCAATTGCCTTCTCAAATCTTCTCTGCCATATGAGTTTTTATTGGTGTGTAGCTTTGCCTGTTTTCTTCTGAGAATGAACTAGTTGTTTATGACATATAAGGACTGCAACGGCAAAGCAGTACATGAGTGTGTGTGGAGCTTTTCAAGGGTGTCATACTCCAAACTAAAGTCTGCGCTAGTATAATGTTGAAAATCTTGAGGGTGGTGTGAGTCTCTCGACCAGTTCTAAGTTTCGGGAGCTTAGGTCTTTGAGTTGGAGCTAGGCCGTTAAACTCAGAAACTCAGCAACAGCTTTTTGGAGTTCGTTGTATACTGATAGTTTTCTATTGTCCTGGATATTGTTAACTCTGTCAATGATGTCTTGTCCTGTAGATTCGTCTTCGCCTATGTTTTCTTCATTTCGTACTTCCTTCTCGGGTTTCTCTGTTGTAGGTGGAGCATGGGCTCAACGCGTTCATTCTCAAGTTCAAGCTGCACTTCACCTTTATGTTGTTATGTTGTATTTTATATTGACGTGATTATACCAAATCAGTACAAAAAAAAAATCTTCTCTCTGTATTTCACTTGGATGTTCTCGTCGTTGGGGACAGCCATGTTAGTTAAATAAGTTATCTTCCCTTTTTTGGATTGAAAGGTGTTATCGGGTCTGTTTGCGGAGATTGTTTTATCTGTGTGAATGTCAATGTCCCAGTAGAGCTTGTAGTCTTTGTTTTCAAGTATGGATATTGGTGTATAATGGTAGTAAGGGTCTGTGTTCTCCGTTAGTTTTTATGTTGTGGCTAATGCTTGACGAACGACCTTCGCTGCTTAGTTGTGTATCGCGGTGTATTCAGTTCCGGCCATTATTTTACATCCACTCGATATATGATGGATTATTTCTCCTGCACCTGTCGTCTTCACAATATAATGTGATGATGTGCTTTCGGTAGTTTCTGGTTGCTATGACTTTGTCCTGAATGGCAAGCAGGAAGCCTTCTGTTTCGGGGAACAGCCGGCTGTCTTGTAATTACATATATGAAAGTTTTTTATGTCTGTGTCTGTGTCTTCCGTGAAGAATTTTCTGAGTGCGTAAATTTGATTTTTATTTAGCGATTGTATATCTATAATTTCCCTCCCTCCTTCTTTTCTCTCGATGGTGAGTCTTTCCTTGCATGTGTTGGGATCTAAGTTCCTGTGTTTAGTGAATTCAGAGCGTATAAGAATTTGGATGTTTTCTATGTCTGTGGGTGACTATTTAATGATACCAAATTTATACAATACAATAATTTGGCGAGTGAGAGCTTCATGTGTGGAGGTAAACTGTTTATACCAGAAGTTATAAATGTTATCTATTCCAGGACATCTTCAGTTACGCGTGTATTTGATTGTTTCTGCAACTTCTTGTGTTCTCATTGCAGTCCTCTTCTTCCTCCAAGCACTTGTGTCTCTTCTTCCGCTTTAATCCATGAAGCGTTATTATTGTGTAGTTTCGGTTCTGACCAAATGCTTTTCCAGGATTCTCTGATCTCTTGTTTGGTCGGTGGTTCTATTACTCGTGACTCCTCATTGCTTATGGTTTTTTGGTAGAACTGTTTTTCATTTTTTGAAACAGGTTGTTAGCGTCCTTTCTTTCATTTGACTCTTTGTATCTTCGGAGTTTTGCGGCATACACGGATAATTTTTGCTTGAGAGTGTCAAGGATTTCTATAAATGTGTGATCAGGAGATACAGATTTGATTTTCTCTACAACTTTGTGTGATACGTTTTGACTTGTTGCCGTTCATGAATTGGGTAAGATTCTTTTCTAATTTTGTCAGTTTTGTTTTCGATCCTTATCTGCTATTTGAATTTTGGTTTTATTCTGTTAGTGTTTCTGTGTCGTGGCCGGAGTTTCTGATTGTTCTGTGTTATCGTGGTCATAGCTGCTGCGTAGATCACTGTGTGAATGTCCTCAATTGCGCTCGCATTAGTTATGAACTCGGGAATTATGTGTTCGTTGATGGTCTTTAGGATTTTTTTTGTGTCCCGTTTGAAGATTACACGAAAAATAGGTTCTCTTGTTGTAGGATCGGAGCATGACCATTTGTTTAGATGTAACTCCATTTCTACTTTGATAGATCCAAAGGTGCCCTGGCGATCCCCAGGCAGCGCTCTTTGAGCTCGATACTTTCTCCATTTTCATGGGTGTACCAACATTTTCCCCTGGTGGTCCAGATAACTCGGGTCCGTGTAGCCGTCACTCCCCAGACAACTTAACCGAGGTTAGTTGCTCCGTGCGGTTTCAAAGCATAGGATGGCCAGGGGTGGGGAGGGTAGGGATACTGGGTGACAGTGGACAGCTAGACGCCGCTCACAGTGCGAACTACGCATTACCGTAGCGTCTTCAATACTGCTCAATGCAGTACCCAGACGGTCAGACTTATTTATTTTTATTATTATTATTATTTTATTATTATTATTATTGTTATTACATATCTAAGCAGAATATGCATTTACAGCCAGAAATATATATTTTTAAACAAACAACAATGTTGTCAACAAAGGCAATTACCCTACACACAGAAACCGTACAGAAGTCAACAAAACGATAATAGTCTAATAGCGGATTGCACAAAGCATTTAACTAAGCATTAACAAATCAGACAGCTCAGAGTGTGACAGACCGTATAAGAGTGTCAAGGTCAAAAATGATTCTAAAAGTCAGTTAAATTTAAAAGTTTTGTGCAACCGGGTAGAAAAATCATAAACTTAAATTGTGCAGAAAGGCATAATGGGCATTTCTCACGGGAATATAACTCCTACTAATAACTAAACTGAATCAAAACAATGCCTTGCAGCGCGCTTATATAGCCTTTAGAAAAAGATGGAATGATTTAAAAAATTCTAGAACAATTTAAATACTACAGGGTGAAAAGAATTAAGCCTAACAGAACATTCGAGAAAATTTTTGAACACTATCATAATCGTTACATGGATAAAAATTAAGGAAAGTATTCTGTATTAATATAAGAAATAATAAATAAATTCACCTAAAACTTAACAAACCTACAACTATTGCTAAATTCGCAACATTGCCCCCTTTTTACAGTTGATCGTCCCGATCAAACATCTTCGATATCTTGATAACGGGCTAGTCGATGGAGGTGCACTACTTTCATTTTTGCATGAGGGCTCTTCAGAATCCGGTATACCAAGTCATTCAGTCAGATCACCACATTATATGGGCCTTCAAATGATTTCTGGAACTTCGACGAACGTCTCTTAGTTCCTCGTATCTGCTGCAGTGTTTGCGCAACTTTCTAGGCATGGTCTTCTTGATAGAGCATCAACATTTTTATGGTTTATCCTTTTCCGATGTTCAACTTTAAAGTCATACTCCTTTAGGCGCTGCAACCACCTGGCTATTTGTCCCTCGGGATTCTTAAATTGTAACAGACATTTAAATGACGCATGGTCCGTTCTTAAAAGAAACTAATTTTTGCCCATACAAATACTAATGAAAGTGCTCCAATGTTTTAACAATAGCCAGTAGTTCTTCCCTTGACACACAATAGCTGCATTGGTGTTTACGATAAACATCTGGGATGGCTTAGGATATGACAACAATCGGGGATTACACAAGGCTTCTTTCCTTTGTTAAATAGTTCTCCACATTGTTCGGTCCATACATAGTTGTGATTGCTTTCAGTAAGTCGATGTGAAGGTCTAGCGATATTAGCAAAACCTTTTATGAATCGTCTGTAGCATGTACAAAATCCCAAAATATTCCTTAGTTCATGTCTATCCTTCGGTGTTGGCCAATCTTGAATAGCTTCAGTCTTCCCTAAATGGGTTTTTACTTCATGTTTGGTAATAACATGTCCTAGATATTTGATTTCTTTTCGGAGTTTTAAGCCAGGCATTCTCAGTTCTCGTAAAACAGCTTCAATATTATTTAAATGATCTTAAAATGTTTTGCCAAGAATAATGATGTCATCTAAAGATACTAGCATGTTTACCATGTCATTCAATGAAAGTCGGTGGGGCACTGCATAATCCAAAAAAGATAACTTTAAATTGACATAAAACAGTCCCAGTAGAAAACGCTGTCTTTTCGTTATCTGCTGGATTAAGCTTTACTTGCCAGTAACCACTTTTCAAGTCCAGGGTCGAGAACCATTTTGATCCTGTTAAAGTGTTCAAGACAACTTCTGTTCTTGGCAAGGGAAAGCTGTCCTTCTTTGTGACTTCATTAAGCCTGCGGAAGTCAACGCAGAATCTGATGGAACCATTTTTCTTTTTTACTAGGACTATTGGAGACGACCAGGGCCTTTGAAATGGTTCTATAATATCTTGTTTTTCCATATCTTCAAGCTTCTTAGCAAATTCATGCCGCTTTGCGAATGATATTTATCTTATGGGCTGTTTTATCGGCGCTGCATCAGCAGTATTAATTCGATGTTGAACTATATAGGTTTTTCCTAAGTCACTGTTAGAAAAAGAGAAAACATCTTGATTCCTTCTTAGAAGTTCTTCCAATTTGGTCACCTGCACTTGATTCAGGAAACATTTTGATGACAGCACCACATTTTGATGTACCTTAGAGAGAATATTTGCAGGTTCCGAGGGTAGCAAAGTTATAGAGGTAAATATAGTACTGGCGGGTTAGCAAGTTCCAATCTTGTCGCCTTTTTTTACTTGCTGGGGATGAACTTTTAGATTCATTATTTTGACAAACATCATGTTTCCTCTGCATTGAGTTGAGATTCTTGTTGGTAAAATTCCCTTTGCATATAAAGGACAGTCTTGAAGTGGTTCGAATAAAATTACTTCTTTCTCAAATCATCAAGCGTCGCTTTCACTACTCTGAACAGACGGGTAATGTAGTGTCTTCCAGCAAAACCACTTCACGGATAGTGGAAATATTTCTTTGTGGCAGGGTCATAACTATTTCTTCATTTATCGTACGGAGGACTCGTTGAGGTATGTCAAGGACAAATATATGTTGGTTCATAACATCAAGACCAAGTATGACATCATCCATTAAATTTGCGACGAAAGCAGCGTGTATGAAAGTAGTGTTCTCTATGGTTACTTCAGCTTCATGGATGCCTTTCCCAGGTATAATTTAACCGTTGGCGATTTTTGTATGGCTTTTCGGTCCTGCAAGGAGCTATAATGTCTGGTCTTACTAAGGTGTGTGTTGTGTTGTTATCCAGTACCATTTCACAGTCCCGAACGCATATCTTCCCCGATACTACCAAGCTAGAACCATTATTCTGCAGCCAGGATAATTATTATTGATGTCGATGGGGCTTGATAGCACCTAACCAGCTTTCGCCCCTTAAAACTGGCTAATAAGAGAATATATTCAAGAATCACATTGCTTGTACAGCGGTTTTGCACACGTCCCTCTTTGCCACATTTCTCACAACAGATGCCTTTTCTTTGTCGGAAAGTTAAAGTTTTATTTTCGTCTTTCTGTTTAAGAAGAATCTCACGCATCTCTTCTTTTGTTGTTCGAAGTATCTGCATGTGTAGTCCGGTATTCTGGACTGTACTGCAGTTTTGGTGGTTTTCCCTGACCTGGATATTTGTTTAGCCGTTTCAAACTGAAGGACATATGCAAGCACTTCCAAAATCTTCTATATTCTAGTCATTCTTCAAGCCTGGTTGGTATCAGGATCACGAAGGCCTTCAATAAAACTGCTTACTGCCAACTCTTGCTTGATCTCTTCAAGGTAGGATGGACAAGTCAAGTTAATTAGTCGCACAATATCTGCTTTTTACTCTTGAAGACTTTCGTTATATTCTTGTCTTCGACATTAAAGTTGCGTTTTATAAACCTCCTGTGGATGTGCTTCACAATAACGCATTTCTAGATGGCTTACTAACGTTCCAAAGTCATTCTGTTTATCTTAGGGTATGTTCCTTAGTAGCTCCATTGCTTCAGCACGCAAGGAATAAACCAATACTCGTGTCTTTTCGGTGGATTCCCAGTTATTTCCAGTTGCGGCAGCTTAAAATTGTTTCAGGTAACGGCACCTTACCATCAAACGTAGGTGGTTTTATCACATATGATAAAGAGACAATGTTGGATTTTAAGTCACTTAGGTTTCCAAATTTCTGCATCTGGGAACGTAGACTTTGGACCTCTTGCTGCATTTGATTATGAACCTCCTGAACTTGCTTTTGCGCTTTCTTCTCTGTTTGTCCCATTCCCTCTTTTACATCTTTCTTGGTTAGTGTCAGTTCAAGCAACGTTTTTCTAGTCATTTCTTTTTGATTCTTTTCCATTTCTTGCATTTTTGTTTTAAGTCTTCTTAGTGCCTTCTCATATCTTCAAGTTCATTCAAGAATCTAAATTGGCTGCTATGATTATTGCTACTAGTAGAAACTATTTATTACTTCTTTAACTTCAACTGGATCCCGCTTCTGACACCAAATGTTCCGGATTAGACGGTACACAAACAGGGTTTCTGAATGCACTCATTTTATTCAGAAAACAGCTTACAGGTAGCAATGGTAAGCACTGAATATACCTAACAATCGTGACTCCGAAATCTCAAAATAAACTGATTCAAAGCAATAGCTTGCAGCGCGCTTATATAGCCTTTAGAAACGGATGCAGCGGCGTGTGGTCCTTGAGATCCAAAATAGAAGATCATAAATTAATAATAATATATTTTATTTTTCAAATTGCTTCATCAATTCATTGCCAAATCGCCTCCCATTTCCAAACGCAAAACCTGTATTGTGTTTACAGTTGAAAGTTTTTTTAAATGAAGTATCTTTTACATTTTCACGTTTTTTGAAAGAGCACTAAAAGATTTTTCGAAATATTTGATTTTAAACTTCCCATTAAGAATGTGTTTTTCACAGCCACATTTTTTTTTAAAGTTAGGGCAATCATCTTTTAGCCAGCGTGTGAAAAAGAAACTTACTTAAAACCCTACAAATTAGCACTACAAAATGTTATCCCAACTGTAAAATAAAAATTTCAGCGGTTATCAAAATATATTTTTAATAAGAAAAATGTGTTTTTTGAAGTTAAATATTTCAAAATCTGTAAAAGTAAATGTAGTAATATATAGTATTTTTGAAAAGTTCTTCGAATGCTCTTTCAAATAGCATAAATATATATAAACGGTTTTATTTTTAAAAATGTATACATTTAGTATGCATGCTTTTTTGGAACACTTTGTAGAGAAATTTTGTCTTTGAAAATAAAATATACCTAAGAACCTACAAACTTGTAAAAAAATGATAACTTTAATTTGAAAAGTAAAAAAGGGTGGACAAAATATCTTAATCGCTCTCCTCACTAGGTATTTCACCGCACGCCACTGAAAGGATGGAATGATCTAGAAAAGGGTGAAAAGGATTAAGCCTAACAGAACATTCGAGAACGATTTTTGACACTATCATAGTCCAATACAAGTATTTTATCAGTTTGTTTTTAAACTATGAAAAATATATTTTTAGAAATATTTATAATCAACAGCAAAAGTTATGGTACGAGCGGAGATCGAATCCGAGCCTCTGGGTCACTAGTCCATTGCTCTAACCAATTGGGCTATCGTACCACTGATAAGCAATTCGTTAGAACTTGTACATATTCAAGCCCACCAGTATCATAACCATTGTTGATCAACAATGATTATGAACTGCTGATTATTGTACTAAATATTTCTAATTTTATATTCATTAATATAACAAATAATAAATACTTTCACCCAAAACTTAAGAAATCTTTAACTATGGCTAAATTCGCAACAGTATAAAAAGTAATATTGTACAAAAACTAGTCTTCTTTACGTAGATTTTCGAAGTCATTCCTTCTGGGGTTTTCTTCTGGTGCTTTAATTTGGCCCGGATTGGTAGTAGAATTCAGATTTACATATTTCAGGTTTATGCTAGAAGGGTTGTAGAATGCATTTTAATGCTTCTCAATTAGGTATAAGTTAAGGGTTGGTAGACTAATTCCAGTAAAGGTGAATTGGCTGTATATCTCAAGTGTGTTTGATTTTATTTGTACTTTACATTCTGCGGATTACTCGAGAGGAGTATGTTATCTTTGGATATTTGACAATTTACGATGGCAATTACTTGAGTCGGTGGTATTATCAGCTATTTGTCGTCGATTATTTTTGTTGTCTGGATCTCCTGCAACTGTTGGTAGAACTAGTATTCGGGTGATTCCTAATAAGTTGAACAGCGCAGGAGAGACTGTCTTCGGCAAAAGTGGTGTGAACTTCCTTAGACAATTTTGTTCAAATAAGTATATTTATTATTGTCAAGTGGGAATTGGTAAAGTAAATTACCTAGAATATTAATATAATATATCCGATTTAATAAGAGGAAGTGCAAATATAAATACAATATTAGCGTTTATCAAAAAAACTTTTAATTTCTATTTTTTTCCAAATTAAGTACATTTTTATATCTTGCTTCTAAAGAAAGCTTACCTGAGCTTAGATGATTGTATACATTCTTTATTTCTACAAATAGTCCGATAGATATATAAACGAATTATAAGGTTCGTTTATTTCTACGATTGTGGAATATATCTCGATTTTATTTTCGATTTCATAGATAGATTAATAGTTTGTTGTTATAAGATTGGTCATTGTATATATTAAGTAAAATTCGTGATAACTTACCTATTTGTTTTACTTGCATTTTACTAATTGTGTTTTCCATTTTTAAAATACGCGGTTTTAGTACCATTTCATTATGTTTTTGTTAGAAATAAATGTTTTTAATTTACTAATAGTTGATTCTATAAGAGTAATTTCATTGACAGCATAAACTTCTAGTTTATCTTGGTTTATGTAATTTTTGTATCAATATACTCTGCGTCATGTTGATTCTCGGTTATACATTTGATACATGAAACTAGGGATTGCATTCAAGCTTAGCGGTACCCAATTTGAATTATAGTATTCCTGGGTGTTTGTTTAATCATGGAATTTTACTTTGCCACCGTTGGTCCAGCATATAGAATAAGCGATATTATTTTAGTTTCGCTGAAATGTACAATTTCGTTATTTGGTTTTTCGATTTTTCTATTTCTATTTTATTATTTTCTTACATAGCTGTTAATATGCGTGGGCCTAAATACGTCTTTTTGTTTATTCCTGATCGACTATCTGAATTTTTGAAATTTTGTTAGCCTATTACTAAATTTGTTTTTCTTTTTAAAACTTTGTAATGAAATAGAAGATTGTGACATTTGAAATAAATCTGGAGGTAACGAGTTTATATTTAAAGCAATGTTGTAGGAGAAGCATCTCTTAAATATTTCAGTTTTATGACAAGGAATTGTTAAGGTACTCCTGTGTACATTCAAATGATGCACGTCCGTGCGAAAAGTAATTCTGTTATAGAGATATGAAGGCGATTTAAATGTAAGTAATTTATAATAATAAGCCTTTTATAACTTCCGATATGTTATCTGACAATTTGTTTCGGGATTCGTAAAAATGAAAATAAATTAATTAGTTGCTCACAGCACAACATTGCATTACTAGGTGAGGCTTGAGCATATCGGAAGAATTTGTCTATAATGGTTAAAAATGTTTACCTATAATAAACATATCGATATGAGTGATTTCGAAGAGTTAGGTTGGTGTTTCTGTTAGTACCAAAGTTTGATGAGAGGGTCTTGACCAATTTCATAATTATTGATATATTTTGTTACGTCCGATTTAAATGATTTTTCATTAATAATTGACTTTGAAGAATTCTCCATGCAACGAGGATACGGAATTTTTTAATTATAACTGCATGATTAATAAAATGTATACATCAGAACGTTAATACATCATCCATCGCAAAAGCATCGAGAAAATAGATCCAACTAATTTGCGAAGCTTAAGACGGTTCTTAGGTTTTACTTACTGGTACCGACGATTTGATCATAATTTCTCCCAAATCTACGCTCTACTGAAACGTCTTCATAAGAAAAATATCTAGAGAACTTGGATAGAAGAACACCAGGATGCTCCTGAAGAACTAAAGACTTTTCTAACTGAAGCCTCAGTACTGACTTACCCAGATTTCTCCAAACCATTTGTATTAAGAGAAATGCATCTGACAATGGATTGCGGCCCCCTTGATCCTTCATGGACTCGATGGCGACTATGTAATCGCCTATGCGAGCTGCATCCTAAATCCGAACGAAAAAAGTTTTCAGTAACAGAAAAAAAGTATCTGGTTATTATTCACGGAATCGACAAAAGGAGTCCAGATTTAGATGGGTACCATTTTATCGTTGTTAGCGATCAGCAGTCCCTCCGTTTCTTATACTCAATTAAAAATCTGGCGGGAAGGTTAGCTAGATAAAGTATATATCTTTAGCAATTTGATTTTGAAATAAAATACCTGAAAGGAGTATTAAATAAGATTGCTGATGCTCTGTCCCAAAACTTAGTAGAATGTGAGCAAAATGAACCCAACTCTGAACCACTGTGTTACATGAGAGATGAGATAAATTGTCAGTGGTACAACAAGAGATTCACCGTGGTATAAAACAATCCAGAAGTTTTTTCCTAATTATTTTATTAAGAGTGGGCGTCACTTTTAAGATCCGAGCGGTCTTGGGTGAGCCATAAATATGTTGTGTTCCAAAAGATAACAGAGTAGCGGCACTCTATCGGAATCATGACGTAGCAACGTCAAGGCATATGGGCATAACAAGAACTACGACCCGCATAGCCTTACGATATTATTCGAAGTTGAAAATCTGGCATGAGTGCCGTTAAACAGCCGCCTGCTAGAAAAATGCAACCCTCTCGAAACAAAAATCCATGGGAAACCATAAGTATGGATTTGGTAGGACCTCTGTCCCGATCGAGCAAAGGAAACACATATTTACTGGGGTTTCAAGATCGATTTACAAAGTTGGCACAATGCAGGGGCCTCCACAAAGCTACTGGAAGAACTGTAAGCAAGGTTTTATATGAAGAAGCCATTACTCGCTATGAAAGTTCAAAGACCGTAACTGCCGACAATGGAACCCAATTCACCGGCCATATATTTCAGGTACTTTTAAAAGAAATGGACATTAATCGCCGTACTAGCCCTCCGTACCTTCCTCAAGGTAACCCAATAGAACGGATAAAATTTTAAAACCATTATGTCGATGTCATGTTGAAGACCGTGTAATAAAAAGGTGAACATTCGTTATCTAGTGCGGCTAAGGGATTCGCTGCCAACCTGTCTCCAAAATATTCAAGTTAATACACAGTTATAAAAATAGTCTCTCCTGTGTTAAACCGTTTAAAGGGCGCAACAGTCTAAAAAGTCCATATAAAAGATTTTGAACCATACACCGCAAGACCTGTTGAATATTGCTAATAGGTACCATATACGATACCCACATTAGATACCACGGTAACTGTAATTTTCCCAACTGCTAATTATACTTCCTTTTCTACCACATTAGTATTCTAAGAAACAAAACCGACCCTACCGATTATTTTTCTTTTACAGAATAGAACGACCATGTGCAGCCCTACTCGCCAAATAAGTTTCTCGCCGCTAAGCACAAGTTTTGGGGGTCTGGCCAAGGAACTTGATAAACTTATAAAATCCTCCCGAGAGATTGCCCCAGATAAAGAACCAAAAGCACCGCAGGACTTTCCAAATGACTGGTTCGGCCATTTTGAAAGAGCTCGGTAGCCACCAGGAATAGTCACACCCAATACTATCTGCAGATATCTAGAAAGTTGCTCGAAACTTCGATACCACCCCAAATTCCGTTGGGACACAACACATGTTGGCAATGCGGAAAAGAAGGCCTTTTGACGCCGGAGGCCGTTGTTTTTCTGTTGCTCTTATGCAACCGTAATCATTAAAAGCATTAAATCCCAGGAATGCCCTTGTACCGAAACCCGACAATCGACGCTACCTTCATCAGTAGTGCCTAGCGTGATTTCCAGAGAAACAGAATGTGATATTTGCTGCTCGACTGAGGATTCCCCTGTCTCCGGAAAAATCGCGTGACGTTGTGTAAGTGTGTAACGAAGTTCCTACTAAAATTTTCAGCTATAACTGCATTGTTAAGGTAAAGTATCATTCCTAATTTAGAGATAAACTATCTTTTACTCGTCTCGAATATACCCCTCGCGAGACGTTCACACTAAGGAGTGGGCATAACCGAGTCCTACAGAGGAACCCCAACTGTTATCTTGTTAAACCAGCGCATTTTTGGATTCCATATAATTTCGCTTGCTGCGTTGACTTCGTACCGATCCACAGAACCAAGTCAGGTTTCGATCTCCGGAACAAATACTAGAATAGGACTAGTTAAGGATTATTGGTAAATATATCTACCGTTTCGGCTTAAGTTTTTCAATAATTAATTTTTAAATTTTATTTGTTTTGTTAAAAATATTATGTTTTAAGGTTAAAAATTAAACAAACTATCTTTTCTGATTTACTAGATTTTATAAGAATTTAAGCATGAAAATAAAATAAAATTTCTTTTCTGATTTACAGAATTCTGTAAGCATTAAGTGTCAAAAAAATATCCGCAGGATCATTCGAATTGAGAACTTAGAGCTTTTGGTCTTTAAGCTGTAATTTGCCTTTGGAAAGTTCATCCGATCAGTCTATGTTTAAAGTTTCTACCATTGAAAGAGTAGTGAACTTTGATAATTAAAAATCCTGTTTAAGTTTGAAAGGGAAGTAAAGATTAAATATTAAAGACTTGAAGGTTCTTTCGAGTTGGGGTTTTAGAGGTTCTGGTCTTCGACTTGTAATTTCCGAACCGTTTTACTCCTCTGTCTGTGTTTAGAAGTTCTGACAACAAAAAAGTACTAAAAAATAAGTAATACGTTCTAAACATCTCTCCGTTAAACCTTTAAGATCGTCAGGGAGCTAATAATTATGTTTTACTATTTGTTACTATTTATGTAAAATGCTTTAAAAAATAAACACAGAGGAATAAGATTGAGGGATATTCTGTTTTAAATTCGACCTAAACCGTATCATTTGCAAATACATTTTTATTGGTTCTCGCACCACTTGATCATTTAAACTCAATCACTGCATGGCCTTAATTTTTTTCTGCTTTCGCATGGCTTTTATAACGAATTGCTCAACTTTGCTGATTACCAGCGTTTCGTTCCCTTACACTCTCAATTTAAGTAAAATAGTGTCTATTTTACTTTTTTAGTAAGATAGGAAATAAGGTATCTGGTGAAAAATCTAGTATGTTCTTTTTTTTTCAATATAGATAGGTCTAGAGAATATGAATTTCCTAAAAACGAAATAACAATAAACCACTTAATAGTATTAAATTTTGATTTTGCGTTTAACTGATAACAGAACCTTATGTCTCCAACTGTCTCAAAACTACATAGAGAAATAGTGGAGTCTCTAGGAAGGAAAAGCAGTAAGGAACTAAAAGGGCGTCAAAAGTGTATAAAAAAGTTTGTTTGCAAGTAGCGCTGGTTATACTCTATAGTCTATTTTGCTTTCATGACGATTAATTAATAATTCTTTTTTGTCTGGTTCGGCGTTATTGTTTTATTCAAAATTTGTTGTTTTGGCGTTATTGCTTTGTTAAAGTTTTTACGGAAACAAATCAACATATATTGTTTTATTTGTCAAATGAATTTTTAGGGAATTGGTAGTTACTACAATATTTGTAAGCAATATTACGTGAATGATTTGATATCTTTCAAAATGTTCTCGCTCAGTTTTAATATATTTGTCATAAGGTGCTTTTTAATAATAAATTTATGTTATTATTTTTTGTTCTAATATAGACATGTAACAATGATTTTCATGTGCGTTTGTATTGTCGCCGGTCTTACTGGAATATCGGAAATAATATGTATTTTGAATGTTTTCTAGTTTCGAGTTGTAATCCTTTTTGTGTTTTTCGGTTTCGGTCTCAAGGGCATTTTGATTAAATTGATCATTTAGGAATTTCGTTGTCGGTGTTAACGCCACCTGGATAATATATTAGTTATTCTGATTCCATTGCGTGTAATTGAATTCAGCTTAAAGCGTCAGCGTTAGTATATTGTTTTCCTTGTAGATTATTTGACGATCGTACTCTTCACGTTTGAATCTCCAACGTACTAATTTTAAACTTGGTTCTTTTAAGGTTAAATAGATATACTAGTGAGCGCTGGTCAAATGTAAATGTAAATTTTAAAATTTTTGCCATAAAGGTAGATTCTGAAGTATGTACAAGCCCAAACGATTCCTAAAAGTTATTTTTCAATTGTCAACTATTTGTATTTTTTCGTTCAAGGTGCGCGATACGATTGCTACAAGATTGTCATTTGGATGATTGCCTTGAGAAAAAACAGCGCTAAGGGCTACGGTTGTCAGGGTCTTTAGGATTGGGAAATTTATAAGCAATTATTTTAAATGATTAAAATATTGCATAAAGGCTAGCGGAATTCAACTTTAGCTTTTTTTAAGATATAACGTAAGAGATCTTGTAATTTTTGCAAATATCCTTTTGTGTTTTTGGTATAGGGAAGTCTTTAACTACAGTAGCCTTATCAGGGTTAGGTTTTCGAACTTCCCTTCTAAATTTATAACTTAAATAACTGACTCCTTTATGTAAAAATCACGATTTGGCTAAATGCATTTTTAAGTTAGATTTTCTTAGTCTATCAATGTGTTGTTGAATCGAGATGTACCAAACAGATTTCCTTTTGAAGTCCACGGACGACGTTATTCATAACTCTCTGATATTATAAATTTATAGAGGTATACCCAAGAGATTTCGTTTAGGAGGACGTTATTCACAACTGTCTAAAATTATAATGGCCCGTGTCTGAGAAATGAAAATATCACTCGGTTCGATCTTTATTTGGTGGAATCCGGTTGCAAGGTCCAATGTGCTAAAATATGAGAATTTTCCCAATTTATCGAGAATATCCGATGTATTTGGTAAAGGAAATTTGTCATCTCTGGAGCGTTCATTGATTTTACAAAAATCACAAACAATGCGCCGTTTTCGCTTACCAGATGCTTCATCTTCTTTGAGACTATGTAAGTAGTACTATTCCACGGTTAAACTAATAATATGATAATATGATAATATAATAATATGATAATATGATAATATGATAATATGATAATATGATAATATGATAATATGATAATATGATAATATGATAATATGATAATATGATAATATAATAATATGATAAAATGATAATATGATAATACCATCCCCTAACATTTTAATAATTTAGGATTTAACCTTTTTGATCAATTCCGGGCTATCTATAGCTTTTCGTATATATAAGGGAGTCATCAGTTAAATTTATTTCGTGTTTGGTTTGGTTAGTAAACGTAGGAGGGGTGCCCTCACAATAAAATATATCACGATATTCGTAACAAAAGTTTCTAATAGCTTTTCATTATTCTTGGTTAGAATGTGATAATCTTAAATGTATTAAATTTTTATTATTTATTAAATTCGATATCGGTTGTCATTTTTTCAATAAAATTATTTTCTACCTCATTTATAATTTTAATGTCTAAAGGTTTAAGTATTTTTGTTTGTACTATATTTTGGCAACTATTCGTAATTATAATAGCTGCGTAAGAATTATTAACATTTCTAATTGTGTTATTAAATATTTGGATCAATTAACGTTAAATATTAAAAAGCCTCCGGGATTTCTAAAACCCAAAGTCTGTATATTTTAAAATAGTTAAACCGTTTAATTGATTTACATGTAGCTTAATTTTTTAAACAGGTACATAGGGTACCCATTATTTCAACAGTTTCCAAATATTATGGGTTTGATACGTTATTTTGATAATATAAGGGCAAAGTTAAAGAACAATTGTTTGTTTTATATTAGCTCCAATATTTGTTAGGAGTTCTACCCCTAAAAGTCCGTCAAATTTCGGCGAAAATCAAAATTAGTGATTTCCTGCATGATTAAAACAACATATTAGTATTGTAATTACTTTGTCATGGATGGACGTAGTGTGGACCGTCCTTACTGAAGCGGGTTCAGAAAAAGTCAAAATTTCGGTATATTTTGTTCGCTAAATTGGGTTTTATGAAATTTTTCTATTGCCGGTATCAATTCAAAATTTTGTTTTAATTTCGTATAAAAATTACTGGTAGATCTGAATTTGTGTAATTACTTAAGAGTATTATGTTTGTTTGTTTGAAGTCGGGTTCTCCTGAAAATTTTTGTCATTAAAATAAATTTGATTTTCGTAAGGGTTATTTTTTTAAATAGGAAAATTCAGAATTTAAGCCTTTACACAATGTTATCGATATATTAAGGGTACTACTATTGAAATTCGTCATTAGTTTGAAAAATTTGTTGAAGTTATTATTGGTTTTGATCGACTGATTGATTATATAGCTCTCCTACGATAATATTATGTTGCGAAGATTGCAGTCAGTTTCTTCTAAGCATGGTGTTCCCTGAAGAAGTATCGATTGGCTCAGGCTTGCTGGTGTAAAAGTATTTCTTTGCATAAAATTTTGATTTGTAAAATTTGATTCTTATCTAAAATTAGGTCTCAGTTATCTAAACTGTCCAAAACTAGTAAACTGATTAAGTTCGATACGAAAATTTGCGACTGATCGTGTATAAGAAAGCATATAATTTGAAAATTAGTGTATAGTGTAATATGAAATTGTTGCTTTCACACTAACACGATAATGTGTTTGCGGAATCATATTAACTTTTTGTTTTTACGCATTTAAGTTTGGATTTTTTGGTAATATATTTCTACGGTTCCCATAATATATGAAATTTTATTCTAAGACAGAACTCATTGCCCTTTAGAAGAAACAAGTAAGTACTAGTTGCATGTGGTAATTTAAAACTTTTTCTTAAAGAACTTCGTTCTCCAATGATTCTAAATATATTTTTTTATTCGTGGGTTAGAAGAAGGTTCAAAAAACACATTCATTAATTCCTGTGCGACGTTTCGTATCTTTATTGATACTTTTTCAAGCATTGAATTCTTATGTGGTTGTGTCTTTAATTTGCGCAGAATTCCTAGGTTTGATCAAAGTATATTAACTACGAGAAGAAAAATCACTGGCAGTCGGCGACTTTGAAAATCCTAGACATCTTCGCAGAAATGCGGGCTGCTCCTTAACTATACTGGGACGACATGCGAGAGGATTCATGAAGATCACTAAAGTGAAAATACTCCAGAACTCTTTTTTCTGAAAGAATTTGTTTAAATTGAAATCGATTGGTTAACAAAAGTACAAATGAGTATATACGTGTTTATATTGTACAGTCAATATTTTTCTAGTGTTGATGTATTTTATTTATTTGCTTTTTTAGATATTTTATATACGTCGACCCATCAAGCGTAGGGGCATCTTTTAATCTTTTAAAATATGGTAAAGTAGCGTTTTTACACATGTACATACAATACGCCTGCCTAGCAGGTCTGGGGCGAATACTTCCTAGAAGGATTCAAATTTGAATCACAAATACTTTTGGTAGCAAGAAGTATCCGAATCAAATGTCCCGAATCATTTTTTTTCGAATTACGAATCCGAATCTCATCGCTGGTATTTTTATTTGTCAAACTCGATTTTATGATGGTTTTAAGCAAAGGCGAACAAATATTTTGCTAGTTTTCCTAAAAATATATTTTTAAAAATTAAGAAATTTGACCAAGTTATAAACGTATGTTAAAAATAATTCTTTACAGCGTGTAACAAAAGTAAGCAAAACGGTACCGCGTACCTGAATTTAATGAAAATATGTACACTTAGGTATGAAATTTTGCCGGATCTAATAGCGAGTTCCGCATTGCTGCCAAGTTGAAGGTTTTTCGGTTATAAAAGGATTATTTTTTTAATGGAACACCCTATATTATATTGCTTTTTTAAAATCTGGGTAAAATTCTCAATACTATAATTAATAGCACTTTTGGTGAAAGTCAACAGTTTTTGCGAAAATAAGGGTTTAATGTCCATAACCTAATCTATTACCTTTTATTAAAATACCTGCATAAAAAAGGTTACCTGATATGTTTGACAATGTCAGTTTTGTTGATTTGCAAGAATTGATTGTTTAACTGAAACCCAAAGAATTGAAATTTTAATTATACTGGGTTATGAGGTAAGAATGCGAAACCTACAAGATGCGTGTAATATTTTTAATGACAAATATCCTAACAGAAGTCCAATAACTAAATCTACCATAAGTAAAATTTAAAAAAATTAACTAAGAATCGAAAAGTTTCATCCATACAAAAGAACTTTATGAGCAGTGGCGGCTGGAGGTATCTTTACGAAATGGGCAATATTGATGAAAAATTGAAATTTCTCAACCAATCCATTATGGGTCTTTTGATAGGGATGCGCTACTAATAGAGTTTAAAGGTACACAGAGACTTTTATACTCTCCATGGATTGCTGATAGGTTTAAAAGGTCCTAACTACCATCTCACTGGGACTATTATAAAACGTTAAAAAATCTCACATCTTCAACTATTAACAGAGAAAAAGCAGTCTATCTTAATAGAAAACTAATGAAAAAAATAATGCATCCACCTATAGAGAAAAATAGAAAGAATAAAAAAAATGAATATTGTTACAAACAAAATTAGGGAGATTCCAATTCATATGAATAATGTAAATAAGATAAGCAATTATTTTATAAATTTTATAAAACATTCTCAACAACCCAAACAGCAAATTTTGGTCAAATATCGTTCAACTATTAAAGAGGGTGTATATGAATTGCTTACTTTTACCCCAATTACGGAATTTAGTAAAAAATATTAAAAACAAATCTGATGTCTGTGATAATATAAACATAGCCAAGATTATTCTGTCTTGTCCCTATATCGTACCATTTTTAGTGCATATTATCAATAAATGTCTGCAAAAATCCTACTTTCCATTATCATAGAAGCAAGCTTTTGTACTTCCACTGCCTAAAATCAGTCAACCAACTGATTTAAGTCATCTACGCTAAATAAGTATATTACCTGTATTGTCTAAACTTCTTGAGAAAGTACTGGAAAATCAAATCCGACGTCATACAAGTAAATTCAATATATTGCCTTTCAAACAAACAGGATTCCGGAGTGGATACTCTTGCGCTACTGCTCTTTCTTGTATAACAGGTGATATTTTTCGGGGGATTGATAATCAGAAGATGTGTGTTCTATTACAGCTTAATGATTCCAAAGCTTTTGATCTCCTAAATCATGATATTATGCTTTTTATATTACACTATATGGGTTTTAGTCTCTCTGCTATAAATCTTTTACGATCTTATTGACAGCTATTATACCTTTTTGGTAGTTTAAAGTTATTGTGTCGATTACATTTACGTTCTAAATGATTTAATTTAAAGTGCAGGGTTTTAGAAATTTTTAAATGGGTATTTAGTTGAATGTCGGAGGGTGAATACTTGCTTTTATGACAATGTAGGTTCTGGTTGACTTGAATGGAATTTATATTTTAAAAATATTACATTTTCAAGGTGTACATAAAAGTTACGTCAGGGGGGGGTTCGGTCTGAATCGATTTTGCCATTGTTAGATTACGAGGAATTTCAAGGAGACAAATTGGTTAAGTTATATCAGCAATCTAGCGGGACTAAATTCATTAAACTAATTAAAGACCGAGTTAAAGATCTTACCTAAATAAATAAAAAAAGTTTTTTTTACATAACATATTTTGACCAAAATCGACAATATTTTAAAGTATAATTTATTTTTATGATACACCAACTTAAAGGACTAAACGTTGAAAGTAACACGTACATATTTTACCTTTAAAACACTTAATATTTTTTTAAATAAAAACTGGTAAAACAAGTATTTTTCTACAATTGCCTTAATCCTTAATTTGCCTATTCAGTATTTATTAAATTCTGAATTAATAATTAATTAAAATATGTTATGACACATTTTCGAGAAAATCTAAATTGTGTGAGCTCTATTCGGATCTACCGAAATGTTAATTTCAATAGACAATTTTTTTCATTTCATTTTTGGGGGGAGCTGGATTAACATCCATGGAATTAAATCTTAGTCGTTATGTCTGGACTGGTGTAATTTTTTATTCTTTTTAAACCGCTGAAATAACAATCTGCGCTGGCATTAGTTGCCAATAGAGTAAAGTAAAGACTCAGGTAAATAACTTCGTTGTTAGAAAATATAAATTCTATTTCTCTCTCTTGAATCATTTCTAATAACTACTGTTCTGGAGAGAGTGGTGAGTGGCATCGAATTTATTTGAGAAGACTATAGAAATGAGCAAATTCCACTGGAAAATCAATATCCATAGCGCCAGGAGACCGTTTTTGTAGATTTCGTACATATCCCCGAATTACAATACAGAAATACAATATTCGATAAGCTGCGTTATAAAATGTATATGGTATTTTAAATTAATTTTATAGGGGCCAACCAGTTGTCTTACGCGGCCCGACCTCTCATCTGCAATGCATGGCCCGTGAGGCACGATCTATTTATCCGATCAAATAAAACGCCGATGACCAGAGGTTTTTAACCAATTGCATTTGGTTATAAATGTACCACTCCCTCATCTCCGTTAATTTTCAGTTTTGAAAATATGTATATAAAACTTGAAGGACCTTTTATTTCTATCGATTTTATTTTATACAGGTTATAAAACACTTCTTTTAATGGAACCTGAAGTGATCATGAAAAAATCTGAGGTTTTACATATCTTCACGCTTTAGTGATCCCTAGATTGATAAAAAATATGTTTCTCAATTTCGTTGGCATGTCTGTCGAACTATATCTGTCTGTCAGTTCTCGGCTCAGCTAAAAAACTGCTTACCCGGTTAACTTCAAATTTTGGTCAAAAATTAAGGGTTATATGGGGAAAGTTTAAAATCCAATATGACGGAGCAAAATGGCGGCTTAGTGGAAATGTCAAAAAAATGTATTATTAAAAGATTAATTATCCAAATTACCTTAAATTTTGCACAAAAATCAACTGTTACATAGGAGTGAATCTGTAATATTTTAGTACGCATCCAAGATAGCAAAACAAAATGGCGAACCAATAAATTTTTTAAAAAATCAACCTGAAAAATTATACTCATTCAATTAATTTCAAATTATGTGCAAGCATTAAGTGGGATATAGAGATAAATTGATAAAATTGTGGTACGAATTCAAGATGTCGAAACAAAATGACGGCTAAATAAAATCTCCAAATACACGAAAAAACCTTATTCAAATGATTTGCCGAAAAACTAAAAGTGATATAAGATGGCAGTCAAACAAAATCATTATGAAAACTACTTATTCAATTCATTTTAAATCATGCCCAAAAATTAAGTGTTGATTAAGTAGAAACTTGTAAAATGTTTATCCTACAATTTAAATACTTTTTTCTTAAAAATTGAATATTTAAAAGTTAATAAGTTCTATTTTAAAATTTTTCTATAAAATCTAATTATCCTTGGCTTCTATTCAAAAATGATCACGAAATAAAAATATTATTCGCAAACTATTTAAACTTGACCAGCCTGCACGTATACGACCGTGTTCTCGCTTTACTATAGTTCGACGACTTAATTGCTTTCACTTGTTTCGTATATATAGTTGTAATAAACTTGAAATAAATCAGTGTCGTTTCCGACAGTGTTTTGTACTCATTTAGATGTACTACTGGTACTTTAAACACAAAAACATTAAAGCCTAAATATATACTAAGGAAAAGTGCCCCTTAATCCACAGAAGATTGGGAAACACCCTTTCCTTTGTTCATAAAATATTGGTACGAATCCAGTATGGTTGAACAAAATATCGCCCAAAAAAAATGTTTGAAAAGACCGCATAAAGGTGTTATTAAATGACCATGAGCGAAACTAAATTGGGTCACACCTTATTATTCCTAATAGAGGGAAAGATTCATAACGAGAGATATTCCGGGTGAAGGAAATTCCGATTTTTTTTTCTAGCTCTTGATAACCATTTTTCATCCTTGTATTGGCATTCCTGATTTTATTGTATTTACTTTTTATGTAATTTTTCTGTTTTCGTGTTTTGCTCTACAGATTTCTCTTTTTATTCTTTGCGCCATTCTTTATGTGTTTCTATTTTGTTGCTTTTGATTTGAATTTCCTTGATTTTAGATTTTTTTCTGCATTTTATTTGTTATGCTATTATTTACTTTACTTTTTAGCTATGTCTCATCATTAGCAGTACCAACTAAGCTGTCGTTTATATAGAACATTATGGGACAAGACAGAGATTATCTCAGACGGACACATTTGCTTTAAAAGCTGATATGGTATTACAAATATTTTAAATTAACCCAAACAAACCTACCGCTCATTATTTTAAAAATTTGCATACACACATGCAACAAAATCACCGAACTGAACATAAGGACAAAAAGGAATTTTATTCTTGAATTTTTGGAGAATAGAAAATGCGCGTTTGTGAGCACAAAAATATGTTTTGTTCTAGTGCAAGGTCAGCTTTAGCTTTTTGTAGACTACGACTTGTCGCTACGTTTGAGAATATCCGTATATAGAAATCAGGCGGTGCCGCGGCTAAATCGAATCGTGAACCCATTGATTTAAAGAAAATTGAGTTTATTTAGTAATAATTTATTATTAGTAGGCGCCAGGCTAGAAAGCTTCGTCATCCGAAGCTCGTCCTAGTGGGATTTATTTATGTAAGGGAATGACCTCGCTTCTGAGACTTCACTAATGACCCATATAGTTAAAGAAAAAATTGTGTTTTCTAATTGTTCTTAAATAGCATAACGATGTAAAAATAGATGGCTGCGGTAGCGGCGGCTACCCGAAAAGGTAGTAATTTTTGGGAACACTCTTAATCCATGAAGTTAAGAGATAAAACGAACGCTAGCATAAAGATAGATTCTTTAGTTTTCTTATTTCATTGATCGTCCAGGTGGTGGATTTTTCTCCCGAGCGAATTATCGGTGAATATGAGATCACGCGCCGCTTATTAGTAGTACATTATTTGACATGTGCAGCTCGTTTAGTATGAACGGAGAGGTTTCTGATTTTTAAAAGTATTATTAGTTTTTTATACTTATTTTTATTCTATTTTAAACATATATTTTAAATGTAACTATAATTATAATATAAAATATGCTTACATAAATTAGATTTCCTGTTGCCAATTAATAAATCAGGGTTCTTGAGATTACACCGTATCAAAATGGAATCATTTACTGACGTTTCGCCTTCGATATTACGATTCTTCAGGAATCCTAATATTAGAACTCTGAATGGATTTTACGTTTGAGTCTCGCAGAGTAAAGTGTCCTCGTGGTATCGAAAATGAAACGTGAATAAGTGAGTCCATTTTAGTCTAATAATATCTTAATAACATATGATTGTAGGCACATGTCAAAGTTTAATTAAAAGTATAGTAAAGCATTTCAAAAAAATAATTCGAAATTGGTGTGTATAATCTAGCGCATCGTCGCGTTCGCGGTGTGACGAGTCCTGTAGAATTCGCGACACATAGCACAAGTATTTTTTGAGTGACAAGAGCAAGAACTTTAATTAAATCTAAATCATTAAGGTTTCCAAGTTAGTAGATTTTCATCCGATTTATGTGTGTGTCCAAAATTTCAAAGCTATAAGTTAAACAGTTAACATTTTTGTATTATCGGGTACTAAATTTAAAAGCAATAAATTAACTGAAAGTGGTTAAATATTGACTTAAAAAATTACAGAGGCCACGGTTAAAATCAAGGTCAAACATATTTTTGTATTCAATGCACAAAACTTAAAAAAAAGTAATAGGCTAAATTAAAATAATTCAAAATTGAACAAGATTGCCGTTAAGGTCACCAAATGCATCAATATCTCATAATTAAATTTCCGCAGAAAATTTCAAATCAATATTTCAAGTGAAATTGGTATAAAAATAGATTATTAATTTTGAACCACTTCCACTTGACACGTTTACACATATATAGTTACACAGATAACCAGACAGACAGAGAAGCGAAATTACATAAAAGCTTGTACAAAGAAAGAATGTTAGAAATTAGAAACATTTCGGTGTATACTAAATGAGTTGCATATATGCAAGCTTATACAATTGTCGGGTTTTGAGATAAATAAACAGGAAAGAGCCCCATGCATTATCTTAAATTAGCAGGCTTTCGACGGAACTACGTCATTTTTGGGACCTTATTTTTCAGATGTTTACGTTTTCGTTTCGTGACGTGTGTTGTCAAACCGTCGTCTTTGCAAATTTAAGTTGTTTTAGCAGTTTATAAATAATACGCACATGGAACTAATATAAAAGTTGATTAAAAAGTTATGTTGTGTGTTATAAAATATAACAAACACATTTTTGGTGTTTTGCATTATCCTAAATACAAGAAATGGTCAGTTGTGTGACGTGCGGTCGTACCAGTATTAAAAGTACAAGGAAGAAAGGAATTTCGTCTCAACGGTAAGTGCATTTGTATTTTCGTAAGTAAAGAAATTAACTAGACACTTTTAAATCCGGTTTAAAGGCAAAAATAATTGTTATTGTAATGAAAATTATAATTCTTAAAATGCCAAACAGTTAGGTTAGGAACCAAGTGGTATATAAAAAGCACAGTAGTGTAACACTTTATGTAATATTTTGTTAAGTCAAAACATATAAATTACCAAGTATGTTTTAAAACGGAAGAAAAAAATTGGGGTTATGAGTTTCTAGAAACAATTTTATAGGACAAAATAAGTTTTAATATCTCTCATTATATTCCTTTTTTTTGGGACTGATACTATGCTGAAGTGGCAGTTTGATTTATTTCTCAACAATGTGATTTATTTCTCAATAATGTTATTTGTTTAACAGGCAGTAAAGGCAAACAAAAAAATTAAATCCGTTTTTGGAGATTTTAATTCATTATTTAAACTTTTTTTTTTGGAAAAATAGAATATACATATACCTATAGGTACATACGTTTTTTATAAATTTCTATAAATACTTAAGTTATTTTGTTTTTTCAAAAATATAGTATTTTTCTTGTATTTATTAATTTATTTATTTATTGCAGGTAACCAAAAACTAACCCTAAGTACCCAAATATTTGTGCTTCCGAAAACTATTCTTATAGCCGGTTGCACAAAACTTTTAATCACGTAATAAATTTAACTGACGTTTGTAGTTCATGCTTAATTTAAGTTATATGGCAATTTAGACCATGATAGTTAAGTTCATTTTAACAAACATAAAAATTTAGAAAAAACTTCTAAAATCCAGGATACCCTAAATCCTGTGTCACCTTACGAAAAATATAATAAGCCAAAAAACAATGTGATGTGTTTATTCTTATATCAATTAAAGCCGAGATAGAAGCATATTTAATTACCAAATTCAATAGACATCATATCTCGTATGGTGTCGAAAATAAAAGTATTTATCATCTTATTCTCTTCAAACTGTGCAAAGAAAACATAGAATGGAAGCTTTCACGGCTTTGATCAATGAATGGAATGGAATGGAAGAGGCAGGGTCCCCTTAACTTCTTTCGCAATTGTTTAGTTAGGGCTAAAAAAGGATAGATAGTGTTAGGTTAGGTCTGGTTAAGTTAGTTTACCCTTCCAGAATCCAAATTTTTATTGTTAGTATTTTTGGGACATCTTAAACGATGTATGGTTAGATTAGGATAGTTTTTTTATTGATTTAACTTAATTTTGAGCTGGACTGAAAAAAATATATAATACACTTAGAATAGCTCATCGAAACACACATATTTGGGCTACTTAGGGTTAGTTTTTGGTTACCTGCAATAAATAAATTAATAAATACAAGAAAAATAATATATTTTTGCAAAACAAACTGTTAAAAGTGATTATAAAAATTTAAGAAAAAATATGTACCTATAGGTATTGGAATATTTTATTTTTCCTATAAAAAGTCTAATAATGAATTAAAATCATTTATCTCCAAAAAAGGATTTCATGTTTTTTTTGTTTGCCCTTACTCTCTGCTAAAGAAGTAACATTTGTTGAGAAATATAATCAAAACTTCATAAATGTGAAAGAATATTTTCAACATTTGGAATACAAAATTGCACATCTAATAGATCAAGAACTGCAGAAACATAAATGTATCAAGCTAAATATGGAACTGTTCGGTTTCTATTTTAACCCCAGCAGCGACAGCTATGATGTCAAATCTTTTAATGCGCCGTTCCAAGTCATTTGCCAGGGATATCAGAAAAAAGAACTGTTAGAGCAAATCTGCACCATTATTGACCAGAAAGCTGACGAATTTGCAGAAAGAGATTCAGGTAAAGAATTTATTTTCGATTTTACAACAGCAACAAAAAAAGTAATTTTTTAATTTTAACGTTGCAGGATGGGCTTTGATGAATTTACTTCATTTGGAAATTAATGTTAACAAGCACAATCCGCTGAGAGCCTCATCTTTTATCGAACTTCCTACTTCCACTACTCTTCTGTTTTGGATATGGCAGGTATAGAATTTCCAATGTTGCTAAAGAACATTAAGATTTTTGAAGAAAAAAATAACATTTCTATTAATGTATATGGATTAGAAATTATAAATCCTAAAAAGGGGTATGAAGTAATTGGTCCACTTTATTATTCATCGAATAAAAAAAATCAACATGTCAATTTATTGTTAATAAGTGATGATGATGAAAAAACTTTTCATTATTGCTATATTAAAGATTTATCAAAACTAGTTTCTGCACAAATTTCTAATCACGGAAAAAAATATATTTGCGATGGTTGTTTACAATATTTCCCTACAGAAGAAAATTTATTACAACACAATAGCTATGATTGTGATCATTTACGAATTAACCTACCTTCTAAAGAATTAATAAAAGATAAGTTTGGAAACTATTCATATGATAATATTTTGAAATTTGTAAATTATCATAAACAAATGAAAGTTCCTTTCGTGGTGTATGCAGATTTTGAATGCATTTTAAAGCCTTTAAATAATGACAATGTTGATAAAAATCCTAATACTTCATACACCTTAAAACAATATGAACATATTCCACATTCATTTGCCTATTACATTAAAGGTTCCTTCGACGATAATTGTTCTAAATTTGAAAAATATAGAGGTCAAAATTGTGATACATTATTTATAAATTCTTTAGAAAGAGATGTGTATAACATATACAATAAATATTTAAAGGCTCCTAAAAAAATGATCCCTTTGAACGAACTGGACAAAATTTATCATAACTATGAAAAAGTTTGTCATATTTGTAATAAACCTCTTTTAAATGACAGGGTTGCAGATCATTGTCATATAACCGGTCTTTATAGAGGTCCAGCTCATTCACTCTGCAACATAAATTACAGAATACCTAACTTTATTCCAGTTATATTGCATAATTTGCGTAATTATGATTCTCATCTATTTCTTAAAAAATTATGCTTAAACAAAGAACAACTAACAGTTATCGCACAAAACAAGGAAAAATATATTTCATTTGAAAAGCTTATTCATGTGGATAACTATTTTGATAAAAAGACACAAAAACACAACAAAACGGACTTAATTACAACAAAAACTAAACAAACACTTGAAGAACTGAATGACATTGACGAAAATCAATTCGAAAATTCTAGCTATGAGGATATTGTTTGTTTTCAAAAATCGAATCCAAATTATTTAACATTAAAATCGCCAATTAATTCTCCGAGACCAATTTGCTCTCCTTTTTTGTTTAGTGAAAATTCTGATTCGGAAGAAGAACAAATTGATCAAAATTTAAGTTTGGCTATTTGTCCTATTAATTCACCATATGATATTGTAAATTCTGATTCGCAAGAAAAACAAATTGATCAAAATTTAAGTTCGGCTATATCTTCTATTAATTCACCATATGCTATTGTGAATTCTGATTCGCAAGAAAAACAAATTGAAGCAAATTTAACTTCGAATATTTCTCCTAATAATTCACCAGTTGAACAAAATTCAATTTCGAAACCATCATTTATCAATAAAAAAAAAATTTAAATTAATAAAAAAATAAAAAAACAAATAGCAAACCTTAAGTGTCTGGGTTTCGCTATTCAAAATTTAACTAATTTGATCACAATTAAAAAGGGAGACGAAAGTACGGTGAATTATGTTAAACAGGCCTTTGACAAATTAGTTGACTCATTTGAAGAAATGGATCCATAAAGTCAATTAATTTCTATTGCTTTTTTCAAAATTTGACTATAACTAAATAAAAATGCACAATATTAATTTTATTATTATACAAAGAACTTCAAAAATGCAATTGCTTTTTTCAAAATTTGACTATAACTAAATAGAATTGCACAATATTAATTTTATTATTATTATTATCCAGAAAACTTCAGAAATGCATAAGTGTGTAACATGTAATAGTCTTCACTAGAAAGGATAATTTATTGCGACATATTAAAAAACATGTTAACGGAAATTCCACAAAACTCAACAGTTGGTTGAAAAAACCAAAGCTTGTTAAAGGTAAGAACATTTTATTTTTCATGTTATATTTTGTAAAATATTTTTTTCTTAATTTATAGATTCTACAAATATTGTAAAATATTGTAAAGAATGCAAGAAAAATATAAACCAAAGTCTGGGGGGGGACATCTTCGATCTAGTGTGCACAAGAACAATTCCAAAATAGACTTGGAGGAAGGTGTTGAAATTATCAAGTCAGCATTCAGGGAACTAATAATATCTTATAGGATTTCCTCACACCAAAACTTCATAAATGTGAAAGAATATTTTCAACATTTGGAATACAAAATTGCACATCTAATAGATCAAGAACTGCAGAAACATAAATGTGTCAAGCTAAATATGAAACTGTTCGGTTTCTATTTTAACCCCAGCAGCGACAGCTATGATGTCAAATCTTTTAATGCGCCGTTCCAAGTCATTTGCCAGGGATATCAGAAAAAAGAACTGTTAGAGCAAATCTGCACCATTATTGACCAGAAAGCTGACGAATTTGCAGAAAGAGATTCAGGTAAAGAATTTATTTTCGATTTTACAACAGCAACAAAAAAAGTAATTTTTTAATTTTAACGTTGCAGGATGGGCTTTGATGAATTTACTTCATTTGGAAATTAATGTTAACAAGCACAATCCGCTGAGAGCCTCATCTTTTATCGAACTTCCTACTTCCACTACTCTTCTGTTTTGGATATGGCAGGTATAGAATTTCCAATGTTGCTAAAGAACATTAAGATTTTTGAAGAAAAAAATAACATTTCTATTAATGTATATGGATTAGAAATTATAAATCCTAAAAAGGGGTATGAAGTAATTGGTCCACTTTATTATTCATCGAATAAAAAAAATCAACATGTCAATTTATTGTTAATAAGTGATGATGATGAAAAAACTTTTCATTATTGCTATATTAAAGATTTATCAAAACTAGTTTCTGCACAAATTTCTAATCATGGAAAAAAATATATTTGCGATGGTTGTTTACAATATTTCCCTACAGAAGAAAATTTATTACAACACAATAGCTATGATTGTGATCATTTACGAATTAACCTACCTTCTAAAGAATTAATAAAAGATAAGTTTGGAAACTACTCATATGATAATATTTTGAAATTTGTAAATTGTCATAAACAAATGAAACTTCCTTTCGTGGTGTATGAAGATTTTGAATGCATTTTAAAGCCTTTAAATAATGACAATGTTGATAAAAATCCTAATACTTCATACACCTTAAAACAATATGAACATATTCCACATTCATTTGCCTATTACATTAAATGTTCCTTCGACGATAATTATTCTAAATTTGAAAAATATAGAGGTCAAAATTGTGATACATTATTTATAAATTCTTTAGAAAGAGATGTGTATAACATATACAATAAATATTTAAAGGCTCCTAAAAAAATGATCCCTTTGAACGAACTGGACAAAATTTATCATAACTATGAAAAAGTTTGTCATATTTGTAATAAACCTCTTTTAAATGACAGGGTTGCAGATCATTGTCATATAACCGGTCTTTATAGAGGTCCAGCTCATTCACTCTGCAACATAAATTACAGAATACCTAACTTTATTCCAGTTATATTGCATAATTTGCGTAATTATGATTCTCATCTATTTCTTAAAAAATTATGCTTAAACAAAGAACAACTAACAGTTATCGCACAAAACAAGGAAAAATATATTTCAGTTGAAAAGCTTATTCATGTGGATAACTATTTTGATAAAAAGACACAAAAGGCTAAGAAAAAAAATATATCATTAAGGTTTATTGATTCTTTTCAATTTCTATCCCATTCTTTATCAAAACTCTCTGAAAGCTTAAAAGATGAACAATGTAAGGAAATAAAAAAAATTTCAATGATGAAGAAAGATTTAAACTTATTCGGCAAAAAGGTGTATTTCCTTACAGTTATATTGATGATTATTTAAAATTAGAAGAAACAACTTTACCTCAGAAAGACCAATTTTATAATACTTTAACGGATGAGCACATCAGTGATGCAGAATACCAAAGAGCTGTAAAGGTTAGGCGATTGTTTAAATGTGAATCTCTTGGTAAATACTCCCACGTTTACTTACTCTCTGATACTTTACTTTTGGCAGATATTTTTGAAAATTTTAGAAGCACTTGTTTATCCACATATAAGCTCGATCCAGCTCATTTTTACACTTTTCCAGGTTTATCCTGGGAGGCCTGTTTGCGTTATACTGGAATAGAGTTAGAATTGTTAACTGATCCAGATATGATACACTTTTTCAAAAAAAGCGTTCGCGGTGGTGTGAGCTCTTGCATTTGTAGAAAATCTGAAGCTAATAACCCATTTCTTTTAAATTTTGATCCTTTAAAGCCAACTAAATACATAATTTATTATGATGCAACAAATTTGTATGGTTATGCAATGTCACAGCACATTCCAACGGGAGATTTTGTTTGGTTAACAGATAAAGAAATCAATGATTTAAATATTATGAATATTTCTAAAAAATCAAATAAGGGATATGTTTTAGAAGTTGATTTAGAATATCCTACAAGTCTACATTCCTATCATAACGATTTTCCGTTTTGTCCAGAAAACTTTAAACCGCCAAATTCTAAATGCATAAAATTAATACCCAATTTAAATGATAAATCAAAATATGTTATTCACTATCAATTATTAAAACAATGTTTGGAACATGGACTCAAGTTAACTAAAGTTCATAGAGTTTTACAGTTTTCTCAATCTGATTGGTTGAAAAAATATATAGACTTGAATTCAAGATTAAGAAATGATTCAAAGAATGAATTTGATCGTAATACTTACAAGTTGGCAAATAATAGTATTTATGGCAAGACTATGGAAAATGTTGATAGGAGAATTGACGTAAGACTTGTTACAGAGTGGGAAAAAATAGAAGAAAAGATGGTGCTGAGAATTTAATTGCAAAACCATATTTTAAGGACTTAACAATATTTTCTGAAAACTTGGTAGCTATTCAAATGCAAAAGATTCAATTTACTTACAATAAACCAATATATGTAGGCTTCTCAATATTAGATATATCTAAAACTGTCATGTATGATTTCTTTTATAATTTTTTAAAACCTCTTTATCAGGAAAATATTTCACTTTTATACACCGATACCGATACCGATTCGTTCATTTTAGAAGTCACAACTCCAAATATTTATTCTCACATGATAAAAAATATTCACAAATTTGACACATCTAATTATGAATTTAATAATATTCATGAAATGCCTATTACAAAGTCAGTTATAGGAAAATTCAAAGATGAATATGCTGGTGAACCCATTACTGCTTTCTTTGGTACTGGAGCAAAAGCATATTGTATTAAAACGGAAAACAGTTTAACAAAAAAAGCAAAAGGTGTTAAAAAAAAGTGCAATTAAAAAGCAGTTGGATTTTATTCATTATAAAGATGTTGTTGAAAATCATTCTAAAACCTTTTGTTCAATGTATGTTTTTCGGCTTTGAGTTCCGAAGATGATAAGCGGTATAAAATTCCCTATAGTTTCAATACATTAGCTTGGGGACACCAAGATATTGCTTTGTATCAATGGAATGCAGAACATGAAGATTTAGATATATTTATGTAGATATTATAAGGTATTTAAATTTCTTGTTTTTGAAACCAAAGTTAGTCTTCATAAGTCTTTCACAAAATGTGCTTAGAAACTTTTGACAAAGAAATTGATAACAGTTATTTTAAAACATATGAAAAACGACTTTCCACTTTTAAAAATGGAAAGGAAAATTGAGACCAGAAGTGTTAGCTGGAGCTGGCTTTTACTATACTTCAATCAATGATATTTGTGAATGTTTTTATTGTGGTATTGAAATTTTTGATTGGTTAAGTTATGATGATCCTATTGTGGAGCATAAGAAATTTGAAGGAAGGAATTGTGATTTAAATAACTGTTTATGGAAAAATAGGAATCGAATAATTGTAACCATTCAAAATAAGTCTTCAAGCTACACATTTTATATAGTATTATTAATATCCTTATTTATGAACTTTTACATATATTTAAATTAAGTATTTTATTGTTATTTTTTTACAACTGCTTTTGCTTTCGTGGTGAAAGTATCTGCTTAATGTTAATAAATTTGGAATATAATTATTAATTTGTTTTAATGACTATCAGTAGATCTCAATTTATTCTTCTTTATTTTATTTTCCAAAATGTTTTTTATGTTCATCATCCCCCTGGCGTAACACAGTGTGAAATATGTTTTTCTAATAAAACAGACGTCACTCTAAGTAAATATTGTAAATTTATGAAAATTGGATTAATTAACAATAGTACAATTAGTTGGATGGAACGAATAAATGGAAATGAAAATGCAAGTAAATTTTTTAAAATTTTGTATCATTATCCAAATCGATCTATTTTTGATAAAAATTGGATAGAAAGGTTAGAGTTTAAAAATAATCAGTTACAAATTTTAACCCCCAACTGTACTAATTATTATGACGGATTTAAAAATTATTACTTTTCCATCATTAGTGTTACATTAAACTTTGCATTATTTTTATACATTACCATTTTAATTATTTATCTTTATTACAAATTTCAAACTGGAAATCTATTTTTTCATTAATCCATTTTAATCGAAACTTTAAAGAAAGTGGGGATGAGAATATTTAAGTACAAGAATAACACAATATGTTTCAGTCTCGTTTAGTCATTATGAACAACGCCGTGGTTCATAAACCTTTGGAAACGCTTCTTAATTCAAAAATTTATTTTTTAAATAATTCTTTGTCAAAATTTGTTCTTGTTGGCATTAGTTTAAATGATTTTTCTCCAAAAATTGTATTTGGTGGAAAAACTGGATTTTCAATCGCACTAACCGAAGAAAATTGGAAAGACATTTGTGTTCATCAAGGAATTATTGTAAACAATTTCTACTTTCCTCAAATTGATCAAACCAGTGTGAATATAAACAACATTCATCTGCAGGTTCAGAAAATAAATGATACCCTTGTTCTACAAATTACAAAAGGCCCACACTTCATATACTTAGGACAAGAGTCTTTGGACAATTTGTGGCGATTAAAGGAAATTATTGATTATAGATTATCTATACTTAAAAGGCAAGAATTCAATACATATTTCAAAATATTTCAAAATGATATTTCAGCTGATTGTGGCGACTTGTGTACGCATGTTTATAATATAATAAGTCCAACAGAAAATCCTAACAGTGAAAATGTTTCAACTATGATGGAAAACAAATTGAAGCAAAATGGAACAAAACGAAAATATTACGAAGAAAACAATGAAAATGGATCAAAAAGAAAATATTACGAAGAAAACAATATCTTTTCTGGAAGAGAACAATAAGGTGCATGTGTTAGTGAAGTGGAGCTTTGCTTACAGACAAGCCCGTAGGAGTAACTTTCAGATGTGGTACTTAGATAGACTCCGTTTTGAAAAAAGAATAAATGATTTTAAACTATTCTAGATTCGATATTATCTGAGGAACATAGAAATAAAATATATTTGACACGTTTTAATAAAAATTGTATTTGATGTTTTACTTAATAAAATTTTAGTTTCCTAAATGTGAATTTTATTTGAAATTAATTAGCACATTAAGACTTTGTAATTTGTATCAGCTAAAGCATAAAGTGAGGAACAGAAATAAAACAAATTTAACTAAAATTTAATTTCAATTTAATTAAACAATATTTTTTTTATCAATCCATGTATTATATTTTTTATCAAGTCCTAACCATTTCACATAAACTTTGTTTCCTTTCCTTCTCAAAATCTTCTCAATAAGATACACATCGGTATGCTTTACTTTTAGTAATTCTTGCTCATAAAAACCATCCAGAATGTCCTGATTATCTTCGTCTTGAATTAAATATGTCCAAGGGTTTGTCATCTTAACTGCTTTAATGTGGAATATCTCATTTGACCAATTTGGTGTGTAACCTTTTGAAAATGCCTCTCGATGCTTGCTTATTCGTACGTGATCACCCACTTTAAACTTTGGAGATTTTATATCTAACGTTTTAGCATGAGTAAATGCAGATTTCAAGATTCTATTTTCATTTGTTTTATTTACTTGTTTTGGCTTCATTCCTATTGAAGAATGTTTTGTATTGTTATAATCTTTTACAATATCCGCTAATATATTAAAGCATTTGTAATTTCCTTGAATGCAAAATATTTTCCACATATTATTCTTTCCTGTTCACTCTTTCTACTATACCCGCTTTCAAATTGGAAAACGTGCTATAATGGTTAATTCGAAATTGTTGCATCAAATTTTGAAAATTTACATTGAAAAACTCTCTCCCTCTGTCCGTTTGCAAGTTTTTTGGTGGAGTTTTTGCACTGATTAATATTTTTTTCATTGCCGCTGTTACGCCTTTTCCAGATTTAGATTTTACCGGTTCGGCCCAAACATACTTAGAAAATACATTTATGGTAATCAAGATATATTTAAATCCCTTATTAAATTTGGCATAGGGTAACATTTCAACCAAATCAGCTTGAAAAAGATCATTTAACCCTTTCACTACCACCCTTCTGCGTTTGTAGTTTTTTCTAGCAGGTTTATGTAATTCATTAACGACTTGTTGTTTAACGGTTGTCATGACAACAAACTTGTTTATTCAATTTTAAGGAAGTTCACTTTCTATGTTTTGTAATAATTCGAAATATAACTTTTATATGTTTTTTCCCATTCATTCAATTTATCAATTTGTATTGTATAACTTTTTTCATTTCAAATTTTACTAATTTTAGTAATCTCCTTTTCTAACGCATTAAAGGATTTTTTTATCTCTCCAGTTAAGAAAGTAGTTGATCTACTATCACTATTTTTGAATTCCTCCTCTGTTTTATTTAATTCTTGTTCTAATTTCTTAATTACACTGGACATTATATTTTCCAAGGAAATATATTGTTGATTTTCTTCCAAAGTGAGTTGGTCAATTGTTCTACTGTTAAGAATGCTATTTTGATTTCTTTTTTTTTTCATCATCTAACTTTTTATAAAAGTTCTTAATTGTTTAATTTTTTCCTTGTGTTTTTCAATTATTACTTCTCTTATATTTGTTTCCATTATTTTATTAATTTTGTTGATATCATCACTTAATTTTTTGTCTTCATTTTTAACATGTTCATTTAAAAATTGCAAATTTTTACTTATTTGATTTAGCGTTAGCAACTGTTTATTAACGTTTTCAATTGAGGTATAACATCCTTTAATCTGGTTTTCATACTTTAAAAAATTTTCATCAAAAACCTTAAAGCTTTTTAGCAAAGATTTCATTATTTGTTTCATTTTCACCTAATCTCCTTTTTAAATTATTAATGTCACTTATTCTCTCTTGATTTTGTTTTGAAATATGGCGTCCAAATTTATCAACTGTCATGTTGAGCTTTCATTAAACAATAAATATGATTATATTTGATAGCTGTTATTTATAGTATTACTTTATCTTCTCTTAATTCTTCAATAATAGAGATAATCTCGTTACTATGAGCATTATTTCCCGCATCACTTGATGAAATTAATAAACGTAGCCTATCAACAATTTCGTTTACATTATTCCAGTATACATAGTCTGTATTTGATCTGTTTGTTTTCAAAATTAATCCCTTTCCTGTAGATTTGGCTCTCGTTGTTCTAAACGGAGGTTTTGGTTTGTTAAATGCTGTAACTAATCTTGGCAAGGTTTTTGTCTTTGTAATCCCCTTTCTTTGTAAATATGGTCCTATTATTGTAACATATTTGTGTGATGTATTTCCTTGAACTTGTTCATTTGAATCAAAATTCCTACGATATACATTTGTTTTAGCTAGAATGTTCATGTAATTATCTAAATCTTCCTTCTTATAACCTTTCGGTTCTTTTTTGAAAAGCAATTCGTATAAACCTGGCATGCCTGTGTACGTTATTCCTCCCACTTTAATGTCTTTTCCAATAATTTCTACCGGTATCTGTGTTAAACCAAAAGAAAACTTATCCGTTTCGAGCTCATGAACTATTTCATAATAATGGTCAAATTTATGTTGTGTATCTTTCACACCCTCATCAATATATGATCTGGGTAATTCATGAAAATCTGCTAAGTAATCTTTATATGATGGTGTACCAACATAGGTTTGAATTGTTTTTCTAGTTTGTTCCAATATATCTCACAAGTTTAAATTTGTTGTTGTGTCACTAGAAGGATCTGAAGTTTCTGCTATAACAGTTGATGACAATGGTTGTACTACAGGAGAGGAAGAAGTGATACTACTGTCATTTAAAAATGTTGGTAGTTCTGTAGGGAGTAACGGAGTTTTTCCTGTTTTCTGAATATTTTTCGTCGGAGTTGATGTTTTATAAAGCTTTGTAGGTGTTTTGAATTCTTCATACTTTGAAACTCTTTCTTCTTTTAAATCGAATGGTTCGGATTTACCAATACTTAAAATTAGCTTTTTAAGTGGTTGTGTTATTGGTCTATAAGTTTGTTCTAATTCGGACTGAGCAGTAGAAGTAGCTAATTTCAAGCTTTGATATTTCTGCTTCACGGCTTGTCTCGATCTTATTAATTCTCGAGCTAAACGTTTATCCATGCTATACAAGTTTTAAATGAAATAAAACTACAAATTTTTTACTTTTATACATATATAAAGGAATCGAATTTACTCCTATATCTGCCGTGATTTACTTCACAATCTTTGTCAATTACAAGAAAGCCATATGGATCCATCCAACAGTTAGCACAAATATTTTTAAACTGATAAAATGTCATATCCAATATACAGTGGTCATTATATATATGTTTTAAACTCAAACAGTCCTTTTTAAATAATATTAATAAGTTTGCATTTTCTCGAATTAGACGTTTAAGGATTGAGGAATATCCTTGAAAAATAAAAAAACAATCGGTGTTTCTATGCCTTCCATGCGTGAAACAGTCCCTAATAATAGATTGATTATGACAAGGAATATCATCAAAAATGATAACGGAATTTGGCTTTATTTCATGAGGTGAAATAATGTTCTCATCGCTATCATATTCAAAGTATCCAATTTCTTTCATAGGCTTTAACAACTTTCTTAAATATTCATATTTTGGTTGATCTAATGACTTTGAATAAACATAGACATTTTCAAACCTAATTCCATTAGGATGCTCGAGCTCCTAATCAACAAAGCTCGTAAGCATAACGTTGGTTTTACCGCTACCACTGCAACCAACTATAAGCCCTCTTTTTGAACCACCGCAAAATAAGTCACCATGCTTTCTCAATTGTTTACTTAAAATTTTTTCGTCATGATTATTTACTGGTAATGAGAATTTTTGTTTTTCAATCCTCATTCTTAATCACACTAGTAAATATTTTTAGCTGTAAAAGTATTTATACCAGAAAAATGTCAATGTGCTTTTAGTATAAAAAGAACTTCAATGACTGTGGGTCGTCATAAGTTGAAAAAAACTATTAAAACACGTAATAGAAAAGGCTCTGGTTTAGTAAATAAATTAATTAGTAAACTACCTTTCGAAGTTCATATACCAGGATATAATTATTGTGGTCCCGGCACCAACTTGGAAAAAAGATTAACTAGAGGTGACGTTGGTATAAATCCATTGGATTCCGCTTGCAAAGAACATGATATATCTTACTCTCAGACTGAAGATTTATCAAAAAGACACATATCTGACCAAATATTAGAAAAAAAAGCCTGGGATAGGGTAAAAGCTAAAGATTCTTCTATTGGTGAAAAAATTGCAGCTTTAAGTGTTGCAGGAATAATGAAGGGTAAAAGAAAGTTCGGTTTGGGATTAAAAAATACAAAAGGGGGTAAACTTAAATTGAGAAAAAAACGTATCATTCGAACACCCAAAAAAATTGGAGGATTTCTACCTCTTTTGTTTCCCATTCTTGGCGCCCTGGGTGCACTAGGTGGAGGCGCGGCAGGAATTGCTAAGGCAGTAAATGATGCTAAAGCAGCTAAACAGCAACTAGAAGAAATACATAGACATAATATTGCAATGGAAAATGCTTCTAAAGAAGGCAAAGGATTATATATTAGACCATATAAAGGAAAGGGACTATTTATTAGACCTTATAAAGGAGGATCCGTCAAAATGAAAGCAATCAGACAAAAAAAAAACTCAAAATAAGTTTTCCAAAAAGAGCACTTACGAACAATGATATTATTAAATATGTAAAGCTGTTAAAAATAACTGGCTTTAGAGGTGTTTTTATGCTCGATGAACTTCCAAAAAAAATTAATCTGAAAGAATGTGGTATTGTAAATTTGGATAAAAAACAAAATAAAGGATCTCATTGGACTGCTTATATTAAAAATAACAAAAATGTAATATATTTTGATAGTTATGGAAATTTAAAACCACCTTTTGAACTTCTCAAATATTTTAATTCGAATGGCAAAGTGGATGTATTTTATACTTATGAAAATAAACAAAAATTTAATTCATATAACTGTGGTCAACTATCCCTAAAATTTTTGCAAAAAAATATATAAACTCATTATTTATTGTAATATCTCATTCATAAATAAACTGCAATGTCTACCACAATTGCCATATCAGGAAACAGTTCTGTTTTGTCTGCTGATTTTAATCCGCCCATATATTTAGAGGATGAAAAACAATATTACCTGGGTTTAGCTGATTATGAAACGTTTATGACTATCCCCAATATAGAAGAAGGATATAATAAATTTTATATAGATAATAAAGTAATTGTTATTCCCGACGGAACTTATGACATTACAGATATAGAAACATACATAAGAGAAAGTATAGAAGATTTATTTCCGAATGAAAAAATTTTTTTTCTTTTAAAAGCAAATGTTAATACTCTAAAAACTTTTTTAATGTGTAGTAGAATAATTGATTTTACCAAGGAAGATTCGATAGGAAAAATGTTGGGTTTTAATAGCAGGATACTAGAAGCTATGAAACAGGAAGAATCAGATAATGTTGCAAAAATAACTAAGGTGAATGCTATTTGTATTGACTGTAATATTTGTGTCGGTTCTTACAATAATGGTAAACCTGTTCATATTATTCACCAGTTTTATCCAACTGTAGCTCCAGGGTATAAAATAGCTGAATCTCCTTTGCCCATTTTGTATTTTCCAGTTAGCGTCAAAGCAATTAACAATATAACAGTTAAAATAGTTGATCAAGACGGAGAACTTATCAGTTTTAGAGGAGAAACTATAACAGTAAGGTTACATTTACAAACAAGTGAAATATAAAATGGTTGTTAGATATAATAGAGCCCTTGGGATGAGACTTGCCCCTACCACTATCAACAAAGTAAAAACTTATAAAAAGAAAAAGCCTAAACAACAGTTCAGTATCAAATCCAACAGCAACAAGTTAAAACGAGATAATCGTAAATTTCTCACATCCTTAGGTTTCACTGTTTTAAAATAATGAACATATTAAACGTAAACGAAAAGCTTTATGTAGACAATTCCATCGTCAGTTCTGAGCTTCACACATATCAACCCTATATTTCTTCAAAATTCGATTACAGTGATGAAATAAGGATCCCAATTCAAGAACTCGATGCTTACACTCTACCATCAGATACTTTACTTTATATCGAAGGAAAATTAACTAATACAGAAGGTAAATATAAGAAAGAATTGCTATTTATTAACAATGGTATAGCCTTTTTGTTCAGAGAAATCCGCTATAAACTAAACGGAATTACTATAGATTCAATAAGAAATGTTGGATTAGCATCAACCTTAAAAAGCTACCTTTCTCACAATACCAACGAAAGTTTAAAACTGGAAAATGCAGGTTGGTTTCCACATCGGAAAGAAGGTGATACAATTTTAGTTGATAATGATGGAAAATTCTCCGTATCCATATCACTAAAAATGCTTTTAGTATTTTTTGAAGATTACAGAAAAATTATTATGAATATGAAACAGGAATTGGTTCTTATTAGATCAACTGATGATTTAGATGGTGTTATTTTCAAAGAAGATCGGGCACACCTTGTTACTGCTCCTGATACTCCATTGGTTACTTTCGATAAAATTTATTGGAAAGTTCCTCACATTCTAGTTGATATGCCACAACAACTTGCTCTATCAAAAATATTAGAATCAAATAAAGATATATTGATAGGATTCAGGAGTTGAAAACTTGTTGAATATTCTTATCTAACCGAAACAACCCGTCACACATGGCCGGTAAAAACAACTAGTAAACTAGAAGCTCCTCGTCATGTTGTGATTGGCTTTCAAGAAAACAGAAAAGGGAAAATTGTTAAAGATATGAGTAAATTTGACAATATTACCTTGTCAAATATTAGAGTATATTTAAATTCTGAAAGATATCCTTATCACGATTTGTACTTAAATTTCGAATAAAACAAATTTTCTGCTTTATACGAAATGTTTGCCAACTTTAGACAGTCTTACTATGGTGTTCCAAATGAACCCATTTTTAATCCTGAACAATTCAAAAACATTAGTCCTATTACACATATTGATTGCTCCCATCAAAAAGAAACAATTCAAACGGGATCCGTAGTAATGAGAATTGAATTTGAGACACACAATGCAATTAAAAAATTCACTTATTACTTGACACATTTTTTCTTTTTGTTTTATACAAAATTGGTGGAAAAATTCAAAAATAACTTTTTACGCAACTCGAGCACAGCTTAGTAAATGTACCTCGGCATACTAAAATTATCATAATGCACCTATTTATAAGACTTAAGAATGCAAAATCAAATGTGGGAGAACAAAGAGAAAAAATTAAAAATATGATGCGAATAAGAATAAAAGGGGAGGAAGTTAAGAATGAGGGACATGAGAGAGAGGAAGAGGAGGAGGCGCTCCCCTATTATAACTACTAGTTAGCACTGATAACAGTCAAGAAAAATATTTTAACGACTATCAACAAGATATCAAGATTCTTTTCTTATGAAGACCCCTCTACTTTATTCGAAAACGAATACGACAATTCTTATGAGAATCCAGATCCCAATTTAAACTTTAACGAACCAATGGTAATCTTCGACCAAAATTTTCCAATTGAAGAAAATCGAAGTTTTCTTTTATCCCCAGATCAAAACCATCCACCCAATCAAGAAACAAATCAAATACAAGCCCAAATCGAAACTCTCACGCTAGACGATATGAATCCCTCACTCAATTTCCCCGAACAACTATTTCTTTAAATCCCTTCCTTGCTATAAATTCCAAAAACCTTTACTATATTAAAGACGCAACAAATAATTTCAAACTACTCATAGATTCTGGTGCAGGTATTTCAATTTTCAAAGAAAATACAGTAAAAAACTTTCCAAATCGTTTCCCCGAAAATGCAACAATTCAGGGCATTACCGAACAAAAACTTTTAATAACTGAATCAACTTTGATAAATTTTACCAACGGTGACCCTCACAAAGTCTATATTTACAACTTAGACATTGATTTTGACGGAATTCTAGGTCTTGACTTCCTAGAACACTACGAATGTACAATCGATTTAAAGAATAAACAACTTATTACCAATTTTAAAACACTACCACTGTATAAAGTTGAAGACAATTACTCTTCAACAGAACTCGAAACATACGAGGCAAATAAAAATAAAATAACTATACAAGGTAGAACAGAACAAGTTTTTAAATTAAAATGTCATCTAATCAATACCGATGCTATTTTATCCCGAAAAGAAATAGAAAAAGTACATATCCCAAATGCCCTTGTCCATGTCAATCAAAAAGGCGAAATTTGACAACAATTATCAATGCGAACGCAATCCCAAAAACAATTGATTTGTCAAATATCGAAATAGAACCATTTTCGATACACACACTTCTTAATTTCAATATTCACGAATCTCCCGAATTTCAAACTTCAAATAGAATCCCGACTATTAGATCCCAGCTTAGACTTGATCATTTAAATGAAGAAGAAAAAGAATTAATCACAAATCTTTGTGTCAATTTCGAAGATATTTTCTATCTAGGTCACAACCTTTCCTCCACAAGTGAAATCAAACATAAGATAGACACGAATAATACAAAGCCCATTTTTACTAAATCTTATAGATATCCCCAAATACATAAACAAGAGGTTAAAACGCAAGTAAACAACATGTTACAACAAGGTATAATTAGACCATCAATTTCTCCCTGGTCATCTCCCGTTTGGGTTATACCGAAAAAAATCGACTCTAGTAATAAACAAAAATGGAGAATCGTAATAGATTATAGAAAATTGAACGAATCCACTGTTAATGATAAATATTCACTTCCTAATATCTCAGATTTACTTGACCAACTTGGACAACGTCAATATTTCACTACTCTTGATCTCGCTTCTGGTTTCCATCAGATAGAGATAGATCCTAAAGATATTTCAAAAACAGCATTCTCAGTAGAAAACGGTCATTATGAATTTTTACGAATGCCCTTCGGACTAAAGAATGCCCCAATTTCCATTCCAACGTGTAATGGACAATATTCTTTTAGGAATCTTAAATGAACGATGTCTTGTCTATATGGACGATATCATAGTTTATTCCGCTACAATTGACGAACATATCCATCGATTACGCGAAGTTTACAAACGACTAAGAAAAGCTAATCTTAAAATACAACCAGACAAATGCGAATTTTTACGCAAATAAGTAGCATATCTTGGACACGTAATAACTAAAGACGGTGTTAAAACAAACCCAGCAAAATATGAATGTATTCAAAATTTTCCCCAACCAAAAAATCTCAAGGATATAAAATCTTTCCTTGGTTTAGCAGGTTATTATCGACGATTCATCCCTAATTTTGCGAAAATTTTTAAACCACTTACTCGTTTACTCAAAAAAGAAATAAAATTTGACTGATTCTGACTGCAAAGAATCTTTTAACGAACTAAAAAAATTGCTAATTTCTGATCCAATTCTATATACCCAAATTTTGACGAACCATTTCTTTTGACCACAGATGCTAGTGCTTTTGCAATAGGCGCTGCGTTATCACAAGGACCTGTAGGAAAAGATTTACCAATTGGCTATGCATCTAGAACCCTATGTAAAGCAGAAACAAATTATTCAACTATTGAACGTGAACTCCTTGCAATCGTATGGGCAGTAAAACATTTTCGCCCGTATCTTTTTAGCAGAAAATTTAAATTAATCACAGACCACCGCCCTCTTACTTGGCTTTTTTCAATCAAGGACCCAGGTAGTAGACTCGCACGCTGGAGACTTAAACTCGAAGAATATGAGTATGAAATAATTTACAAACCCGGTAAGATCAATAAAAACGCAGACGCATTATCAAGAATAAAAATTAATCATTTTAATCAATGCGCAAAATTCCAATCAAAACTCTCTATTTTTGCGACAAATCAAGACGATGACGAAAAATCTAATAACTCAAGTTTAAATTTCGATGATGAAAAAATAACCGAAGATTACAACACATTTGCTAATATGTACGAAACAAAATCTTTAATTGATTATTCAAAAATTGAAACTTCAAACGAACAACTTCTAAATAAATCACATAAAAACATAATAACCTTTTTTCAACAAAAGAATTTAGGAGAATTATACCATGAAATATTACAAGACATTTTTGAAGAAAATGCAGATTTTTCAATACAGAGATTAAGTATTTTCTCTAGTAAAACAGTTAAAAATCGGAAATATTACATAATTCCTTTGTTACTCGATCCAGAAAATGTAGTCCAACATCTTTTCTATATTATTTATACAGGACAAAACGAATTTGACCTTTCGTCAACATATTTTCTCGAAAATAAAATAGACCTTCCTATTCTTGAAATATTTTCTTTTATCTTTGCAGACAAAGATATTGAAATATGTATTTGTCAAAATATTGTAACCATCCCAGATAAAGACCAAATACCAATTATATTGAAACAATACCATTTAGGCAAAAGTAATTTACATCGCGGAATTAACGAAACTTTAAGACGCATCAAAGAAAAATATAATTGGCCCAGAATGATTAAAGATGTAGAAAATTTTATAAAAAGTTGTGAAACATGTCAAAAAATTTAAAAAAAGTAACCCTTTATTGATAACAGAAACACCGAAAACACCATTTGAACGAATAAATATCGATATATTTGAATATCCATCTAAGAACTATGCTTTGACAATACGAGACGAACTTACTAAATTTACCCAAGCTTATCCAATTGAAGATAAAACGGCAAAAACTATCGTTAACGCTATTATTTTATTTTTCCAACATTATGGTACCCCACTACGAATTCATTGTGATTATGGCCGTGAATTTAATAATACCCTAATGAAAGACCTATGTGAACTATATGACATAAAAATAACATTTTCAAGTGTAGGTCATCCCCAATCAAACGGCTCTCTAGAAAAATTTCACGCTACACTTAGCGAAATGATAAGAGCTAATCAAACCGAAAACCCACATGAACATCCGTTTAACGTACTTCCGTATGCTGTTATTTGTTACAATAACACGAAAAATAAAACCCACGGTTTTACGCCATTTGAACTAAATTTCGGACACACTTCTTGTAGACCCCCTGAAATCCTATATAATGAGAAAACCCTTATATCAAAATACATACGTGATTTAAACAATCGTATCCAATTTCTTTATAAATCTGCTCGTGATAAAACGAAACAACAAAAAGAAAAAGCAAAAGAACGTTTTGATCAACATGTTCCCAAACATCCTCATGAATATGAAATAGGTGAAAAAGTATATGTACGCGAATCCCAAATTAAAGATAAAGCTCAAAATAAATTTAATGGCCCTTTCGAAATTCTCGAAATTTATCAAAACTCAGCCCTCTTATTAAATGCTAATACTAAACAAAAATCTAAAATAAATTTTGATAGATTAAAACCATACTACGAGCAAATTTCTCTTCCAGGACCATCCTCGGACTGTCATCAGTCGTCCAGTCCCAATACTCCATAAGTCCAATTAACAACACGATAGGAGTCTTCTTTCATGAAGAAGCAAAAATAAGAATCTCTAATGACAATTGTAAATAATGATAGAATTTTAGAAAACCTTATAAATAATATCAACGAAGACGTACCACAAATGAAAGCATTTAAATCTGAAGTATTAACACATATTAGTCTCCTTAGACAAATATCAGGAGCTGTAAATCAAAAATATACAGAGATAATGGCAGATACTAAAAAATATATTCTTAGAGAAAAACGTGGAATTTTTAATGGTATAGGAAAATTTTGGAAAGCAATTACAGGAAACTTAGATGCCTCCGATGGCGAATATTTTAATGACTGTATAGAAAAAATAACACATGATGAATATCAAATCGAAAATCTTCTTAAAAATCAAATCTCAGTAACTACCTCAGTAATAAAAGAATTTAATTCAACCATTCAGAAACTCAAAATTGACGAGGAAACATTCAATAATGATATTATAGAAATTCGAAAATCAATACTGGATATTTCTGACGATCTGAAATATTTTTCCTCTCAAATAGAAATATTAAACATTTGCGAACTATTAATGGAAAGTTATTCATTTCTTGAAAATTCTTTGAATGATATAATAAATTCAATTGTTTTCGCCTGTTTACGGATTTTACACAGTTCAATTATTATACCTTTTGACTTAATAGAATCACTAAAGCACATATCTCAATCATTGCAAAGAAATAATTTACCGTTGTTAATTCACCCTTCAAGTGTGGCTCAATATCTCGAAATCATAGAACTAAAGGCATATCAATATGATTCAAAAGTAATTTTTGTTCTCGAAATCCCATTAGTTGATCCAGAAAAATTTATTCTCTTTCATTTATATCCAATACCAATTTTGGATAATCGAACAGGTCTTCACCACATTTTTTCAATAACAAATAATTTAATTGCGCGAAACGATGATTCATTATTATATATCACAATTCGCAACTTGGAATCATGTAAATCTTTGAGCAGCCGAACACTAATATGTTCCAACATCCTGCCATATCCAATAGACAGTGATGCTGTTTGTGAAGCCCAGTTACTACGATTAATCAATCGCCTTCCAAGAATGTGCCAAGTTTCAGTTATCCTAGCCAAAGATTATCATGTACAAGAACCTAATTAAAACTCCTGGTTAGTTGCCGTTGCAGACCCTCTACCTGTGACTATTAAATGTGGTTCCAGAGACGTTGTTACCCAAACAATCAGTACCAACGCCGTAATCAAACTTCAACCAGAGTGCAGTGCATTTATTGACAGCACCAAAGTTCTAGCGAAGAAATTTGTAAATATTTATGACAATGTTACCTACAGCAACGTTCCAATCCAAATTCCATATGATTGCTGTAACCATTATCCTGGAAGATTCATATACCAGACTTGAAACCTCTTAAGTTACATGACATTGACACAGAAAACTTAAATATCGCTCAACATAAATTAAATGAATATTCTGATCAGTTGAACAGACTAATCAATCAACCATTCGTAAAGAAACATATCGGTTGGTTTACGATCCTGACCATAACTCTGATCATCAGTCTAATTATCCTGTACATATTTTGTAAATGTTATAGAAGAAAACCTAGGAACCTCAGTATTGGAATTGTCAATGCCAATAGTGATGACTACCCACCTTCTCCACCAAGGTCCAGAACAAATTTTGTACAATGAAGAAGAATATTTCCAAAAAGGCGACCAAACATACGTGTTGGTGAACCAACAGAAGAATCTGAAGAAATAGAACTTAACCTGAACAAACATTCAGCTTGAAAGTTGCTTCCACGTACCAACTTTCATCTTGATGGGGGAGTTGTTATATCTATTCTCACCAGCCATTTCATCATACAAGTTATGCTAACCTTGGTTCCCAGACTATCAGCTATCACCCGCCAACGCAGTTATTCAGAAAGTCAAGCTTATCTCAATAACAAAGTATCACATATCAGTCAACAACGTAGATCATCCTATTCTCATAAACAGCAGGTGTTACTTGTTTACGAAAACAAGTCTATACCAAGAAAGCTTCATCAGCAGAACCCACGTCCTGACCCAAGTGTTCAAGAACGAAGTAAACAGTTCCCACTGAGTCAGCATAACGAAACATGAAAATAGTTATTTTTCTTTGTATAAAGTTCAGTTCAGTACAGTTCAGTCTAGCTTGGATTCATTTTGTTAAATATTACTCTTTACAAGTTCAAATGTATATATTTTAATTTGTATTATTTTTGAGTAATAAAATATTTTTTTAAAAAGTAATTTGACAAGAAAGTGATTTAACATATATATATATATATATATATATATATATATATATATATATATAGGAATGTTGTACGCTAGTAGTAGTAGTAACAACATTCGATCTAACTGAGTATTGCGATAATTTTCATTATTATAAATAAAGATTAATTCATTTTTAAGCCTTGATAAATCGGAAAATATATTAGGGAAGCATACGTTTAAATTATTTGATTCTGTGGGAAAGACTATCGAATACTCTGCAAACCTGGTGGTGTCCATCAATGTAACAAAAACAATCTTATCCATATCTTGAAATCTTGTATCGATTTGACCTGAGATTGTATCTAAGATTTCGTAATATACGACTTTGTACTTTTCAAAGATTTCTTTGTCGGTTAATATTTTTCGTCCAACACGGTAGTCAGCTGGTGACACCCTCATACTCACTGAATCAAATAATTACCGAAAATTGTTCTCATTCCTCTTTTCGTTTAAAAGTTGTTGGATTTTCCTAATGTATGACATACAAAGATTAATATTTAGTGAGCGTTTCTGTAACGTGTCAAAAAGAATATCAGTAATTTCGAAAATATCAGTAAAAATACTTATTAAAATTGCAGATTCAAAATTATTAAGTTGGTTCAAGAAGCCTAACCTTTGAGTTATTGAGCTCTGGTCGGACATCCGTTTTTAATTTCAGTAAATACTTATTTTAAACCATCCCATTCATTATTAATAACATTTATAATCTTAGAGTTGGATGCCCATCGCGTTGTAACAGACGTAGGTATTCGTTTGTTTATTATTATGTCAGCTACTTGAGTCCTTTTTGTAGAATGGCGCAAAAAAGATAAATTGAAAAGATAAAAAAAACTATTTACATTTGCAAAGAAAATAGGGCACTGTGGATTAGTTCTGCAACTTTATTGGAGCACTAAATTAAAACGATGGGCTGCACAGTGTACAAAAACGGCTTGTAGAGCTTTAATTTTTATTTTTAATTGCAGACCATTTATATGCACTGATATGACACTAGCGCCATCAAAACACTGTCCCACTAATTTTGAGCGAAAATCATATTTTTCAATTCGTGTTATAACTAAATTAAAAAGTGCATCCGTTGTTTGATTGGAACAACGTCAAAGAATCCCAGAAACCGTTCAACTAACTTTCCTGCACTATTAACATACCGAATAAGTATGCTACATTGAAACTTTTAAATAATTTCTGTAGAATAGTCCACTTAGAAAGAAAAAAAATACACTCTTTTATTTCGCGATCTATATGTTCATCGATATATTCCGAATTATCAACTCGTTGTGAATTGTCTTTGAATTTGTAGAAAAAATAGGAGATATCTTTTTGTAGTGTTCTTGAATATCTATAAGTAGTTATAATAGGGGAGCGCCTCCTCCTCCTCCTCTTCCTCTCTCTCATGTCCCTCATTCTTAACTTCCTCCCCTTTTATTCTCATTCGCATCATATTTTTTAATTTTTTCTCTTTGTTCTCCCACATTTGATTTTGCATTCTTAAGTCTTATAAATAGGTGCATCATGATCATTTTAGTATGCCGAGACACATTTACTAAGCTGTGCTCGAGTTGCGTAAAAAGTTATTTTTGAATTTTTCCACCAATTTTGTATAAAACAAAAAGAAAAAATGTGTCAAGTAATAAGTGAATTATGTGTAATCGCGAAAAATTAACTACAACTATCAGACAGTTAAAAGTTAAATATCTCAATTTCTTTGAAGTGATTTCGAAAGATGAATACACCAAGCTGTTTTATCCACTGAAACGAGATTATTTGGAAGCAATTGACTGTTGTGATGATTATTTAGAAGGAATTATAAGCCTTACTACGTTTTTCAATACATTTGGGAAATCATACTTTGTAGGAGAATTAAGCCACCTAATAGAATTTATAGGAGAAGATTGCCAATTTATACCTGCTATTATTGCAACCCAAAAGAGGTTTCAATTATACGAAGATAAAAAACAGGTATTATCAAAGAAAGTTAATCCTATTCGCAAGAGACGTCCCCCTACATATTTAAAATATTATGTTAAATAAATGAAATGGCTGAGTTGCTGATTGCAGTTAAATTATTAGAGGAGAAATTTAGTAATCTTTCAAAAACCTATTTCTCATATTGTATGGCAAGTGGTCCGGAGTGGATAGACTTTTATTGTAATCAATCTGAGGAATTCGTAAAGGCTGCCCTCTGTTGCAACAAATACATTGAAACATTAAATTTTTTTCAACTTATTCAAGATCTAAAAGATATTGGCTTTGGTTACTATTTAAAAGACTTGAAGCAATTTATTGACGAGGATACTATTCTTCAAGAAATTGAAAAGGAAGAATAAATTTAATAATATTTACAATGGAGCAAATGGTTACTGAAATGTATGAAGAGTTTATTATATCTGCTGCATACTTCCAATATTTATCAATTGTAGGCGAAGAAGACGCAGAAGCACAAGATTTGTCAGCATATGTTAATAATATAGATCGAATGAAACAATGTAAATTAGCCGCTAAATTTTGTAATGATTATTTAAAATATAAAAATGAGTATGAACTTTTAAATGAATTTAGAAAATTAGATTTAAGGTATCATATTAATTGTATTCAATCATGGTTGGTTAATGCAAAATAAAAAGGTAATTAAGTTTTTTTTTATATTTTTATTCATTCATAAAACAATTGTCATATAAAAATAACACATTTGTCAAAGCACACATACAAGGTGATTTTGAATGATAGAAGCATTTTGGTTCCATTAGCTTTAGCGCTGGTTGTTCATCTATTTCAATCACATGCTTTTTAGAATATTTCTGTATAAAATCCTTTTTTTCGCTTCCTTTTACAAAAACAAAATCTGCTTTCTTCGTAAGTGTTTCAATTATTTTTGGGAAATGATGTAATGGAGTAAATCCATTATTCCAATGTATACAATGATAATTTTTCGTTAACCATACCGCCTGCTTGTGACAATCAGGTGAAAGAAACTCCATTGGAAAAGGCTTTTTAAAAATGTAATGAGTCATTTCATAACCATCAAAAGCTGCAAGTTCTTTCGGTATAAATTTATTTTTTTCATCTTTGAATCCTTGAATATCTATAACCAATCTCATATTTTCAAAGCAGCAAATTTTTTAATGAGACTTTTTTTACTTGAATAATTTGCAATTTCTTCTTTCAGTTGATTATTTTTAAAAATAAATTTTTCAATTTGTAGTTGTAGTTTTGATGTCATGATTAAAACTAAAAGCTTTTGAAAATTTCTTTAAATTAAATCGAAATATGAAAATAGTGGGGATAAAGTTTATAATTGTTTCACAATTTTAGTAAGAGGGTTGTAGCTAAATAATTTGTCATGTAAAATAAGACAATAAGCAGAAGTATCTTTTTTAATTGCATTGTGTGTCTCAAATTCAATTCTCATTACTACGGATCCCGTTTGAATTGTTTTTTTTGATGGGAGCAATCAATATGTGTAATAGGACTAATGTTTTTGAATTGTTCAGGATTAAAAATGGGTTCATTTGGAACACCATAGTAAGACTGTCTAAAGTTGGCAAACATTTCGTATAAAGCAGAAAATTTGTTTTCTTCGAAATTTAAGTACAAATCGTGATAAGGATATCTTTCAGAATTTAAATATACTCTAATATTTGACAAGGTAATATTGTCAAATTTACTCATATCTTTAACAATTTTCCCTTTTCTGTTTTCTTGAAAGCCAATCACAACATGACGAGGAGCTTCTAGTTTACTAGTTGTTTTTACCGGCCATGTGTGACGGGTTGTTTCGGTTAGAGAAGAATATTCAACAAGTTCCCAACTCCTGAATCCTATCAATATATCTTTATTTGATTCTAATATTTTTGATAGAGCAAGTTGTTGTGGCATATCAACTAGAATGTGAGGAACTTTCCAATAAATTTTATCGAAAGTAACCAATGGAGTATCAGGAGCAGTAACAAGGTGTGCCCGATCTTCTTTGAAAATAACACCATCTAAATCATCAGTTGATCTAATAAGAACCAATTCCTGTTTCATATTCATAATAATTTTTCTGTAATCTTCAAAAAATCCTAAAAGCATTTTTAGTGGTATGGATACGGAGAATTTTCCATCATTATCAACTAAAATTGTATCACCTTCTTTCCGATGTGGAAACCAACCTGCATTTTCCAGTTTTAAACTTTCGTTGGTATTGTGAGAAAGGTAGCTTTTTAAGGTTGATGCTAATCCAACATTTCTTATTGAATCTATAGTAATTCCGTTTAGTTCATAGCGGATTTCTCTGAACAAAAAGGCTATACCATTGTTAATAAATAGCAATTCTTTCTTATATTTACCTTCTGTATTAGTTAATTTTCCTTCGATATAAAGTAAACTATCTGATGGTAGAGTGTAAGCATCGAGTTCTTGAATTGGGATCCTTATTTCATCATTGTAATCGAATTTTGAAGAAATATATGGTTGATATGTGTGAAGCTCAGAACTGACGATGGAATTGTTTACATAAAGCTTTTCGTTTACGTTTAATATGTTCATTATTTTAAAACAGTGAAACCCAAGGATGTGAGAAATTTACGATTATCTCGTCTTAACTTGTTGGTGTTGGATTTGATACTGAACTGTTGTTTAGGCTTTTTCTTTTTATAAGTTTCTACTTTGTTGATAGTGGTAGGGGCAAGTCTCATCCCAAGGGCTCTATTATATCTAACAACCATTTTATATTTCACTTGTTTGTAAATGTAACCTTACTGTTATAGTTTCTCCTCTAAAACTGATAAGTTCTCCGTCTTGATCAACTATTTTAACTGTTATATTGTTAATTGCTTTGACGCTAACTGGAAAATACAAAATGGGCAAAGGAGATTCAACTATTTTATACCCTGGAGCTACAGTTGGATAAAACTGGTGAATAATATGAACAGGTTTACCATTATTGTAAGAACCGACACAAATATTACAGTCAATACAAATAGCATTCACCTTAGTTATTTTTGCAACATTATCTGATTCTTCCTCTTTCATAGCTTCTAGTATCCTGCTATTAAAACCCAACATTTTTCCTATCGAATCTTCCTTGGTAAAATCAATTATTCTACTACACATTAAAAAAGTTTTTAGAGTATTAACATTTGCTTTTAAAAGAAAAAAAATTTTTTCATTCGGAAATAAATCTTCTATACTTTCTCTTATGTATGTTTCTATATCTGTAATGTCATAAGTTCCGTCGGGAATAACAATTACTTTTTTATCTATATAAAATTTATTATATCTTTCTTTTATATTGGGGATAGTCATAAACGTTTCAAAATCAGCTAAACCCAGGTAATATTGTTTTTCATCCTCTAAATATATGGGCGGATTAAAATCAGCAGACAAAACAGAACTGTTTCCTGATATGGCAATTGTGGTAGACATTGCAGTTTATTTATGAATGAGATATTACAATAAATAATGAGTTTATATATTTTTTTGCAAAAATTTTAGGGATAGTTGACCACAGTTATATGAATTAAATTTTTGTTTATTTTCATAAGTATAAAATACATCCACTTTGCCATTCGAATTAAAATATTTGAGAAGTTCAAAAGATGGTTTTAAATTTCCATAACTATCAAAATATATTACATTTTTGTTATTTTTAATATAAGCAGTCCAATGAGATCCTTTATTTTGTTTTTTATCCAAATTTACAATACCACATTCTTTCAGATTAATTTTTTTTGGAAGTTCATCGAGCATAAAAATACCTCTAAAGCCAGTTATTTTTAACAGCTTTACATATTTAATAATATCATTGTTCGTAAGTGCTCTTTTTGGAAAACTTATTTTGAGTTTTTTTTTTGTCTGATTGCTTTCATTTTGACGGATCCTCCTTTATAAGGTCTAATAAATAGTCCCTTTCCTTTATATGGTCTAATATATAATCCTTTCCCTTCTTTAGAAGCATTTTCCATTGCAATATTATGTCTATGTATTTCTTCTAGTTGCTGTTTAGCTGCTTTAGCATCATTTACTGCCTTAGCAATTCCTGCCGCGCCTCCACCTAGTGCACCCAGGGCGCCAAGAATGGGAAACAAAAGAGGTAGAAATCCTCCAATTTTTTTGGGTGTTTGAATGATACGTTTTTTTCTCAATTTAAGTTTACCCCCTTTTGTATTTTTTAATCCCAAGCCGAACTTTCTTTTACCCTTCATTATTCCTGCAACACTTAAAGCTGCAATTTTTTCACCAATAGAAGAATCTTTAGCTTTTACCCTATCCCAGGCTTTTTTTTCTAATATTTGGTCAGATATGTGTCTTTTTGATAAATCTTCAGTCTGAGAGTAAGATATATCATGTTCTTTGCAAGCGGAATCCAATGGATTTATACCAACGTCACCTCTAGTTAATCTTTTTTCCAAGTTGGTGCCGGGACCACAATAATTATATCCTGGTATATGAACTTCGAAAGGTAGTTTGCTAATTAATTTATTTACTAAACCAGAGCCTTTTCTATTACGTGTTTTAATAGTTTTTTTCAACTTATGGCGACCCACAGTCATTGAAGTTCTTTTTATACTAAAAGCACATTGACATTTTTCTGGTATAAATACTTTTACAGCTAAAAATATTTACTAGTGTGATTAAAAATGAGGATTGAAAAACAAAAATTCTCATTACCAGTAAATAATCATGATGAAAAAATTTTAAGTAAACAGTTGAGAAAGCATGGTGACTTATTTTGCGGTGGTTCAAAAAGAGGGCTTATAGTTGGTTGCAGTGGTAGCGGTAAAACCAACGTTATGCTTACACTGCTCGAGCATCCAAATGGAATTAGGTTTGAAAATGTCTATGTTTATTCAAAGTCATTAGATCAACCAAAATATGAATATTTAAGAAAGTTGTTAAAACCTATGAAAGAAATTGGATACTTTGAATATGATAGCGATGAGAACATTATTTCACCTCATGAGATAAAGCCAAATTCCGTTATCATTTTTGATGATATTCCTTGTCATAATCAATCTATTATTAGGGACTATTTCACGCATGGAAGGCATAGAAACACCGATTGTTTTTTTATTTTTCAAGGATATTCCTCAATCCTTAAACGTCTAATTCGAGAAAATGCAAACTTATTAATTTTATTTAAACAGGACTGTTTGAGTTTAAAACATATATATAATGACCACTGTATATTGGATATGACATTTGATCAGTTTAAAAATATTTGTGCTAACTGTTGGATGGATCCATATGGCTTTCTTGTAATTGACAAAGATTGTGAAGTAAATCACGGCAGATATAGGAGTAAATTCGATTCCTTTATATATTTATAAAAGTAAAAAATTTGCAGTTTTATTTCATTTAAAACTTGTACAGCATGGATAAACGTTTAGCTCGAGAATTAATAAGATCGAGACAAGCCGTGAAGCAGAAATATCAAAGCTTCAAATTAGCTACTTCTACTGCTCAGTCCGAATTAGAACAAACTTATAGACCAATAACACAACCACTTAAACAGCTAATTTCAAGTATTGGTAAATCCGAACCATTCGATTTAAAAGAAGAAAGAGTTTCAAAGTATGAAGATTTCAAAACACCTACAAAGCTTTATAAAACATCAACTCCGACGAAAAATATTCAGAAAACAGGAAAAACTCCGTCACTCCCTACAGAACTACCAACATTTTTAAATGACAGTAGTATCACTTCTTCCTCTCCTGTAGTACAACCATTGTCATCAACTGTTATAGCAGAAACTTCAGATCCTTCTAGTGACACAACAACAAATTTAAACTTGTCAGACATATTGGAACAAACTAGAAAAACAATTCAAACCTATGTTGGTACACCATCATATAAAGATTACTTAGCAGATTTTCATGAATTACCCAGATCATATATTGATGAGGGTGTGAAAGATACACAACATAAATTTGACCATTATTATGGAATAGTTCATGACCTCGAAACGGATAAGTTTTCTTTTGGTTTAACACAGATACCGGTAGAAATTATTGGAAAAGACATTAAAGTGGGAGGAATAACGTACACAGGCACGCCAGGTTTATACGAATTGCTTTTCAAAAAAGAACCGAAAGGTTATAAGAAGGAAGATTTAGATAATTACATGAACATTCTAGCTAAAACAAATGTATATCGTAGGAATTTTGATTCAAATGAACAAGTTCAAGGAAATACATCACACAAATATGTTACAATAATAGGACCATATTTACAAAGAAAGGGGATTACAAAGACAAAAACCTTGCCAAGATTAGTTACAGCGTTTAACAAACCAAAACCTCCGTTTAGAACAACTAGAGCCAAATCTACAGGAAAGGGATTAATTTTGAAAACAAACAGATCAAATACAGACTATGTATACTGGAATAATGTTAACGAAATTGTTGATAGGCTACGTTTATTAATTTCATCAAGTGATGCGGGAAATAATGCTCATAGTAACGAGATTATCTCTATTATTGAAGAATTAAGAGAAGATAAAGTAATACTATAAATAACAGCTATCAAATATAATCATATTTATTGTTTAATGAAAGCTCAACATGACAGTTGATAAATTTGGACGCCATATTTCAAAACAAAATCAAGAGAGAATAAGTGACATTAATAATTTAAAAAGGAGATTAGGTGAAAATGAAACAAATAATGAAATCTTTGCTAAAAAGCTTAAGGTTTTTGATGAAAATTTTTTAAAGTATGAAAACCAGATTAAAGGATGCTATACCTCAATTGAAAACGTTAATAAACAGTTGCTAACGCTAAATCAAATAAGTAAAGATTTGCAATTTTTATATGAACATGTTAAAAAGGAAGACAAAAAATTAAGTGATGATATCAACAAAATTAATAAAATAATGGAAACAAATATAAGAGAAGTAATAATTGAAAAACACAAGGAAAAAATTAAACAATTAAGAACTTTTATAAAAAGGTTAGATGATGAAAAAAAAAGAAATCAAAATAGCATTCTTAACAGTAGAACAATTGACCAACTCACTTTGGAAGAAAATCAACAATATATTTCCTTGGAAAATATAATGTCCAGTGTAATTAAGAAATTAGAACAAGAATTAAATAAAACAGAGGAGGAATTAAAAAATAGTGATAGTAGATCAACTACTTTCTTAACTGGAGAGATAAAAAAATCCTTTAATGCGTTAGAAAAGGAGATTACTAAAATTAGTAAAATTTTAAATGAAAAAAGTTATACAATACAAATTGATAAATTGAATGAATGGGAAAAAACATATAAAAGTTATATTTCGAATTATTACAAAACATAGAAAGTGAACTTCCTTAAAATTGAATAAACAAGTTTGTTCTCATGACAACCGTTAAACAACAAGTCGTTAATGAATTACATAAACCTGCTAGAAAAAACTTCAAACGCAGAAGGGTGGTAGTGAAAGGGTTAAATGATCTTTTTCAAGCTGATTTGGTTGAAATGTTACCCTATGCCAAATTTAATAAGGGATTTAAATATATCTTGATTACCATAAATGTATTTTCTAAGTATGTTTGGGCCGAACCGTTAAAATCTAAATCTGGAAAAGACGTAACAGCGGCAATGAAAAAAATATTAATCAGTGCAAAAACTCCACCAAAAAACTTGCAAACGGATAGAGGAAGAGAGTTTTTCAATGTAAATTTTCAAAATTTGATGCAACAATTTCGAATTAACCATTATAGCACCTTTTCCAATTTGAAAGCGAGTATAGTAGAAAGAGTGAACAGGACTTTAAAGAATAATATGTGGAAAATATTTAGCATTCAAGGAAATTACAAATGGTTTAATATATTAGCGGATATTGTAAAAGATTATAACAATACAAAACATTCTTCAATAGGAATGAAGCCAAAACAAGTAAATAAAACAAATGAAAATAGAATCTTGAAATCTGCATTTACTCATGCTAAAACGTTAGATATAAAATCTCCAAAGTTTAAAGTGGGTGATCACGTACGAATAAGCAAGCATCGAGAGGCATTTTCAAAAGGTTACACACCAAATTGGTCAAATGAGATATTCCACATTAAAGAAGTTAAGATGACAAACCCTTGGACATATTTAATTCAAGACGAAGATAATCAGGACATTCTGGGTGGTTTTTATGAGCAAGAATTACTAAAAGTAAAGCATACCGATGTGTATCTTATTGAGAAGATTTTGAGAAGGAAAGGAAACAAAGTTTATGTGAAATGGTTAGGACTTGATAAAAAATATAATACATGGATTGATAAAAAAAATATTGTTTAATTAAATTGAAATTAAATTTTAGTTAAATTTGTTTTATTTCTGTTCCTCACTTTATGCTTTAGCTGATACAAATTACAAAGTCTTAATGTGCTAATTAATTTCAAATAAAATTCACATTTACTAAACTAAAATTTTATTAAGTAAAACATCAAATACAATTTTTATTAAAACGTGTCAAATATATTTTATTTCTATGTTCCTCAGATAATATCGAATCTAGAATAAGTTTACAATCATTTATTCTTTTTTCAAAACGGAGTCTATCTAAGTACCACATCTGAAAGTTACTCCTACGGGCTTGTCTGTAAGCAAAGCTCCACTTCACTAACACATGCACCTTATTGTTCTCTTCCAGAAAAGATATTGTTTTCTTCGTAATATTTTCTTTTTGATCCATTTTCATTGTTTTCTTCGTAATATTTTCGTTTTGTTCCATTTTGCTTCAATTTGTTTTCCATTTGTTCAGGATATAAAGCAAGTAATTCCATCATAGTTGAAACATTTTCACTGTTAGGATTTTCTGTTGGACTTATTATATTATAAACATGCGTACACAAGTCGCCACAATCAGATGAAATATTATTTTGAAATATTTTGAAATATGTATTGAATTCTTGCCTTTTAAGTATAGATAATCTATAATCAATAATTTCCTTTAATCGCCACAAATTGTCCAAAGACTCTTGTCCTAAGTATATGAAGTGTGAGCCTTTTGTAATTTGTAGAACAGGGGTATCATTTATTTTCTGAACCTGCAGATGAATGTTGTTTATATTCACACTGGTTTGATCAACTTGAGGAAAGTAGCAATTGTTTACAATAATTCCTTGATGAACACAAATGTCTTTCCAATTTTCTTCGGTTAGTGCGATTGAAAATCCAGTTTTTCCACCAATTACAATTTTTGGAGAAAAATCATTTAAACTAATGCCAACAAGAACAAATTTTGACAAAGAATTATTTAAAAAATAAATTTTTGAATTAAGAAGCGTTTCCAAAGGTTTATGAACCACGGCGTTGTTCATAATGACTAAACGAGACTGAAACATATTGTGTTATTCTTGTACTTAAATATTCTCATCCCCACTTTCTTTAAAGTTTCGATTAAAATGGATTAATGAAAAAATAGATTTCCAGTTTGAAATTTGTAATAAAGATAAATAATTAAAATGGTAATGTATAAAAATAATGCAAAGTTTAATGTAACACTAATGATGGAAAAGTAATAATTTTTGAATCCGTCATAATAATTGGTACAGTTGGGGGTTAAAATTTGTAACTGATTATTTTTAAACTCTAACCTTTCTATCCAATTTGTATCAAAAATAGATCGATTTGGATAATGATACAAAATTTTAAAAAATTTACTTGCATTTTCATTTCCATTTATTCGTTCCATCCAACTAATTGTACTATTGTTAATTAATCCAATTTTCATAAATTTACAATATTTACTTAGAGTGACGTCTGTTTTATTAGAAAAACATATTTCACACTGTGTTACGCCAGGGGGATGATGAACATAAAAAACATTTTGGAAAATAAAATAAAGAAGAATAAATTGAGATCTACTGATAGTCATTAAAACAAATTAATAATTATATTCCAAATTTATTAACATTAAGCAGATACTTTCACCACGAAAGCAAAAACAGTTGTAAAAAAATAACAATAAAATACTTAATTTAAATATATGTAAAAGTTCATAAATAAGGATATTAATAATACTATATAAAATGTGTAGCTTGAAGACTTATTTTGAATGGTTACAATTATTCGATTCCTATTTTTCCATAAACAGTTATTTAAATCACAATTCCTAGCAAATTTCTTATGCTCCACAATAGGATCATCATAACTTAACCAATCAAAAATTTCAATACCACAATAAAAACATTTACAAATATCATTGATTGAAGTATAGTAAAAGCCAGCTCCAGCTAACACTTCTGGTCTCAATTTTCCTTTCCATTTTTTAAAAGTGGAAAGTCGTTTTTCATATGTTTTAAAATAACTGTTATCAATTTCTTTGTCAAAAGTTTCTATGCACATTTTGTGAAAGACTTATGAAGACTAACTTTGGTTTCAAAAACAACAAATTTAAATACCTTATAATATCTACATAAATATATCTAAATCTTCATGTTCTGCATTCCATTGATACAAAGCAATATCTTGGTGTCCCCAAGCTAATGTATTAAAACTATAGGGAATTTTATACCGCTTATCATCTTCGGAACTCAAAGCCAATTTATTAATTAACTCTGTAAAAATTGTATGTTGTCTAGATCGAAAAACATACATTGAACAAAAGGTTTTAGAATGATTTTCAACAACATCTTTATAATGAATAAAATCCAACTGCTTTTTAATTGCACTTTTTTTAACACCTTTTGCTTTTTTTGTTAAACTGTTTTCCGTTTTAATACAATATGCTTTTGCTCCAGTACCAAAGAAAGCAGTAATGGGTTCACCAGCATATTCATCTTTGAATTTTCCTATAACTGACTTTGTAATAGGCATTTCATGAATATTATTAAATTCATAATTAGATGTGTCAAATTTGTGAATATTTTTTATCATGTCAGAATAAATATTTGGAGTTGTGACTTCTAAAATGAACGAATCGGTATCGGTGTATAAAAGTGAAATATTTTCCTGATAAAGAGGTTTTAAAAAATTATAAAAGAAATCATACATGACAGTTTTAGATATATCTAATATTGAGAAGCCTACATATATTGGTTTATTGTAAGTAACTTGAATCTTTTGCATTTGAATAGCTACCAAGTTTTCAGAAAATATTGTTAAGTCCTTGAAATATGGTTTTGCAATTAAATTCTCAGCACCATCTTTTCTTCTATTTTTTCCCACTCTGTAACAAGTCTTACGTCAATTCTCCTATCAACATTTTCCATAGTCTTGCCATAAATACTATTATTTGCCAACTTGTAAGTATTACGATCAAATTCATTCTTTGAATCATTTCTTAATCTTGAATTCAAGTCTATATATTTTTTCAACCAATCAGATTGAGAAAACTGTAAAACTCTATGAACTTTAGTTAACTTGAGTCCATGTTCCAAACATTGTTTTAATAATTGATAGTGAATAACATATTTTGATTTATCATTTAAATTGGGTATTAATTTTATGCATTTAGAATTTGGCGGTTTAAAGTTTTCTGGACAAAACGGAAAATCGTTATGATAGGAATGTAGACTTGTAGGATATTCTAAATCAACTTCTAAAACATATCCCTTATTTGATTTTTTAGAAATATTCATAATATTTAAATCATTGATTTCTTTATCTGTTAACCAAACAAAATCTCCCGTTGGAATGTGCTGTGACATTGCATAACCATACAAATTTGTTGCATCATAATAAATTATGTATTTAGTTGGCTTTAAAGGATCAAAATTTAAAAGAAATGGGTTATTAGCTTCAGATTTTCTACAAATGCAAGAGCTCACACCACAGCGAACGCTTTTTTTAAAAAGTGTATCATATCTGGATCAGTTAACAATTCTAACTCTATTCCAGTATAACGCAAACACGCCTCCCAGGATAAACCTGGAAAAGTGTAAAAATGAGCTGGATCGAGCTTATATGTGGATAAACAAGTACTTCTAAAATTTTCAAAAATATCTGCCAAAAGTAAAGTATCAGAGAGTAAGTAAACGTCGGAGTATTGACCAAGAGATTCACATTTAAACAATTGCCAAACCTTTACAGCTCTTTGGTATTCTGCATCACTGATGTGCTCATCCGTTAAAGTATTATAAAATTGGTCTTTCTGAGGTAAAGTTGTTTCTTCTAATTTTAAATAATCATCAATATAACTGTAAGGAAATACACCTTTTTGCCGAATAAGTTTAAATCTTTCTTCATCATTGAAAATTTTTTTTATTTCCTTACATTGTTCATCTTTTAAGCTTTCAGAGAGTTTTGATAAAGAATGGGATAGAAATTGAAAAGAATCAATAAACCTTAATGATATATTTTTTTTCTTAGCCTTTTGTGTCTTTTTATCAAAATAGTTATCCACATGAATAAGCTTTTCAAATGAAATATATTTTTCCTTGTTTTGTGCGATAACTGTTAGTTGTTCTTTGTTTAAGCATAATTTTTTAAGAAATAGATGAGAATCATAATTACGCAAATTATGCAATATAACTGGAATAAAGTTAGGTATTCTGTAATTTATGTTGCAGAGTGAATGAGCTGGACCTCTATAAAGACCGGTTATATGACAATGATCTACAACCCTGTCATTTAAAAGAGGTTTATTACAAATATGACAAACTTTTTCATAGTTATGATAAATTTTGTCCAGTTCGTTCAAAGGGATCATTTTTTTAGGAGCCTTTAAATATTTATTGTATATGTTATACACATCTCTTTCTAAAGAATTTATAAATAATGTATCACAATTTTGACCTCTATATTTTTCAAATTTAGAATAATTATCGTCGAAGGAACATTTAATGTAATAGGCAAATGAATGTGGAATATGTTCATATTGTTTTAAGGTGTATGAAGTATTAGGATTTTTATCAACATTGTCATTATTTAAAGGCTTTAAAATGCATTCAAAATCTGCATACACCACGAAAGGAACTTTCATTTGTTTATGATAATTTACAAATTTCAAAATATTATCATATGAATAGTTTCCAAACTTATCTTTTATTAATTCTTTAGAAGGTAGGTTAATTCGTAAATGATCACAATCATAGCTATTGTGTTGTAATAAATTTTCTTCTGTAGGGAAATATTGTAAACAACCATCGCAAATATATTTTTTTCCGTGATGTTTAGAAATTTGTGCAGAAACTAGTTTTGATAAATCTTTAATATAGCAATAATGAAAAGTTTTTTCATCATCATCACTTATTAACAATAAATTGACATGTTGATTTTTTTTATTCGATGAATAATAAAGTGGACCAATTACTTCATACCCCTTTTTAGGATTTATAATTTCTAATCCATATACATTAATAGAAATGTTATTTTTTTCTTCAAAAATCTTAATGTTCTTTAGCAACATTGGAAATTCTATACCTGACATATCCAAAACAGAAGAGTAGTGTGGGTAGGATGAAGTTTCAAAATCTAATCCGCGTGGTTGGTGAAGAGCAGACACAACTGCCCAGGCGAAGCAAAAGTTGTCATCATTCCTAATGTTGATCACAGCTTGACGTCTCTTGATCTCTTGAGGAAGTTCGATAAAAGATGAGGCTCTCAGCGGATTGTGCTTGTTAACATTAATTTCCAAATGAAGTAAATTCATCAAAGCCCATCCTGCAACGTAAAAATTAAAAAATTACTTTTTTGTTGCTGTTGTAAAATCGAAAATAAATTCTTTACCTGAATCTCTTTCTGCAAATTCGTCAGCTTTCTGGTCAATAATGGTGCAGATTTGCTCTAACAGTTCTTTTTTCTGATATCCCTGGCAAATGACTTGGAACGGCGCATTAAAAGATTTGACATCATAGCTGTCGCTGCTGGGGTTAAAATAGAAACCGAACAGTTCCATATTTAGCTTGATACATTTATGTTTCTGCAGTTCTTGATCTATTAGATGTGCAATTTTGTATTCCAAATGTTGAAAATATTCTTTCACATTTATGAAGTTTTGGTGTGAGGAAATCCTATAAGATATTATTCGTTCCCTGAATGCTGACTTGATAATTTCAACACCTTCCTCCAAGCCTATTTTGGAATTGTTCTTGTGCACACTAGATCGAAGATGTCCACCCCATAGACTTTGGTTTATATTTTTCTTGCATTCTTTACAATATTTTACAATATTTGTAGAATCTATATAAATTAAGAAAAAAATATTTTACAAAATATGACATGAAAAATAAAATGTTCTTACCTTTAACAAGCTTTGGTTTTTTCAACCAACTGTTGAGTTTTGTGGAATTTCCGTTAACATGTTTTTTAATATGTCGCAGTAAATTATCCTTTCTAGTAAAGACTTTATTACATGTTACACACTTATGCATTTCTGAAGTTTTCTGCATAATAATAATAATAATAAAATTAATATTGTGCAATTCTATTTAGTTATAGTCAAATTTTGAAAAAAGCAATTGCATTTTTGAAGTTCTTTGTATAATAATAAAATTAATATTGTGCATTTTTATTTAGTTATAGTCAAATTTTGAAAAAAGCAATAGAAATTAATTGACTTTATGAATCCATTTCTTCAAATGAGTCAACTAATTTGTCAAAGGCCTGTTTAACATAATTCACCGTACTTTCGTCTCCCTTTTTAATTGTAATCAAATTAGTTAAATTTTGAATAGCGAAACCCAGACACTTAAGGTTTGCTATTTGTTTTTTATTTTTTTTATGAATTTTAAATTTTTTTTTAATGATAAATGATGGTTTCGAAATTGAATTTTGTTCAACTGGTGAATTATTAGGAGAAATATCAGAAGTCAAATTTGCATCAATTTGTTTTTCTTGCGGATCAGAATTTACAATAGCATATGGTGAATTAATAGAAGATATAGCCGAACTTAAATTTTGATCAATTTGTTTTTCTTGCGAATCAGAATTTACAATATCATATGGTGAATTAGTAGGACAAATAGCCAAACTTAAATTTTGATCAATTTGTTCTTCTTCCGAATCAGAATTTTCACTAAACAAAAAGGGAGAGCAAATTGGTCTCGGAGAATTAATTGGCGATTTTAATGTTAAATAATTTGGATTAGATTTTTGAAAACAAACAATATCCTCATAGCTAGAATTTTGAGTTTCGTCAATGTCATTCAGTTCTTCAAGAGTTTGTTTAGTTTTTGTTGTAATTAAGTCCGTTTTGTTGTCAATAATGTCATTAAGATCGTCAAGAGTTTGTTGTTGAGTAGCTGTAAATAAATATTTTTCGTTGTTGTGTTTGTTGGCATTATTCTGAACTTGGCTATTGTAAATAATTTCATTCAAGTCCTGAATAGTTTGTTGTTGACTAGTTGTAAATACGTCTGTTTCATTGTTTTGTTGGTTTGCAAAATTCTGCATTTGAGTACATGTGTATAAGTCAAAGTCATTGTCAATTATTTTGCTACTCGATGCCAAAAAATTGTCCATTATGAAAAAAATCGTAATAACAAATAAAAATGCCACAAATGTACATAAAAATGTCACCAATATATATAAGAATTAAATCTTGCCAAATAAAAATGTTAGAAATAAAAATAAAAATTTACCAAATAGACACAATGTAAACACCAGAAAACTCGCGAGCTCTGCACAGTGTGAATGCAGAAATCAATTGCATTCGTCTCTTCGCTGAGGCGATTTTATATGCAAAAGTTAATCACATGTGTCCTACTTAAAGTTGAACGACAATCTCTAAAAACCACTTTCCCAAGCCGATCAACAACCTTAGCCCCTCCCCCTCCCCCCCCCCCGGACCCCTGAATTTCCGAGACTAAAATCCCGGTTCCCCAATTTCGGGCTACCCTCTTCAGGTTAAGTTAAGTTAGGTTAGGTTATGTTAGGTTAGGTTAGGTTAGGTTAGGTTAGGTTAGGTTAGGTTAGATTAAAAAAGAAGAAAAGAAAAAAGGAGAAGGAAAGAAAAAGAAGAAGGAAGGAAAAAGGAGAAGGAAGGAAAAAGGAGAAGGAAGGAAAAAAAAGAAACATATAAAAAAGAGAAAGAAGGAAGGGAGAGAAAGAAGATAAGGTGAGGGTGAGGGGGGTCTCCCCCCTTATGGGGGGCTGGCGGAGAGGGGAGGGGGCAAAGCCCCCCCCCGAGGAAACTGACAGGGAAAGGGACACCAAAAAAAAAAAAAAAAAAAAAAAACTTAAGTATTGCAGATAGTAAAAGTGGTGGTTGATGGGATATATACTTAAGAACATCCACTCGACGATCATACAGTATCATTCGCTGTAATATCAGTTGTCGATATTATTTTATAAGCTATAACCAAAATTGTTTTTTATCAAATATATCTATCTAAATCTAAAGCTCCTAACGATGGCAGAAAATATGATTGGAAACGCTGACCAAATTGAAGAAAATAATGTGGAGAACGCCGCTCAAATTGAAGAAAGAAAAGAAATTTTTATTAACTTGGAAGGCGATTCCATCACTTATAAACATTCATTTTTGGACAAATCATCTAGGCTTGTTAGAAGATCATTCTTATGTAACATCGACATTAATTATATTGAGGAGGAAGAAGAAGAGATGGAGGAAGATGATCAGGAAATTGACGAAGGAGTGGACATGGATGGACAACTGCTAAATTTAGGAACCGAGGCTGACGTAAAAGTAAGCAAGTTTAGGGCTAGTGAATTATTTAATAATTTTGAAGAAAAAGATGTATGTGTTATACAAAGCTACTCTAAAATTGAAAGTCGAAGACTAGGAACATTTGCTATTTGCCTTCCTTGTAGTGCAATTCACATGAGATATTTACGGAGAGGGGAGTCCGATCATGTGAGCTGCCACTACAAAAGAGCCTATGTTGTTAGTGCTTCTGATTTACATTGTGCTATTTGTAGGATACATCTTTTTCTACTAATTCCTGAACATGCTTGCTTTTACTGCAACAAAAATGAAAAAAAAGAGATAGAAAATTATGTTGTTAAATATTAATAATAAACATAGTTTGTAAAGGTGATGGGTAGATTATTTCAACAATATTAATTTTAAATATAGGTTATAAACGTAATGGGTAGATTATATCAAAAATATTAATTTTAAACATAAATTGTAAAGATAATAAGTAGAATACGTCAACAATATTAATTTTAAAAAATGTCAACTGTTACTATAAGCGGTTATATATTTTCATTGCTATATGCAAAATACTTCTTTTTATTCTAACATCTGACACTGTATTTGTAAATGAAATAGCTAATCATATGTAAAAAAAAAAGTGTCGATTATGTCAACTGCCACTAGAAGCACTCATATATTAGCATAACATTTTGTTAACGCTTGTTTCTGTATTCAATTGAGTTTTCTCTTACTTGATGCAAATTATATTAATATTATTAGTATAATTAAAAAGTAGTAGATTAGGCTATGCCGGTCCGACAATCAAAACCGTCATTTTTACATGTAAATTCCCATAAGAAAATTTAAGCTTCCATTTGCAAAAGTGGTGCCATTTTAGGGCGTGGCACTTTTTGTGTAAACCCATAACAATTGTTTTGTTATGTAATGTGAAAATTAGTATGTATTAAAAAACTTGTTAGATCATTGTTGTCGTTTCAATATAGGAAAAGGAAAAAATGTGTGTCAATTATTATATATATTTACATTTACTTTTTTTTACAAAATTATTTGTTACCAGAGTTTTCACAAACACAAATTATAAAAAATATTATCCTCTTTTTAAAATTACAACAAAATGATGTCTAATTACATCTTTGAAGATTTGTACCAAATAGTAATATCTAGTGCGACATACAGGACAATTGTTTACCATTATAGAACAACCATTTTCATCATTCCATCTTAAAATACATTTTAAACAAAAAATGTGGGAACATGTATTTGGTCTACATGAATCATAATATTCGATTATTTCAAAACAAATAGCACAAAACACTTTTTTCTCTTCACTCTCAGTTTTATTCAAATTTTTTAAAACAATCCCATTATTTTCTACTCGAACTAATGGTATATTTTCTTCTTGAACTCCTGGTATAATTTCTTCGAGGCTAATTGTCTGAAGCGGAATGGATCGATTTCTTTCTCCAACTGATTCACTCATTTTATTTTAATATTATTATTAATAGATTTATTCAACAGATTTTTTCTTTTAACAGTCACTCGTACCTTAACATACTAAAATGATCTTGATGCACCTATTTATAAGACTTAAGAATGCAAAATCAAATGTGGGAGAACAAAGAGAAAAAATTAAAAAATATGATGCGAATGAGAATAAAAGGGGAGGAAGTTAAGAATGAGGGACATGAGAGAGAGGAAGAGGAGGAGGAGGAGGCGCTCCCCTATTATAACTACTTCTATATCGCTATATAGGAGTCCAAAAGTTCTTTGAAATTACCATGATTGCCCGAAGAATCAGATTCAATGTGCCCCCGAAATGCCATTTCTTGTTTACCCAAAAAAACAGTCGCACGAATGCTCGCGACTATTGCGAGCTCTCTCCGATCTTCCCAATGCAGCGTCAAGGGCGTGCACTGCTGATTTATATTTATTTCGTGGTCCAAATCATAGCCCTCATGAGCTGGCAACGACCCGACTGGGCTATACGTCTCCCACAGAATTACAAAAGAATTCGACGGGTGCATATCCATAAGGATATATTAGTAGTATAGCAGGGGCGGTCCTGAGCACCTCGATGACATCTTGACCAACGATCGGTCCTAGGAGCTCTTCGCCCCACCTGCGTGCAAGAAGTGTTTACCTGTGAACTTTTGTGCACCTGTCTTAAGCGTGACACCTGGTTTACACAGGTAGCTGTTATTTACCAAAAAAAAATCCAAGAAGCGAGCTTTGCCTGTTTCGCCGAACCTCGCGTCATCACAAGAGCCGAGCCTCGCTTCGCCGAATTCGGACGAAACATACCGAGAATTGAGATTTGTTTTTCTGTTAATGTGTTCGACGTAAAACTAAAGGTCAGTCGATAACAAAAGTTTAAGTATGTAGATAAGGTGATCTTTGTGTAGCATTGAGATGAGCAATACAAAATTGTTTTATAGATAAGTTAAATATTTGTTTCGAATAATAGATTATACCAGGTGATAAAAAAAACGTATAGCACTTAAAATAATATATATATATATATATATATATATATATATATATATATATATATATATATATATATATATATATATATATATATATATATATATATATATATATATATATATATATATATATATATATATATATATATATATATATATATATATATATATATATATATATATAGAGGATTTAGTAGCAGTCGATCACGAACCAGACTGGTGGTAATATATTCCAGTTCCAGTCGACAGAACATGTCAAGAGAGGGAACTCAATATCTCCAAACATCTGTGCGTTTTGCCGCGGTAAAAAATTTCACAAAGAGGTTAGCGGACAAAAAAGGATTAATAGACATACCGTTTTGTATTATTTAAAAGAAGAAGAGTAAGAAAGAAGGAGAAGGCTGCAAAATAATGAATAAATTTGTTTTACTTTTCTTTGGTATTCTTTTCAATTATTATGTCCTAACTAATAGTCAACCAACGACGGCGACGATGACAAAGAGATATTATCCAGAAGAGCTCAGTTATAATTTTGTTTTAATTAATAATAGACGATATTATATTTTGAGAAATGTAAGTTTAAGAACATTTCAAGACACTGGTTATAACGTATGGTTTCACATACATTATGATTTAATAAAACCTGATGAAAATGTAAAGCCAAACGATAAAATATTTAATTTGGCTAATCACCAAATAGGTCTAGTGCCTCACTTAAGAGACAATCTATCAAACGCAACATATGTTCCTGTGAATAATAATGAACCTGCAGATATATATTGTAACTGGTATACTGCCAGATATTTTCGAAATAAAAATATTTATCTTGAATATAAGCCTGTAGAACTAAAAGACAATTTTAGTGCACATTCCACTGTTTACAGCACTAATCAGACAGAATTAGGAGACATTTTTAGTGTAAATTCTACTGTTTACAGTACATGTCAAATTACATATTTATTATAATAAGACCCTGTACGTACACCAAATAGATTTTGAAAGAATACATTTTTTATGTCAAATATGTAATTGTTTAGTTGAAAAAATATTAATAAACACTTAAAACATAGAGTAAAGTTATTAAAATTTTGTGATACTTGTTTAGTGAATTATGTATTTGGTATAAATAGTATTAGGTTTATGATTTTAATGTCAAAATAGAACAGTACAAAAATATTGAAATTAAAATTTAAAAAAACTACTATGGTTTATTTTATTTGTTTTTAGTTTTACTTAGTGGGTGTGATGTAAATTTACGTGATTTTTACTCACCAATAGAACAATAGTTAAAAAAAGTTGTAGAGTTTCATTTATAAAAGAAAGTAGATTGAACTAGGCGTCAGTAGTGTCTCGTAACTCGGACTATGGCGGAAGGAAATTCTATTTTATGTCTTGATATCCAAGGATTTAATTGTGCCTCTGGATTTATTCCAAAAGAACTAGCTGTGTATGATGGAACACGTTTAAATTTTCTTTTCAAACCACCATATAATAAAAGCATGTTAAAAGGTCAGGATTTAAAAACGATATCTTATCTCGAAAACTCATGTCATGGTCTAATATGGGAGTCTGGATTAATAGACTTAAACGAACTAGCAAATGTCTTAGAACATGTGATGAAAAGATATGATGCCCCAAAAATATACGTCAAAGGAGATGAAAAAGTGAATTTTTTAAGAAAATTTATAAGTGCGGAAATTATTTTAAAATACCTCGGTAGAGCGAACCGAAGCTAAGCAAGTTTAAGAAAGTTCCCGAATAGCACTTTCACAAGGATCTATATGGCACTACTTGGCATTGCGCATTATCAAACGCTAAGTTGTTATATAATTATAAATACTGTTTTTTTGTTTGAAGATAAACAAATTATTTGTAGAAAACATGGAAATAAATAAAACGTATATAAAAAAAATATTTATTTTATTAACTCATTCTACATTATTTTTATCTATCCAACTATTATGCTTATCACTGAAACCTAACCATTTTACAAATACTTTATTGTTTTTACGTTTTAACACTTTTTCAACTAAATAAATGTCTGGATATTTAACTTTTTGCAATTGAAGTTCATAGAATTCTCCTTTGATGTCTTGTTTTTCTGCATCTTGAAGTAGGTATGTCACTGGATTTGTAAGTTGAACTTTTTTTACACTAAAAATTTCTGTTGACCAATTTGGTTGGTATTGTTTATCGAAAACTCCTCTAAATTTGGAAATTCTTAAATGATCACCTATCTTGAATTTTGGTTTCGATGTCATTTTAATTCGATTATAAACTGTGTTTAATAGCAGTTAGTTTTTCATGCTCTTTTGAAATTTCCACCGGTTTTAAACCTGTAATAGTGTGTACCCGATTATTATAGGAATAAACGATTTGTTTTAATATATCAAACCACTTGTATGATCCTTGAAGACTAAATTCTTTCCTTTAAGGGTTCGATTTACACGTTCAACAATAGATGCTTTTTTCTCACTAAATAATGTTTGACATTATATTTTTCCATTAAAATCATCATTTCTTTTCCAGTAAATTCACCACCGGCGTCTGAACAGAGATGTATAGGTGTCTGTTCTTTGAATACATTTTCCATCGCTTTAGATACCTCTTTGGCAGTTTGTTTTCAACGGATAAGTCCAAACGTATTTAGAAAAATAGTTAATTACGACTTATCTTTTGTTTTCTTGTTCATATTCTTTCATATCAACCAAATCAGCTTGCATTGTAAACTTAAGTCATTCTGTTTAAATAATATTAGGACGTTAGCATTGTCTCTTATCAAATGTTTGGGTATTTTTGCATATGTTTGACACAAGTAAAAACAATCTATATTATTGTGTTGTCACACGCGACGTCATCAAATATGAAAATTGAATTTGCTTTAGCGTCAGATAGAGATAATATTTGTTCACTATTATCGAAGTAACCGATTCCTTTTATTGGTTTTAATAATTTCTCTAAATACATATATTTAGGTTGATACAGAGACTTTGAATAGACATAGACATTTTCAAATTTCAATCCATTGGGATGTTCAAGAAGGCTTACCATGATATTGGTTTTTCCACAATTTGAAGGTCCCGATATGATTCATCGTATAGTAGATGGTAATAATATACTGTGTTTAATATTTTTGGTTTTTTTTCACATCATGATTATTTACTGTTAAAGATGTTCTTTGTTTCACAATTTTGATATTTTTCTTCTGTTGCTCCTCCATGTTAAATATCCGATGTAAAAATGTAACTAATTATAGAGCCATAACACGCTGTTATTTATATTCAGTCTTTATTTACTTCTTTTAAAATGAGGTATTATTCGATTGATCGACAACAACAACAACAACACCAACGAACGATTAATGGGGAGGGTTTGTTAAACTCAATAATCAACAAACTTCCATTTGAATTACATCTTCCAGGGTATAACTTTTGTGATCCAGGAACTAAATTAGAGAAACGTTTACGACGTGGTGATAAAGGAATTAACCCGTTAGATGAAGCATATAAAAATCATGATATTGCCTATTCAAAATATCAAAACATATCAGATCGTAATGCGGCAGATAAAATTTTACTTAAACGTGCTTTAAGCAGAATAAATTCATCGAATGCATCCTGGAAAGAAAAATTAGCCGCTGCAGGTATTTCAGCTGCAATGCAAACTAAAATAAAGTTAGGTAAGGGTAGTAGTGTGCAGTATAAGTTTGAGTAATAACCCCAATTTAAATCAGTCATACAATAGAATCCATGGTAACAAGTATCTTAAAACAACAATAAAACACAGTGTGGAGGCTATGCGTGATTATGTGAAAAAGATGGAGATTTTGCTAAACAAACTCGAGAAAGTAAAAGGTCAAACTGGAAAGGTGTATCGAAAACAAGTCAAAAAGGGAACAAAAAATTCACAACAAAAATACAATAATTATCATGAGAAGAAAATAAAGGAAAAAATTAAATACCCTTCTAATTTCATTGAGAATGATGATGAGAAACGTAAGAACTTAGAGAACGAGATTGAACAAGATTTGCAACAACATCAAAATAGGGCACTCAAACGAAAGACAGATAACTCTGATGATGATATAATGAATGGGAAAAAAACTCAAATTTGAAACAAAATCGGCAAACTTATCCAATAAGCGGAAATTAAACGACGACGATAATTTTCATGAAGAATTTGCTAGTGGCCCATTGAAAAAAAAAGTTAAAAAATAGTATATATTTTCATTTATCTGGCTTCAAAGTTTAGTGTATTAAAAACTTTTCCAACAGAAAGTAGTAAACATGGTAGCAATTAAAAAAGTAAACCTCGGAAGCAGAAAAGCAAAAAGGCAAAAAGACCAAATGTTGGCGGGAAAAAAAGAAGCAGTACCAAATTAACAAGTTTTCAATCAGTTAAAAAGATTAAAAGTAGTATTTTAAATCAAAAACCATCCAATATTTACGATGCTGTTAAGATAGCTATGAAAGCAGCTAATAATACCAAAATCAGACAGCCAAGAATAATTAAAATTCCAAAAACTGGAGGTATTCTTCCTTTGATCCCTATTTTTGCGGGACTGAGTGCATTAGGTGCGTTAAGTGGAGGAGCTGCCGGCATCGCAAAGGCTGGATCTGATGCTCGTGCTGCCAAACAACAATTGCAAGAAAGCCACAACAAGACGATGGAATCCATTGCATTGGGAAAAGGTTTCTTTTTAAAACCCTACAAAACAGGTTTAGGCCTTTTTTTAGGAAATCATCCCAGGAAAAAAAATACCGATAATCTTACCTAACCATGCCTTAAGTAACTTTGATATTGAAAAGTATACTAGACTACTCAAGATACCCTATTTTCGAGGAGTGTTTATGAAGGATCGATTACCGAAGAAAATTCACCCAAAACGAATCTGGTATTATCAATTTAGACAATTTTTCTGGACCGGGAACTCATTGGACTGCTTATTGGAAACATAGAAATAATGTTTATTATTTTGATAGTTTTGGAAATTTAAAACCTCCTCTGGAAGTGTGTAAATATTATAACTCTAATGGTATTTGTAACGTATTTTATAATCATCATTGTTACTAACTTTATGACTCGTTTATATGTGGTCAATTATGTCTGAAATTTTTGTCATCATCTGTAGATTTAGAATAAATACCAATATAACTATAATTTTTGTTTTATTTAATGTAAATACTTTGATCCGAAAAGTAGTTAAACATGTCTTATACGTTTACTTTATCGGGAACGGACTCTGTACTTTCAATCAAAATTTATCCACCTATTGTTTTGAATGAAAACGAAAATTATGTTTTGGGTTTAATAAACTTTGAAAGTTACAACTCAATTTCTAACATTGGTAGTAGCAATAACAGTTTTCATTGTGGAGATGAGCACGTTGTTATACCTGAAGTATCCTACAAAATTAGCGATATTCAAAAATATTTGTTGACGTATCTGAGACTTCATTCAAAAGAAAAGATCCAATCACACTCTTCATTTGGAAGCGAACCATAACACTTTACAGTGTGAAATCGAGTGTAACCGTAAAATTGATTTCAGCAATGAACATTCAATTGGCAGTTTACTGGGATTCGGAAGCAAGGAACTCGAGCTCAATAAAAGACACATTTCCGATAATCCTGTAAATATATTTAAAGTTAATTCAATATGTATAGAATGTAACCTAGTGACAAATTCCTATAATAATGGAGGTTTACTTTATATTATCCATTTGTTTTATCCAACAGTGCCACCAGGTTTCAAAATAGTCGAGAAGCCATCGAATGTTATTTATCTACCAATCAGCACACGATATATCGATGAGATAATCCTTAAAGTAACTGATCAGGATAAGAAATTAGTCAATTTCAAAAACAAGCTAGTAACGATAAGGTTACATTTGAAGCGGATTCTTTATAATGGTTTTTCTGTATAATCATAATTCTTTAAATATACCAAAGGACTCGTTTGAAAATTGTCATAAAACCCAATTAGATGTACAGACAACTATTAGTTTTACCAGAACGTTTGAGGAGTTAACATCTAAAAACAAACGTGTACTACTCTCACTGGGATTCAGTTTACAGGAGGAGGAGAAGAAGAGAAAGGAAAATCAAAATAAAAAAATTGGAAAATTACAAAGATTTTGGTGTAGTTTTAAACTACGGATTACTACGAGTTTGGAAATAATTTTTATTATATTAGTTTGCAAGTGTAGATATAGGCACAAAGACAATTAGTTATAACAGGTTAAAAGTGGGTGAAAATGATGAGTCAATCATAAATTATCAATACCATACACATCAACCTTATTCCTCAATAACACTAAACAATAGCGATGAAATTAGAATACCAATACAAACACAAGATTTATACACGTTACATAGCCACAACAATGAAAGGTTACGTATCATTTTCGAAAGCTGAATATTTTGCACTTCAGAATGCTAGATGGGATTGTGAAGACAATCCAAAAATTTTAAATGGTAACGGTAGTTTTAATGTTTGTATTCCGCTAAAAATTATGGTGGGTTTTACGGAGGAGTTTATATAAAATAATCATGAATCTTCGTCAAGAATTAATATTAATTAGAAGCAATTCTAATACAGAGGAAATCATGCAAAAAAATGTACAAAAAGGAAACCTATAAATTTACACTGAGTAAGGTATTGTGGAAAATGCCTCATATTACCGTTAGTGATACTCAACAATTACGTTTACTTAAACAATTTGAAAGTAACAGGGAATTAACGATTGCTTTCAGAAGTTGGGAACTACATGAATATTCACAACTGCAGCAAAGCAAAAATCACACATGGGCAGTGAGAAAAATAATATTGCGTAAAATGCGAGTCATTTTCAGCATTGCAGTTTATTAAATTTGAAGGTGTATTTGAACTCTGATATGTTTCCATACGATAATCTAAATTTGGACTTTGATAAAAATAAATATGCGCTTGCGTATGAAATGTATCAACAATTTCAAAAATCTTATTATTATAAAAATCAGATTGATCCGTGTTATGACCCAACAACATACAAGACTAAAGCAGCATTAATTGCTATTGACTGTTTACGTCAAGGTGAAGACATCCTAAAAGGTGGATCTGTTGATATTTGCATTGAATTCGAAACAACTAAAACAATAACAAACAATACCTCAGCATTCTGTTTGATTCCACATGACCGTTTAGTCAAATACAATCCTTTAACCAGTACAGTTAAAGTATATTAAATTTCAAACTATCAAAAGTAAAACGTCAGTCATCGATTGTTCGCGGTAAAAGGTGGAGTAGTCTCAGCAGCAGCAGCAGTATAGTGAACGTTTTGTAAAGAGTCATGTTTATAATAGATATACAAGGATTTCAATATGGCAGCTCAACTTTTTTGTGCAAGGAAATTGCAATTCTAAGTACCTCAAATAAAAATTATAAACATGCTTCAGTTAAACTTCCTTTTGAATTGGACTTTTGTAAAGACCAAATTAGAAATCACATGCAATGGTTAATTAACAACGTACATGGCTTGGAATGGTCATACAATGCTTTTGAAAATTTGGAATATGGAAACTTGACTGAGTTTATAAAAAGTTTTATTAATAAAGAAAATGGATATGACACTGTGGACTCTACGAATAACGACTGCACCGACAATATCATTGCAGTAAAGGGAAATCAAAAATTAGAGTGGTTGACCAGATTACTGTTCAAAACAAATTACACCGTTATTGATTTGGAAACCAGAGTTATCCTACTTTTAGACATGTTATTTTCTTCAGACATATCATTGGTAAGGTGTCATCAAGATTAAATTTGAAACGTTTGACCACTCTTTCGAGTATCCAAAATTCCTCATCATTATTGATTTTGGTCCGGAGATAGCGTACGGGGAGATTTCCAAATTTTCGTTTTAAGGTTTCTCTCCGGGGACTATAGGTAAGGTGTATATACACCTTATCATCCCTTTCGAGAATCCTATCAACACCATATCTGAAAGGAAAAAAAACTTCTCTAAATACAAGTTTTATAACACCTCATAGGAATCATTTTTATATAGTCAGTATTTTTGCAAAAATAAAAAATATTGCTTCACTGAAAAGCTTCCAAAATTTAAAAAAAAATGTTAATGTAGATCGAGAATAAAAATCTGGAATAAAATAAAAATTATGGGTATGGCAGGCTACGCAACTACTGCACCATCAATGCTATATAAATTTATGGAATATATAAAATAAGCTACAGCACCTAGCTAAACAAATTCATGCACAAAATGTAATAAAAGGAGCTGTTATTGTAATAAATGGTACGTTCACTAACACTTAAAAAAATTAACAAATACTTACTGAAAAAGCTGTTCATAACAACCAAGACGTGACGCACCGGAAAGTTTTATCTTCAGAAAATACGACAAGTGTACTTGGTACTGTTGCCATCTTGAGTATTTTCGTTTGGCTGTTTCTTCGTGACTTCCAATAACCACAACAAAACGGATAGACAGAGAACTGATACCAAACGCAAACTCTGGATTAGTATAAATACAAATTTATCATTGAAAAAATTAACGACTTTGACGTAGACAACGATAAAAATATTCATTCATTTTAAAGGAAATTTTCAACAAAATTTGCTACGTTACATATTGTAACACTGCCACAGTAAATGTTTCTTTATCTTTTATTATAATTTATAGCAAAAACAAAAATTGTCCTAATATTTTGCAACGTGACTTGTATTTGATAACGAAAAAAAAATGCAATGTACGTCGTGCAACGTGACTTGTATTTGCTAACGGAAACAAAAAATGCAATATAGGTCATGCAACGTGACCTATATTAAACATGTTTTTGGTGCAACGTGACTTATCTTCTGGAAAATTTTACATATACATGATTATACCATGCTACTTTGTGTGTGTGTGTGTGTTGTCAATAGAAATGACGCGAATGATTGATAAGAGTTTTGTATATAAATTATCATGCACACACCGAACTTATTCACACTGCAGTCTTTGTAGTCCTCCTTGCCACTACACTAAAAGTAAACAAAAACCAAAATGTCGTCCAGCAGCAACAAAGTCCTAGATTAATTTTTAAGTGAGGCGGTCCAGAAAACTGAAATGGTAAGTAGATTACTTAAAACAAAAGAAGATTACCAAACACATATTCGTTATCTAAAAAAATCAATTGCCATTATTAAAAAATGTTTAAAAAATAGTTCACGTGTTTCTAGTTATAGTAGGGTGGAAAGTAATTTGTCAATTTTAAAACACTTTTTATTACGTTTTAAATTGCATTTAAAAAATAGCAAGGGTCTATTAAAAAGAAAATTAGTTTGGGAAGATGTTGATTCTTGTTTTAATGGGAGAATAAAGACGGGAATTATTAACAATTTAAAGATGAAAGAACCAAGAGAGTTTTTAAATAGTGTTTTTCGTATTTTTCCAAACAGGATTAAAACTGTACTTAAAAATTTTATGATTAAAGTAAATGTTGTGTTTTCAGGTTTATTTATAAAACCTCAAAATTTAGAAAAATCCGCTAAACATTTTACAACAAAAAATTCAATAATTGAGCCATCTACGAATCTGACTGAATGGTATAAGATACACGTTACTGATAAGATTGTGATGCAACTTGGAGAATTTCAAGAAAGAGACAGTGGTTGGGCCTTGTGTGAAATTTGGTACGTGAAAATAAATATTAATTCTTTTAATCCAATAAGCGTGGGGTCTTCCACTTATGTGCAATTGCCTGAATTCATAAAAAAACTAAAAGTGTTATCAATACTAAAAATAAAGACGTTTATTGTTTTTTGTGGGCAGAAAAGGCAAAAACGTTTCACGCACGTCATCTTATGATCATTTCAGTCACTATTTGAAATATGACGGAATTCAATTTCCAATTGCTCTAAAAGATATTTCCAAGTTTGAAAGAATAAACAACTTAGCTATTAATGTTTTTTGTTTAAGAAAGAGAAATTTTACCCTTATTATTAGCAAAATAGAATATTTTACAGATACAGTTAATTTACTTATACTACCTTGTAATAACATTGAATTAGAAAACACAATATTTTCTCGAACCTGCAAACACAATATTTCATTTTGCATGCATAAAAAAATCAAGTGGTTTGTTGAATACCCAAATGGGTAATGGAAAATATAAAAATTGGTTTTTAGAGCGTTGTCTTAATCATTTTAAAACTGAACCCATATTGAAAGAACATTCCAAAGATTGCCAATTATTAAATAAATGTAAAATTACATTGCCAAAGGAAAATGAAAAAATTTTAACTTTTAAAAATTTCTCAAATAAATTATTGGTTCCTTTTGCAATTTACGCAGATTTAGAGAGTATGCTTGTCAAGTATGAAGACAAGAAATGCACTAAGAAATCAAAAAAATATCAAAAACATAAACTATTTAGTATTTCATATTTTCTAAAATGTTCTTATGATGACTCGCTATCGGAATTTCATTTATATACTGGAGTCAAGTGTCATATATAGAAGACAAAAATTGAAGTAAATGTAATAAATTAACTGCTATGGAAAAGTAAGGAAAGTAAAATTCAATCGGTAAGGACATTTTTTTATTGGTATTAAATTTTTTTAATACTGCTACAGGAGATAGATTTGCAATCAGTAGTTATTCTTCCACTCACTTCATATTGGCAGTGTAACTCGGACTCGAACTTAAAGTTCTATAAACGAAAAATTTGGAGTATATAAAAATCCATATATAACGTGTAAAACTATAGTAACAAGGGAGATACAAAAGTCTCTCTTCAAGCTGATTCAGAATAAAGGTCTCGTACATCAAGACATCTGGAGATACAGCATCCAATTGTACACGAAACGCCTGAAGATAAAGTAATTTTACAGGCACAGTCTATTAATAAAAAAACTCTTTAGTCTTGTTTTTGAAGTCCAAATCATACAAAAGAACTTCAACGAGTTTTGAATTCAATATAAAATTATCTTAAACTACAATTACTAAAATAAAAAGGTTTCATGTACCAAACGCCATACCTACATAAAAGTAAGTAAAATCACCAGATACATAAAACATATCTGGAGTAACTATTACAATAGTAGACAGAACTAAGGAGTAAATTACTTACCTCATCGGGTACAAAAAACTTTTGAGTGCAAGTACTTTATATCTGTCAGTCTGCCGGGGCTTAGTGGTTAACCTCACCCGGTGGTGCCTTGTCAGGGGAACTTGGCAAAATTGCTTATAAAGTTAATTCAATATATTCAAACCCACAATCTATAATACCTCTAAGTAAACAAGAAAATGAGGCTTATTGTCAAGCACCAAATCAAAGTTTTTGGATACCAAAAGTAACCTCGTGACAAACGAAATGGACAAATGTTTTCATCTTTATCAAGCACAGCCACAAGATGATTGGGGATGGCGACAAATGGATGAAGATTATTTCTATGCTAACATCAGTGACAACACGACTGAAAATTACTGGATCCGAATTAAAATGGAAACTTCGTACAATATTGCACAATTTGGTTTTTACGAAAGAAAGAAAAGAAAATTTCAATAATAGTGTATTTATTAATATTGTTTTAATAAACATTATTTCAAAATTTTGACTTTTTTTATATTTATATTTGAAAATTTAAATAAATCCAAATTATTTCAAAGTTGAGTTTTATTCCATTATTTTAATACAAAATTAGACCAGACCCGAACTCTTGTGTCTCGAACACATTAATTTTAAATAGTTGAAAACAAATCTCTTCAATTCTCGGTATAACATACTTAAACTTTTGTTATCGGCTGACCTTTAGTTTTACGTCGGACACAATAATTTTAATTAACAGAAAAGCAAATCTCAATTCTCGGTATATTTCGTCCGAATTCGGCGAGGCGAGGCTCGGCTCTTGTGATGACGCGAGGACCAGGTGTCACGCTTAAGACAGGTGCACAAAAGTTGATAGGTAAACACTTCTTGCAGGCAGGTGAGACGAAGATCTCCAAGGACCGATCGTTGGTCAAGATGCCATCGAGGTGTCGCAGGAGCGCCCCTGCTTTACTACTTATATTAATCATTAGTATTCAGTGTTGCCAGCGTTTCGTGTCCTGCATAGAATTTGTGAATTACTGTGAATATTGGAATTAAAATTATAGTTGATAAATCGTTGTAATCCAACTTGATATTATTTTATTAAATATTATATTTTTACAATTTATTTAAACATAGATATTTTACTAATAGTTTTCCAAAGATAATTTTCATCCCAGACGCCAATTGTTATTTTAACCATAATAAAACTTTTAGATAATTTAAATCTGTTGAAACCCCCAATTATTTTGTTACACCTAAATTTACATAAAGGTTCCAAATTATATTAGAGCAAGCAATTGAGAAACCTTTTTAGATATTTATATAAATACTTTACTAATTCCTTTCCTGACATAATTACACCTGAAACGCCATTGTTATTTTAACCATAATAAACCTGTCCTAATTATATATATATATATATATATATATATATATATATATATATATATATATATATATATATTACAATTATTAGAAATCTTTGAAGACAAAATAAAACTTTCTCTATACTTACCAGAAATATCTGAAAAACCCTATACAGTTCAGGTAAATAATTTGACCCTCTATAACTAATTGTTTTTATTGTATTATGGCAGACTGTCAGAGCCTAATAAAAGGCACCGCCCATATTTTTAGGGTAACCGGGGTTAGGATAAGAGTGAGCTAGGGTGTCAGAGCAGAATACCGAGAGACATTGAATGAGTTACCTTTAATTCATGTTAACTTTTTTCTTTTTCATTTATAAAAATCCAGCGTCCCAACTTAAGATTAGAAGCAGTTAACCTTCAGTCATAATACAATTATTATTGGTCCGGTGGTTTAATTGGGTTTTATTCAGTTCACTAGAAGCAAGATAATTGTTATATCGCCTAAAAAATTTGGAAAAGGTCGTGTTTTACACAGTCAAAGATGTGAAATTGTGAGCAATGTGTCTAATTTCATGAAAACAGAGGCTGCAGAAGGGTTTACCATTCCTTTGAAGAATCACAGGTACTTATTTTAAATTATTTCAGTTTTTCAAATATTTATTGTCAATTAGAGAACTGCGAACTGCTTGCAGAATATAACCTTTTCAGATTGGAAAGATTATTTTTAGAGTTTCGTACCAAAAATATGAGTGAAACAAGTGGGCTAAAAATGATTTGTTTTTTTTTTCGTAAATAGGCGTGTAGGTTATCAATATCCTATTTTTGATACCAAACAACCATATTAGTTTTTTTTTAAGTCGATATTAAAGTAGGGAGGGGGATCTATTTTAGGGAAAGAGTATTAGCTGCCACTGGACTGTCAAGAGGTACTTACCAAAAAATTTCAAAAGAATCTATGAGAAACGAATGGCAAGGACCAAACACCTCTTTTCAAACCTCGGAAAAACGTCGAGAAATTAAGAAATGGAAACTGGTTCATGTTACAGCAAGCCAGATTAAGACTATCCGGGAGATAGTCTATAATTTCTTCATGGTGGAAAAGATACTGACGACATTAAAGGGTGGCAATTAATTATCTATAGATTGAATTTAAACCAAGCGCCCCAATACTGAACTTAAATATCTTGAATTTTGGATACTCATCCGTCATACAATCTGTCAAAAATCGATCCGTTAGTTTTTGAGTAACAAACTTTGAAAAACTTTTCAAAGTATAATTATAGCTCAACTAAATCACACGTCATCAAACAAAGCTGGGACGAATCGTCACAAAAAGGATTCAAATTACGAAATCGAATCATCGATTCGAATCACTTTGATAAAAAAATATTAGAATCACAAATGCGAATCCTAACGCTAGTATTTTATTTATCAAACTTAGTTCATTAACTTCCATTTACGTTGATTTCAAATTCAAGTCGAAAAAATATTTTGTAACTTTAATTAAAAAGCTTATTGTTAAAAATTAACTTATAAATTGATGTAAACAATAATGTAAGTATATATGGCAGGCCATTAATGCTATATGTTTAGATTATATTTATCTAAATTTAGCTAATATTTTAAAATCAAACTTCTTATTTTTAGTTCTTAAATTAAGGTTAATACATAATACTTTTTTTAAATCCCGGGATTTATATGGACGACTCGGAATATTTGACTAAATAAACAAAAATTAACTTAACTAAAAAATGTACTATAAAATCAATATATAATTCATACAAAACTAAAACGTTTGCACGTCATCAATGACGCCATGTCTATTCTATGAAATTTACTTGTGCCGGTATTGTGACGTGAAACGGGTTTTATTTTGTATGAACTATATTTAAAAATCCTATTCAGTATTTACTTCCCTCGTAAGTTGAAAGTGTCGTGTCACACTTCGAGATTTTTCCAGATCTATGCATTTTAGGGTCCCTGGACACCAAAAAACATATTTTCTCATTTCCGAGAATATGTTACTTACTCTAGTGACTTCTTATGGCAAAATGGCAGCCTACCAAATTGTAAAAAAAATATTTTCAAGAAGTTACTAATCGAATTGGAAATTTCGAAATTTTCATGAAAATAAAAACTGATGTAGGAATAAACTGATAAAATATTTGAATAGAGCCGTTATGATGGAATAAAATGGCAGCCTAATAAAATATTGAAAAATTCACTAACAAAATAATGCTTATCCAAATGACTTTTTTGTACAGAAAAAAGTGTAAGACAGAGTTAGTTGGAAACATTTTAATGTGAATTTTAAACGGCAAAACAAAATAGCGGCCTAATAAAATGTTTAAATAGGTAAAATTAAATTTCCTAGAATAAAACCTTATATTTCTATAGGAAAATAAATAAGGACTTAATTTATTTTTATAGCAAGCATTCGCACTAATAAAAAAGTCATTCGAGCTAATAAAAAAGGAATAGAATTCGAATTACGAATCGCCTATTAAAAAAGAGGATTTGAACCCCTTCCCTGCTTTGGCATCAAAGATAATATGCATCTTATGAAGTTTACTAATGATCGCATTATGACGTACAAGCATTTTAGTTGATTAGTGTATATTAATTCACAACCGACATTACAAACTAGACAAATAATTAATATCAAGAGTCTATCTTTCACACACATTTTTTGACTTGACAAAAAAAGTACATTTGAAACAAAACGTGCCCGAATATAAAACACAACCAAAATCCTAAAACAGAAAATTAGTTGGTTATCTGAATAATTTGAATTTAATTTAAAAAAATTATTCAGATAGCTAACTAAAAGTCACTCCCTTACATAAATCCCACCAGGACAAGCTTCGGGCGAGAAAGCTTTCTGGCATCTACTAATATTGTAGTAAACTACTACCGCATACATTAAAATTTCGTTAACTCGACGGGTTCACCGTTGGATTCAGCTGCCGCACTGGCTAATACCCTGCGAATCCTACGATCCGAAAAATAAAGTTTATTAAATGTGCTTTATTAATTAAAACCATCCAGTTTTACTTAATATTTTAATGCCATAAATGTTTAAACATATTTTACATATCACTTTCTAAATATAGATATTTAAAATAAATTATTATAGGAAAATAAATAAATACTGCATTGCATTATTTAATTAAACTTCGTATCTTCCGTCACTAGTGATTCGGTAGATCATTTCTGTGCCATATTGATTCTTAACACTAATGACCCTGTCACCCACTTTAAACTGCTTTGCCATTGACTGACTTCTGAATACTTTATACGAGGAATTTTTATCATTCTTTTTTTTTGGAATCTTTTGTATGTAAGATACAAACTTTCTTTTTGACATTTTCTCAGACTTAGTTGTGGTCGTTGTAATCCTAGGAATACTTGTCGTTAAGTCTTTTGAATCAATAACAATTGTAAAAGGTTGTGGTAATGTGTACTCGTATGTTTCTCCTTTTTTAGGAATTTTTTGAATATGATTAAAATATTTCTTTACAGTTCTCGGTAACTGTAAAATGGTTAAATTAGGTTTTATTCGCGATTTTTCAGTAACAGTGCTTTTTTCATGGATATATTTTGGTAATAATTTAGTAATGGATAAATCAGTTGCCGATGGAACACCTTTTTCAGAAGATGTGAAATATATTGACATAACATTTGCATTATTCGATGTAGGTACAACTTTATGAGGAAGCAACTGATCGCCCATAAAATTGATATTTTTCGCGGTGGATATTTCTACAGTATTCTCGATAGTGGTTACAGACAGATTTGGTTGCAGGAAATGTGAGGAAACAGAATTATCGGCTTTATCGTTTTTATTAAAAATTTTGGTATCTTTGCTTGGATCCGCACCTTGTGTTATAGGTTTGCCATCTGTAAGGTTGAAATCTCTGGCTACCGACCAAGTCATCCTAATGTTTTGTTCCTGGAGGCTATTGGTATTTATTTCTTGTCTCTCGACCTTCGCGCTAATATTAGGTTTTGGCCTTATCCATATCAAATCAGCAAGACGTCTAGGAGAATAACTTTGCACAAGAGGAAGAATATTTGTTCTTGTATAGTTCTGTACTTGATTTAACATTCTAACAAAATTATCTGGTAAATTCTGTATAGTATTTGCTAATGTCTGTACCAGGGTCAAATTATTATTACTACTAACGTTTGTCTCTATATAGCTTGGTTTTAAGTTCCTCTCATTTATGTACGGGAGAGTGTTGTCTTCATTTTCAGGTTTGATCTTTTCTGGCTGTTTAAAACCTTCTTCTTGACCATAGTCTATTCTTATATTGAAACGCTGATCGGTTTTATGTAACACAGTAGAGTCAGTGTCTCTGAAAATAGGGGTTGTTGAGGATTCACGACCTGGAAAGCAGAGAGAAGATAGAAGATAGAATAGGGAAGAAGCATGTTAGAAGAAATTATACTATTGAAAGATATTGTTAGAAAATAGAAAGTAGTATAACAAGGAGTAAAAGAAAATTGTTTAATAACTAAATTAGAAAAAATGTTCAAATATGTTTTATTACAAAATTTTAAAAATAATATTTAGTTACAAAATGTACAGAAAAATTAATATGTTATACTGTTAATTGTTTATAGTTATTTCCCTTAATTCTTAACTTAACTGACATAATATACTTCATACTTTGGTATTTAGTGTATAATAATTATATAGATATTTTTATAATATTCAACTGTTTTCAGTTCGATCGATTCCAAAAAATATGAAAATGTTTGAAGTAAAAAAAATAATAATGTCTTAAGAAGGCTACTAGAAATAATTATTTTAATAAGAAAAAATAGTTATTTACTAGAAATAAATATTTTAATAAGAAAAAATAGTTATTCTTTCACAAACAGGTTTGTTTATTTTAAAAATAAAATAATTATTTTAATAAGAAAAAATAGTTATTCTTTCACAAATAGGTTTGTTTATTTTAAAAATAAAATCGATTTAGTAAAATATTTTATTCGATAAATAGGGCACGAAATAAATATAAAAATATGAAGTTCAAAACCAAATAAAAAAAATCAAAACTTTTGAGAAAGCTAAATTAAGCTGCAGTGCAACCTCGTTCAAAAAAACTTCAAATTACTTTCTTTTATATTTTTACACTCTCTAATTCGGCTATCTCAGGAATTTTAATTTCACAATATGTTGGTTTTACCTACTTCCGTTTACGTATTTATTGCACATCTTGTATATTTTCTATGAAAAGTCAAAGTTATTCTCTTAATGAGCAAACATCTTATGAAAAAAAAGTTGCTTGCAAAAATCATTAATAAAGAAATTCTTTATTTGTTAACTAAAATGGAACGGACACTGCATATCTTTTATGCCATAGCCCGTGAATGAACAGTTATTCGTAAAATTTGACGGTGTCGGATATGTTTTCTAATTAATTTTGATTCCCATAATCAATCGTGAAAGCGCCAGTAATACTTTAAGATATCGGCTGAATAAACACGTGGGTCGACTGCGGTGGGCGGCGGTAGGCGGCGGCTATTTTTTCCAAACCTATGTCTCACGCACTGACGATTATTTTCGTGGCATAAATTTAAAATGTGAAGGACTTGCATAAGGGAGGTACACGATCGTTAATGGGGCGCTACCGTATCTACCAAGTAGAGATGTGCCATTCGTACATTTTTGGGCAATTCGATCGATCGGCGAATGATCACGAAAGGGATCTAATATTTTCAATCAATCATTTATTCATTAATTTCAATCAAGTAGCGGAGGGATTCCAAGATAAACGGACTGAAACGGTATTGTTTTAAATATTAAATATATTATGACTTTATATTGCAAGAATCTTAATCTTATACTACTTTTTTACTGTATTTGCAAAAAAATTATAAACCTATAATTTTATTTTTCAAATAAAAAATAACCGCTATTTTAGTTAACGAATCCCTAGAAAACTAAATTTGCTAAACAGACACCAACTGTTTTCTTTTGGCAGATATCGACATGTTATTCGTTTATTGTTAATTTCTAGACCACCCTACATCCTATATCGATCTCGGGGGCGATTGCTTTTTATGGTCTGTCAATCATTCAATCGGTCACTTCGATGCAATCACGCATTTACATTTCTAGTTAAATTGTAGTGAAAAGAATAAGCGAATCAGCAACAACCACCAACAATCCACTCTTTCTTCATAACTTAATCTGACTATAGCTACCCTACTATTAGTTTTGCACACTAAAAAATTCGTCGCGTCATTCTCAAGCCATCTCATTCAGTCAAATGAGACTCGTCTGTGCTGACAGCTATTGTCGGTTGCTATTGCTATCAGTCGGGCGAGCGCAGCGGATCATTTGCTCTGGACATTAAATGAATGATTGATTCTGGTTGATTAAGCAGGATTCGATCATTCAATACTTTTTAGTCACGAATGACACACCTCTAGTACCAAGTCTCTTCTCATACACCATTTGTTCAAGAACCCACATTAATAAGACTACTTGCTATTATAGATCCAAGAAAACAAAATTAAGCATATATTTATATTTTGCTTATAACATTTTTTACTGAAAACTCAGTGCCCTATCGGTAGTCTATAGAAAACCAGTAAATAGTTTAGTTCGAAAATTTTGATCTAGGGATAGGCGAATATAAATTATTTTTCTAAAATATTTTTAATTGTGCGGTGTTGCCGCTTCTACTCTAAATCGGTGACAACATCCGTTTTCTAAATAGATTCCCCAAGCAGCAATTTGACGCCATGTCAACGTCCGCCCTTAATGAATAATCCTATGTTGGCATATATCGTTGGATCGACGTCATGACGACCCCGAATTATACCAATATGGTCAATCAAATTGGAGTATTTCGATGTTGGAAGTCACCTTAAAGATGGAACTCGTCGGCATGGCCGCGGCCGGTCCACTGAATTTGTAGGCAAAAAAAGCCCCATTTTAGGTATTAACTTTAACTATTATGGCAGTAAAAGTCGGAAAATTTACTACACTAGGTAATTTTTAGTATAAATGAAAATGATTATTGCATATCGACTCTGCATGCGCCATAGTTTAGATGTGAGACGGTAATTGTAAATATGTTAAAGATGTAGAGGTTGGAAAAAATTAAGTTAAAACACGAAATGGCATGCACAAAATCCAAACGAAAAGCTTTACTAATAAATATGTCTAAGACAGCTTCAAAAAAGAGACGCATCTCTATAGATTTGGTTTTTGGGACGTGAATAACATCCCGTAACGTAGGGCGATTTAAAAATATTTCAATAAAAAAGGCATTTACATCAAGGGCTTTCTTTATTAATATTACTTTTGACAACTTAAAACTTAACATTATATTGTCAAGAAAAAGTAGAAATGATTAATTAATTTAGGTATATTTGGAAGTTTAGTATAAAATAACTGAAAACTAAGTCTTTTGGCAGTGCTTCAAGGGGTCAACAATGTCAATTTTCAAACCATACTATCGAAAATATTTGAATTTATGTATAGAAAATATTATACAAAAAATATTTAGAATGATCAGGTAAATACTAGAATGCGATAATGCATAGAACATTCTATTTAAAGAACGGATGTTGCCACCGATTTAGTATATGGCTAGAGCCAAAACTAATCTATTAACTGGTTTCTCAAATACTTCTAATAGACCACTCAGTTTGACGCACCCTCTACATTTCCAGGTGTTTTTTATTGGTGAGTAAGAATAAAGGATGACATTTTTTCTTTCATTTTAGAACTAAAAATTCATATAAACATTTCTTCTCAATTTCTTCGATTTTGACATACAAGGTGTTAAAATATTTTTTTTTCATGAACCTCGAGATAAATCCTTCAAATTTGACTTTAATAGAATTTAGAAAAATCGACAGAATGTTACTTTTTCCTCCTCCTCCTTTTACCACCCGAAATGTTTACTCCGGCGTCACTGGCCATTTTTGCAATAAATTTAATTGTTCCGTAATTTTTTGTGCTCTTAGGTCTTTCAATATTTTGTACCGTTTAAAAATTATTTAGCAAAATGTTCATTCATGCGTACCTAATTTGAAGATTATAACGCATTAACATTACAATTTTACAATTTTCCCGTGTTCCGGATGACATGACCATGCATGAATATACATTTTGCTAAATAAACTCTAAATGATGCTAAATACCGAGATAATCTAAGAAACCAAAACGTTACAGAAATTCGGGGGAGGGGGGAGGTATTCGATTTTAATAATAAAAATGCCCAGTGACGTTGCAGTAAAAGTTTCGGGGGTAAAAAGGATCGTTACCGGGTAAAAATAGTAAGTACCACCCTGTACTGATATTAAAAACACCATATATATATATATATATATATATATATATATATATATATATATATATATATATATATATATTTACACAGTAAATCAAAAGTTAAATACAAAATTTGCTTGGATTGATATGTACCATCGCGTCCAAAAAAAAACTGGGACTAAACATTTATAATTATATCACCGGGCATAAGTTACCTACCGTTAAACAGAAATCTGGCAGCAGTTGTCACATTTGACAAAAAAGTCATAATGCTAGAATGCGCCTTTATAGTCCCCTGGAATGAGAAAAAATATTGTTACAAAGCCAAAGTGATCGATTTTCAGGATTTTCTGTTAAGGTCTAGGCTTGGACTATCGCCAAAGTATTCGGTGTTTGTGCGATCATTACCCTAGCCTTCGAAAAGTCTCAAATTTTACTTCATTGAAAATGTTTGGGGGGGGGGGGATTACAAAAGTATATTGTGCAACAAGTGTCGAAATACGGACACGCCATACGACTGTGCAAGTTTTGTGTCACGAGCGAAAGGAGAATGCAGCAAGTACACTAATGTTGCACACTATGATTGCACAGATAACTTTTTAAAAGATAAATAAATATTTTTTTGCTAACTGGCAATACCCAACATAGTATATACGGAAAGAGTGGAAGAAGTTTTCAATTTTTTTTCATTATGATTTTACCAAATTTATTTCTGCTAAATATATTTAATTTCTATTATTGTTCAATAAAATATGTATTCTTGTGTTTTCTAACTACTACGGGAACTGCAATAATACTCTTCTTTGTTTGCTGACCTGTCCGCTTGTAGATTCGTAATGTGATGTATTCTTTCCTGATTCATAACCGGATGGCTTCTTGGTTAGAAGTAATTACGTAATCGGCTGAACATACATTCTTTATTTAATAGAATTTGTATATAGGACATCTCTCCCTTTTTACAGATTTATAATTACCTTTACTCTTACATAAAAATAACCAAACTTATCAGAGTCAAAAAACTAGTAACATTTACTTATATATTATTATTATTATTATTATTGTTTTTATGACTTGTTGTCCCACAGTATTCCTGTGGTTGTATTTTATACTGACGGGATTATACCAAGTCAGTACAAAAAATAAAAATAAAAAAAGGAAATGGAAAAAACAACTATTGTGTATTAAGAAATGATCTAACTATGCTACATGTTTTCAAAATGACCGATTTCTGGATGTTCCTGTGAATGTCTGTATTAAGTCCTAATTGAGCCAAATGCGGTGTAAACGTTGTTGGGGTGAGACCTGTTACTGATATGACGAGAGGAACAATGATGACTCTTTCCTGTTTCCATAGCCTTTTTACTTCCATTGCCAAGTCGGTATATTTGGCGATCTTCTCACTGTATTTCGCTTGGATGTTCTCGTCGTTGGGGACAGCCAAGTCAATTAAATAAGTGATTTTCTCTTTTTTGGATTGAAAGGTGATATCGGGTCTATTTGCGGGGATTGTTTTATCTGTGTGGATGTCAATGTCCCAGTAGAGCTTGTAGTCTTCGTTTTCAAGTATAGATGTTGGTGCGTAATGGTAGTAAGAGTCTGTGTTCTCCGTTACTTTGTATGTTGTGGCTAATGCTTGATGAACGACCTTCGCTGCTGAGTTGTGTCTCACTGTGTATTCGGTTCCGGCCATTATTCTACATCCACTCGTTATGTGATCGATTCGTTCTCTCTGCTGGTGATATCTCCTACACCTCTCGTCTTCAATGGTTGTGTCCTTGATGATGTGCTTTCGGTAGTTTCTGGTTGGTATGACTTTGTCCTGGACGGCAAGCAGGAAGCCTTCTGTTTCAGGGAAGAGCTGCCCTTCTTGTAACCACGTATATGAAAGCTTTTTATGTATATGGTCTTCCTTTATGTGGTATCTGTGTCTTCCGTGAAGTGTTTTTTCAGACCAGGTGTTCATCTTTTCTAGTCGTGATTGGATGTGACTGTGTGCGTCTACTGCGTGGCTCGTTTGAGACAGGTCGAACGGTGTATAATTCTTGTCTGCCTTCACTATTGCCTTGTGGATGTTAGTTTGTTTGTTGTGGAAGAATTTTCTGAGTTCGTAAATTTATTTTTTATTTAGCGATTATATATCTATAATTCCCCTTCCTCCTTCTTTTCTCTCGATGGTGAGTCTTTCCTTGCATGCGTTGGGATGTAACTTCCTGTGTTAAGTGAATTCAGTGCGTATGAGAATGTGAATGTTTTCTATGTCTGTGTGTGACCATTTAATGATACCAAACGAATACGTAAGAATAGGTATGGCGAAGGTGTTAATAGCTTTCGTTAGATTTCTGGAATTCAGTTTTGTTTTTAGTAGCTTTGTGAGTCTGGTTTTAAATTCCGTCTTGAGCTCTGATTTGATATGAGTGTGGTTAATTTTGATGCTTTGATGGAAGCCTAGGTATCTGTACGTTTCTTCTTTGAGCATGTTATCTATAGTTTTATTGTTGATTGTTTCCCCCGTAGGGTGGTCTTTCCACTGTCCCTTGTTGATATGAAGGAGCTTGCATTTACTTATACCAAATTCCATATTGATGTCCAGGGTAAACGTTTCTGTGATTTTAAGGAGTTCCTTTAGCTGTGCCTTTCTGTTTGCATATAATTTTATGTCATCCATGTACAAGCGATGGTTTATTTTGTGTAGGTTATTTTTTTGGTGTTTAATTTGGAATCCGAAGTTTGTGTTATTCAGTGTGTTTGAGAGTGGATTGAGACAGAGGCAGAACCATAAACGCTGAGTGAATCTCTCTGGAACATACCTCGTCTGATGTAGATCTCTATTATTATTATTATTATTATTATTACTATTATTATTATTATTACAAATAACCTAATCCTAAAACAGATGTAAGACAATAGATTGTTTTTCTATGTATGTGTTCTTCATGGCACCTAAAACTATACAAAACCATTAGTTTTCAATTATATTTAATTATACTTATATCATATATATATTTGCTTATTTATACTTATTTTATACTCATATAAACAATTTTTTGTTTAAATAATTTATTTAAAAGAATTTTCTTTCATATTTTACTATTTTTCATTATCTATAGGGCTATTGCTGGTATATGTTTTGTTCATGCATTTCCATTCTCTTTTCATCTTATTTAAAAGAATTATGTTTCTTCAGTATTCTTCCCCTTTCTCATAATTTTTATATGCACTTCTCTGCACTTTTTTGGTGTGCACTACCATGTGAGGTTCTGGATCGAATGGCAGTGCTAATTTGTTTTCCTTTATTAAATTTTTACATATTCTTTAGTTCCTTCATCTAAATATATTTCTTTGGCTCTTCGTTTCCCATCTGCATAATATTTTCCTTTTTCTTTTTGTATTTGATCTTTTTCGCTGATTTCTTCGTTCGTTACCAAACACTTTTTTGAAAAATAATTCCGATGGTGCCTTACCTGTCAATTACAATTTTCTCTGCGTCTCTGTCAATAAGTGGCCATCATACTTTCGTCCGAAGTTGATTTTTTCATAGGATATCTAGTCTTTCGTGCGCAGCTCGTAACACCATGTCTCTTAGCTTTGTAGGGATGATAATTCTTGAACCTCCTAGTAAAATACCATTCTGAATACAAAGCTTCGTGTTCAATAATGTTTAGATGCTTTTACAATTTTCTCTGCGTCCCTGTCAATAAGTGGCTAACATACTTTCGTCCGAAGTTGATTTTTCATAGCTACAATAACTAGGTGTCTTTCATGCGCAGCTTGTAACACCATCTTTCTTAGTTTTGTAGGGATGACAATTCTTGAACCTTGTAGTAAAATACCATTCTAAATACAATGCTCCGTCTCCAATAATTTGAATTTTTTAACGGTGGTCCTATTTACTGTAATTTAACCCATCTCTAACTTTACTAATTTCTGCATCATTTTAAGAATACCAAACTGAACTGGGTTCCCTTTCGCAGTCAAAAGATTCGAGTGCTGGTAGCCCACTTATTTTTATAGAGGTGCGTGTGTATAAAATACACTTTTTTTAGTTTTCATTTTTTTTGACTGTTTATGAGATCATGTTAAGTTTACTGTATTTTTTACGTAGCGTTCAGCAGAGTAACTGCAAATTGTTTCATTCTGCAACACTTTCATCAATAATACGCAATAACAGTGCAATCTTAATTAATGTGTATTATACTCACAAAATAACAATAGGATTAGCAATGCCAATATTACTTAAGCAAAACAATGTTTACGGTCTATTTAAAGACCGTCTCTGTTTACTTAAAAACTTCATCTTATGTTATGCTTTTCTTGGACTGAACGAAAGCATTTTTTACAGTCTATTTGAAGACTACCCTGATTTACTTAAATACCTTATTTTATGTTTAGCTTTTCTTGGAATTGTCCAAAGTATTTTTACGGTCTATTTAAAGACCATACCGGTTCACTTAAAAACCTCATGTACTGTTTGTTGGTTTTAACGGATCTTAACTCAGCACCTTTAAGTAATTTTTTAATCACTCGCCTTTATACTTATTCAACTTTTTTTAAGCCTTAAACCTTTATATATATTGCATTTGTATTTGGAAATATATTTTTTTTAAGAACTCATGTTTTAAACATTACGGACTGAAGTTACTTTTTTAATAACCAGTTTTATTTATACCTTAGTTAAATAAATAGTAACCACATTTTCCATACTACATAAACAATGTTTACTTACTTGTTAATTCTAAAATTAAACCATTCACAAAACTGATAAACAAACTATCTGTTTGAGTTTATTTTTACTAATTTCTCAATCAGTGTACAATACTATATATTACACTTTTTCACCTCGTCGACAATTATGTATTGTTGTGAGTTGTAATATCTAACTAATACGGGAATTGAAATAATACTCTTTTTTTTGCTGACCTATCCGCTTACCGATTCGATTCGTAATTTAATGTAATGTAGGGATGCACGATACCATCCGATATTCTAGAATATCTATACTTTTGTTTCCGATACTCGATATTTTTAAAACGATACATGCTATGTATCGATACCATTCGATCAATAATATTTAGGTAATATATTAGTAGTAGCGTTTTTAAGCGTAAAGTCCAAATACTGGCAGGGTATTAAATAATCTAATATTAAATTGCAAATAACAGATTTCTATTACTTACACATGTCCAGAATTTTGAAACTATAGTTATTAGCGGGAACGCCGGGGGATTAACAGACAGTGTGACAGCGACAATTAAGTTGATATCTGGGAATATTCCAAATCATCTATGTATATATTTTATACTGATAAAATTATTACTAAGTGTTTACAAATTCTACAATTCCAGATTTTGCCGATCTTTAAAACGTTAGAAAATGGCAAGAAAACTTGCTGTTTGCTGACTCATTGCAAAAAAACATTCTAAATTCCAATTTATGCACAATGAAAAAAACTTTTGCTATTCTTATCTCAGGTCAAAAAGATATCTTTCAGTATAAGTACTCTGCTTGCTTCCATTAAAATCAAGAAGATTCCATTAGTCCGGATTTCTTAAAAATAATAAATTTAATAAACTCTCTAGGCAAAATATCTAAAAGTGAGTTTATACAGGAAATAAAATAAAATAAAAGATGGTCAACTTTCATCTTCTTATTTTATTTTATTTCGAAAGTACGCCTGTGCATTGCGTCTTGGAATATGTGATATTTACAATTTTACTGAATATTTTTGTATTTGGATGAGCTGTGCGTATTTTAAAATTAAAGTTGTGTTAAAAAATGTAATTCAATAGGTAGGTATAGCAGTATTGAATAGCTGACAGAAACTGTTGTGATACTGGATTTGATAGCAATTGCTCTTGTTTCTTATTTAATTTTTATTTTTTGTATGCATTACCTTCGAATCTTTATTTTATTTCTCCATAAACCCACCTCAACTTTTATTTAGAAAATTATAATACTCCGGAACAAAAATGTATCGATATTTCCAGTATCGATTCTTTTTAAAACTATTTTTTCCTGTATCGATACTTCAATCATCGATCCGAAATATCGATACTTAAGAACGGATCGTACATCCCGTAATATTTCATAACCCGATACCTTCTTTAGAGTTAGAAGCAATTACGTAATCGACTGAACGCACATTCTTTATTCAATAGAATTGATACAAACTACAAAATGTAAAAGTTTTAGTTGTTATCTTTAAAATGTTGCGTTTGTGTTTGAGTTTAATTCGTGTTATATTCTAGGTCATTATCAGAAAAGTACACGTTATAAAAACATATGCATTTAATATTTAGTAACACAGTTTTCAACAGTCAACCTGTTTTTAAATGTAATTCTCACATTGAAGAGCTACGCGATACTTATCATGCAAATGGGATATATTCCATTCAAAAACAAACTTATGAAAATTGCGTTTTCTCGTATTGCATCGCTTTGTAAGTATGAACAAATCCGCAAACCACAGATATCGTAAATTGACAAATAAAATTTTATCTCGTACAACCCTCCAAACTTCGACGTTGCCTTTTGTTAATATATAACTTTATTTCGGCGAAGTATAAAGGGCGTTTGTTGTATTCTCCGTGCGAAGCATAGACATAATAACAAAGAGACTGAACATATTGTGCTGTTTCATTCAGAAAATCGTGGATGTTTTGAGGCAATGATTAAAGTAAATAAACGTGTACTGCAAGTAAGTGTGACAAAGAACAAAATATCTTTCCTCCTTGCCGGGCATCAGAAAAGACAAAGCTGTCAAGTTATGACAGACTTTTTTCTTCTTGCTGTTGACACATCATATATCAATGGTCATGAGCGTAATATTAGAAATATTTATTTCTTAACCTATTTATATAACAACCGCTTAACTGCCAATTAAAACTAAAATCTATTATCACAGCGGGCATATTTAATAACATACCGATTCTATTTTTTTTTACATTATGCATAAAAACGTATGCCTAAGCTGGTTGATCTTTGTTTACTCGGTTGCTGCAAAATAGAAAGTATTTTTAAAATAATTTATTTTAAGAAATGTATACTTTTTATGTCAAATATGTTTAAAGTGTGTGTTCTTTGAATCTACGTACATTGGTTTTGCCTCAAAACTGATAAATAGTATTATGTAGATTAAGGAAAAAAGTGCAGGTAAGTAATTTTGCTGCTGTCCAATTAATGAATATATATTGGGAAAAATCTTGACCGTGTATCCCAATTAATATAAAAAAAACAATTTGACTTATCCGAGAAAAGAGACGTTAGGATTAAAATAGTCCAAATTTTCACACAAACCGCACTACGCACCATAATGCCCAAGAACTCGCACAAAAATTATCCAAAACTCACAAAAAGCCTAAAAACATGATTTTCTTTAAGGCAACACCACTTTGTTTGCTTTATCATTTTACCTTAGTTTTGTAAATTTGTGCATACTGCGATTCTAAAGATGAGGCGGTGTTGTCGGTTTTTAAGCAATGGCATTATATGGAATTAAACAAACATATTATCTGAATAAGAATTGCTTGTTAATAATAATTATATATAGCTGATGAAATATTACACACCTTAAAAATTTATTTTAATTTTACCAGCAAGTATAAATTTTATTATATAGGTCTATGTAAGATAGTTGATAACACTATTTTGGATCAACCAAAGTGACCACACGTTAATAGACCAAACAAGTAATAATTTTGACAATGTATGAATGCGTTCAAATCAAAACAATTCTATAATTAATAAAAATGTGGATTAGGTTAAATTAGCTTTGGTGTAAAGAAAGTGCGCGAGTCCGCGTCCATATTCCGAGTCAATATTAAAACAAGATTTTTTATAACAAAACGTATATTTTAGGTGGATCTGTCCCGTTAGCGTTAGATTAGCCTAGGTTCGTCGACAAAACTATCTTAAAGCCATAATAAATAATAAAAAAAACACAATTCTCTTGTCCAAGGAAAAGAACTGTGGCAACGTCGAAGTCTGGCGGGCGGTGCACCGTGCACGTCAAATAAACCTCATTCATCTTAATTCGGGAGCTACAAAACTGTTTTCCCAGTTTTTTTTTTTTTTTTGACGCAATGGTACGTTCAATTTTGTTTTATTTTTGAGTGATGTATTTTTCGTGAGCAGGTATCAACTTTCTTATTTTATCTTATACTCACCATATTATTACAAATTTAAAGAGTATGGTCACGTGAGAAATTCATATATATAAGAATATGAGTTTCCATTACACCTTTTTACACTTTTATTTTGAGGAACTTATAAATAAAACACTTATAAATAAAACAAAATTATTAGTACATTTCAAGCCAAGCAAATTTTGTATTTTATTTTTTGTTTACTAGGTATGTCTATATAATTTTACTACGCCTTATTGAAAATCCAAAATAAATTGCCGACTGCCACTTCTGTATGAAATATTAATAATTATTATAATACAAATTATAGAGGAGCTAGTCAAAATAGGGGGTACCAGTATATTTTTAGCTCCGTATAAACCACATGAGAGGAAGAGTATTATTATGCAGGTTCCCAACCCTCCACTGGTCCATGATGAAATACCAGCAGTAGTCTTAAAAAAGGTTTAATTTATAATAGTTGCTTTGTTCAAGGTTAATTTGCAAACGCAATTACCTCAGTTGCCTATTTTTGATGAGCCGTAAAGCCAAGAACTATTTGCATAACGAAAAGGTACTATCTATTTCTTATTTTTTATAAGCAACTGAAGAAATTGCTTTTGAGTAATAATAAGTTTTTAAAGATAATACGCTTAAGTCCGAGACGTTAAACCACAATTCATGATATTGCATATGGATGAATTTGTCTTACAAATAATAAAGTTAGTATATGCCCACGGAAAATCTATATTTATAATATTTCAATAAATTTAAAGCGCCGCTAGAGCCAACTATATTTACCATCTCTTATAAGTTCTGAGATAGTAACTTCCATAATAAACAGGCGACCCTGTACAATGTTTTGCATTACTTTAAAGGCTTAGTTTCTCAAAAAAAAAAACAGTTTTTGCGTATGTGATATGTGACAGATGAAAACTCATATAATATTGAACATTGGCAATTTAATAATTCTTAATAAAAAATAGAAATCTGTCTTATCCCAGACTAGAAATAAAATATGGAAATCTGACAACATATATAATATGGATTCTGGAAAGACATTATTTTAAAGGATTTCCAGTTTGCCATAACAAAGTGTTTTTGTTACTATAATGAGTTATTATTAAATGGCAGCAATACACTTTACAAGAGAGACCCTTCATTTAGAACTACCCTTTTTAAATAGACGTAGTCCAGATCTTATTAATAATGTAAGGGTAGGTTTTATACATAAACATCGTTGCTGAGAGGAAGATTTTCTAGTGTTTTTTTTAAGAATCAAAATAAAAATTGCTTTGACGACAATTACTTTTAATGGACCGTCATAAGCCATTGATTGGAAGTGCATTTCATTTGTAGCTTTTTTAATAATTGGTGTTAATGAACATGTTTCACTTTGAAAGTAATAATTACTATTGGCAACCTAAATGTTAGTCTAAATGTTTAAAAAGCAACACGAATTTCCATCTTTAGGATACTACATCCAGAAACCTACAAAGTTACAATAAGGATTGGAATGAATTAAATACAAGAATACATTTTGCGAGCCCTAATATTGAAGTTGCAAAAACCTAGGAATAGTTTAAAAAGTAAGTTTCTGCAAATCAAAATATATTGGACCTTAAAAGTGTATTCTTGTATTCCACTCAATTTAAGCGATGTTGTGAGTTGGTAGGTTTCTCCATGACTATGTTTTATGTAAGAATGGTATTTATATTTAAAATTGTAATTTTAATTTAATAGAAAATTTAAGTTAGATTTTAAGACGATAATACATTTCGGATCTTATGCTGTGTACTTTCTTTTTTATCTCTTTATAATTGAAATTCTTAACTATTAAAGGGCATCAATTCTTTATTTACATTAAAGATTAAAAAGAGAAAAAGATTAATGATTTCAATATTAGTTTTTTAAGAGTTGTCAAATATTTAGAATGTGTAGTTAAGAAAATGGAACTTAAACAAAAATAAAAATAAATAAATACGATTATGCTACGACCCTTCCCGCAAAGGAATATATTTAACATTCATGACTTTATCATCAAAAACTGGCAAATTGATATAAATTGCCTTTTGTTTACTACTGATAATGTCATTAAATTCAATTTTATTAACATGAATGTGTTCGCTAGTTTTTCTGTTTAAATCCTTACTTGCAGATACATCATTGACAGTCTCCGAAGAAAGATTATTTGGCATGTTATGATCTTTTTCAGATTTCTTCTTTGTTATCTTTTGAATGTGACTGTAGGGAGTTGTACTGCCTTCTACTAAGTGAACCTGTTCAGATGGTACCAACAGATTATTATTTGATCTCTTTTCAGCTTTACTTTTAGGCAACTGGAAACTAGCTGTTCCAATTTTCTTTGAAGGTGATGTTTGTTGAATTTCATCTTCGTACTGCAGGGGAACATATCTGGGTTCTTCTTTAGGTCCAATGAATTCAGAAATAAACCTAGGTGTATACGTGCTAACTAAAGGTAAAATTGTTTCACGGGCATATTTTTCCGCTTGCTCAAACATTCTGGCTAACCGTTGAGGCAAAAATTGAACAGTAGTAACAATGGTGTCTAAGGGATTGGGATTTGCTGGTGGATGTGACCTACAAAAAATAAGAAAACATTACAATGGATATTTTCGTAGTCCTTTAAGATAAGAATACTTGAAATGTGTACGTGGCACTAGGACAAAATATAATTTAAGTATGTGTGTGTGTGTGGGATACGCTATATGGCATAAAGTAGTTGGTACACTTGTATAATATAATTAAGGTGTGTCGTGAATTTGGGATACTCTATATGGTATAAAGTAGTACGGTACACTAGTAAACAGCAACGAAAAGGTATGACACGAATACTTGACAGAATAAATTTAATTGGTAAATATTTAAATACGGTGAAAAATATGGCCAATTCAGATTTCATTTGAGCTTTTCCGATAAGAATCTTTTTATAAACGACAATATCATCTTTATTTATTAAAGGAAATGTTTTTAATCCAATACATAAATAATATAAATGCCGAAATGTAATATACACATATGTGCGTTGATATGACATAAAATGTAACGGTTATTCGTTGCGTACTCTCCATCCGATTCCGTCATATAAAGTATGTAAACTGAGTGTTCACCTTGCATCACGATTTTTGACGTCATATTGATTCTGACGTATTTCTTTAATTAATCCATAAATTATGGACTTTTTTGTCGCTTTGACGTATCAAAATTAGGGGCTGTTTGTGCCAACTTTATAAGAATACTGAAAAGTGGTTATAGGTCTATGTAGTCAATTCCGGAACGCCATTTTTCGTTTTTTTTTTACCAATTAAGATAATTTTTCAAAATAGTACATACTTTACGTTACTTGATACTCATATTGTGTAGTGTCACCTTTATTTCGAACAGTGGACGTTTATCATTGTTCTTGTAAAAGTCACCATAATAGAATTAATAAGTTTTATTTAATGCTAAAGTGATTATATTTATATTTTGTAAGTACCGACGATCTAATTTTGCTAAAAAATTATGAATGAATTCTCGAAATAATGGTATAAAACGTAAATAAACCAAACACCTGTTAAAAATCACATAACCTGATTTTGTAATTGTTTACAATTGTTGAAAATTATGGAGCCCCTACATGTAGTGACTTTAACATAATACAATCTGAGCGAAAATGCAACGTGTTCAATTTGTCAAAGAAATATTACATCTAATCAAACTGCTATAGAATGTTCAGGATGTTGCTCCTTGATACATAAAGGATGTTTCACTTTATCTAATGCAGATTGATAAAATCACTTCTGTCTCACTAAAAACTGGTTCACATGGATGGCAACGTACTGTTTGTAAAAGTAATGGTTTTAAACGAGTATCCTTGAGTGGCGTTTCGGAATCCCTCAATCCGGCCCCATCTAATACGGTTGCTAATAAGAACCGCTCTCATAAATCAGACAATTCTTCCAATTCAAAGCATAGTAAGCAAACCATGCAAGAATCTGAGTTTGCACATATTTCTGGCGCCTTGGCACCTCAGAATGTGAAGGCTCAAATAACCAGTTTATTAAAAAAGGACAACCCTAGTAATAAAGATGTGCTTCTTGTTATGTCGCAGTTTTTGAGCATACTGTTGGATCAAAAAGACTCTATGAGTGAGACTCTAAATGAAATATGTTCGACTCATAAAGAAAAAATTTTTCATCTCGAAAATGAAGTAACAGAACTTCGTAACACTGTACAAGAACTAAAAAATATGTCAACACTAGCCGATCTTGAACCTACTTCAACTGAAAACCAGATTGATAGCATAACTGAATTACAGAACCGAAGCGAAAAAGCCAGAAATGTGATCTTGTTTAATACTAAAGAGAGTATCTCCGAGCAGCTAGAGGAGCGTGTTAAACATGACAAAACTCAAGTTGTTAATCTTCTTCAAAAAATAAATCTAGATACAGATTTAGAATTTAAAGTTGTTAGGATTGGTCGCCCCAGAAACACTTCTTCAAACAACTCAAAACCTCGACCTATTAGTATTATATTTACAGACAGTACAATAGCACAGAACTGTTTAAATTGAAAACATGAACTAAAGGGTTGTTATATGAAAATAAGTCCCGACCTTACTTATCTTATCAGAAAGAACAGAAAGCCATGTATGTTAAACTCAATGAAAGGAAAAATAACGGCGAGACAAATTTGGTCTTAAAGTACAAAAACGGAAAATACTATATAGCTAAATTCAACTCAACAACTCATGCTAATGCAAATAAATCACATGGGAATTCAAAAAACAATTAAGGTATGGTAAGAAAGCAGAAAAGCTTCATTGCTACTTTCAAAACATTGGTGGTGCTCGTACTAAACTGCATGAGCTAAGGATGGCTGTAAATGCGTATGTCTATGACGTGATAATTTTAGTGTAGACTTAGTTGACATGTGAACATAGTGATGTGAATTGGGCTTTAAGGACTTTGATGTTTGAAACCCATCCACCTCAGCAAAACGCCGTGGAGGTGGTACTCTCATTGCAATACGTAGGGATCTGAAGCCAAGAGAAATTTCAGTAAAACCATCAACTGTTGAACATGTGTTCGTAGAACTTTCTTGTGGCAGTATAAAATATGTGTTCGGTATACATCCCGCCTGATTCCAAATCGGAGGCGTATGATGACCATTGTAATACTCTTTTAGACTTAGTTGATCGGTATTCGGCCAGTAAGTTTGTGATTTGTGGGGACTTTAATTTACCGGGATGTGTGTGGAACAACTATGGTTTCCTAACTGTAGACTGTCCTCCAGGTTCGCCTGCTAGTGGTATATGTGCAAACTATAACTATTTAAATTTAATACAGTTTAACCAATTCCCAAATGCAAATAACACACTTCTAGATTTAATATTTGCTAGTAATAGTTGTGAGGTTGTCGTTTCTTTAGCAGATGATTGTCTCCTCGGTACAACTAGACATCATTCGGCATACCATTTTTTAGTACCAAGTTATAAAGAAAATGTAAATCTAAAATATGATGTTATGTACTATGATTTTAGAAATTGTGATTTTTCATTAGTCAACGACATAGTCATAGCATTGACTGGGATTCCGTTCTCGCCTGTAGTGATGTAAATACTGCAGTTGAAGTCCTGTATGACCTTCTATACAATGCATTAAATATGTTTGTTCCACTGAGACGTTCAAAGTCTTCAAATTTTCCAGTGTGGTATACTGGAGAACTTCGCAACCTAATAATAAACCAAAATATTGCTCATCATCAATACAAAGAAAGTAGCTCTATGATACATTATAATGAATTTTCAGTACTACGTAAACGATGCAAAGTTGTCCAGGCTGCATGTTACACTCAGCACTTAAATAATCTCGAAGATAATATCTGTAATAATCCATCATTTTTTTGGAAATATATACAGGACGCGCGTAACTCTAGAGCATATCCCAACTCAATGTTTTTTGGAGATCAGTCAGCGAAAAATAGCGCTGATATAGCCAATCTGTTTGCCGAACATTTCTCAACAACCTATACCGAAGGATATTTCGAATTACCTGATTATTTGCCCGGCAAAATGGTTGATATTCATGGTTTGAATATATCCTTAGTTGAACTGTTCAATGCTATTAATAATTTAAAATCTAGTTATGCCAGTGGACCTGATGGTATACCATCTGTTTTAATAAAAAACTGTGTGTACGCTCTGAGCAAGCCCTTGCAATTTATATTCAATCTCTCATTAAAATCAAGTTGTTTTCCAAATTTCTGGAAAACAAGTTTTTTAACACCAATATTTAAATCATGAAACAAACAGGATATTGCTAACTATCACGGTATTTCTATTCAATCCGTAATCCCAAAACTTTTTGATAAACTCATTACAGATCAATTAGCCTGGAAATGTAAAGAATTAATAGTAAAGGAGCAGCATCGATTTTCTCAGGGTAAGTCAACGGTGACTAATTTACTTACATATGAACAATACCTATTGAATGCCTTTGAGAGGAAAGGGTATGTGGATAGTATCTACACCGATTTCTCGAAGGCGTTCGATAGGGTCAACCATAAATTACTGTTACATAAACTGGAATGTTTGGGATTTGCCAGGTCTGTTGTGGGATGGTTGTCGAGTTTTTTGTCGGGTCGTAGTCAGTATGTTAGAATACATAACTATATATCTAAACAGATACAAGTCTCTTCAAGAGTACCACAGGGTTCACACTGTGGGCCTTTACTTTTTAATTTATTTGTGAATGATATTGGTGATGCAGTGGTGCATTCTGAGTTTGTGCTGTTCGCTGATAATCTGAAATTATACAAATGTATCAACACCCAAAGTGACATTGATGAATTACAATCCGATTTAAATAGAATATATTTTTGGTCAGAGGAGAACGGCCTGTCCTTAAATTCTAATAAATGTTTCTCTCTCAGGTTTGGTCGATGTAGGGGAGATGCAAACCGTTATATTCTTAATGAAGTTATGTTAAAAGCTGTAACGGAAGTTCGAGACCTGGGCGTTCTATTGGATGCGCAGCTTACCTTTAATAATCATATTAATAAAAGTGTTCAAGAAGGATTTAAAAGACTGGGATTTTTATCTAGATATAGCGCAGATTTGTCTCCATCCTTATTTAAATTACTATACTGTGCTCTAGTACGTTCAGGTCTTGAGTATGCGTCCACGGTCTGGTCTCCCTTTTATCAATATCAAATTGATGCTCTTGAGGGTGCCCAACGAAGATTTCTGAGTAAGCTGGCATTTAAATCAAATATTAATATTTATATTGAATCGAATTACTGGATCGATTATAGTGTGGTCATGACTAGATTTAATATTCATTAAAGGAGCGAAGACTGTGTGCTGATTTGATGTTTATCTATAAATTATAGAACGGTATGTACTGCTGTCCTGAGTTACTACAAGTTGTAAACTTTAACACTGTACATAGAACTAGACAGAGTAATTTATTTGTTATACCGGTTCACAGCACAAATTACGGTTACCACGGCCCTATTTCACGTATAACTCGCCTATTCAATAAATTGGGTGTAGATCCCTTTGGTATGGGTTGAACAACTTTTAAAAGGCAATTACCTAATTTACCCTTATTGTGATATTTGGTTTGTTGTGATACTATGCTCTCTTTTTTACTTTGTTATTGTGATATTTCTTTATTGTATTTTTGGATAGTTTTTTATATGTAATATTATAGAAAAAGTTTACTTATTAAGTTTATTCTTATATATACTTGTGTAAAATGGATTTTCCGTCGAAATAAATAAATATTGTTAACGCAAAAAAAACATGATTCAAAGGTAAACCACTATTATTGGTTATATTCGTGTGAAGTTCCAATAATGAACTTGATCCAATGACTAACAATTTGTTTTAATTAAATCCTATCTAACTCTGTAATAACATATTTTCGTTCCTAGGCAAAAAAGGAAAAAACGCAGGTTTTAACTTTGTGCTTATTATATTAATAGTTAGAAACTAAAGTTCAAACATAAATCAAGAAGACAAATAAATGTGTCGTCTGCTTAAGGCATCGGAAAGTGATATTTTACAGGCCGTACAGGTACTTTCCAGGAAGAGTTGCCATCGAAGGCTGGACGTATGTGAGGCGTGTCAAGATTCTGCGAGTGTGTAACGTACTGTATTTGTTTTAACCCACATATGTTCACTGACACACGCAAAAATTTAATCAGACCAAGAAATTTAAAAAAGAAACCGAAAAAGTATTTATACCGCTCTCTCTTTCCGTAAAAATATTATACCAGTCCTTTGTTTTAGTCTAAATCAGGGATAGGCGATATTAGATTTTACCTATCGGTAGGCGATAGATAGCACAACACCTATCGATATATTTTATTTATCGATATGTCGTTAGTTATCAACTTATCAATAAGTATTCCGACCTATCGACAATTCATTGCTACCTATCGGTATATTTTGGAAAAATTATTGAAGAGCAAAAAAAATGTCCTCATCTCTGTAAATATGTAAACCGTTTATCCGTAACTATCGATGATCTCGGCCACCTATCGATGTTATCAGCTACCTGTCGATATCATCGGATGCACTTATTGATAACTGGCGGCCTACCCCTAGTCTAGATGGATAAAGCACTGTTTTTGGTTAATAGGTTAGAAAACAGAACAAAATATAAAAATATTTATTTCTGAAAGAACTTCAAAATTTATATGTACAGTGTGCAAATTACATCATTTCTTTTTTTCAGTAATATAATTACAATAACTACAGGAAAAATATGTAAAGTATCAATTAGTATTTCCTGATGCCAGGCTTTATTTAATATAGTGTTAGTGTGTCTGGCGTAAATATTTAATTTTCTGGAGTAATCTGAAACATTTTTTTTTATTAAAACATAGGTATAGTTCAAAATACCTGGTCTCTATATTTTTAAGTGGTGCATTCAAAACAACGCAATTCCACACTTTTGTAGCAGGATGAATAGGATGAAAGGTACTAACATGAGCATTGCAGTAACGTTTACACTCTGACTACACCACTTCGATGGGATTGTACTAGCATTGGTTTACGATTTCGATGCTTTAGGGTTATTTGAGTCCCCGCTAAGTCCATTTTTTGTTCAAATTAATATTTTTACCGGATCCAATAGAAATGTTTCCAAGGAATCTATATTGCTTTTTAAATCCCTAAAATAAGACTAAAAAATTCAATTTTAATTTCAAAACCCGCTATAAATATTATAATTAAATGCCGAAAAATCCATTCTAGCCAATAGGAACCATCAGACCTTGAAAAGTGAAAAATGACATGTGGATTAGCAAATTTAGCCGAAAAACATATTTTCTCGATCCCGTCGGTCAGTGTGTCTGTGGGTCTGTCTGTTCGCAAAATAGCTAAAAAAATTTGCACAAAAATCAATTATTATGTAGGAATCAACTGGTGAAATTTTAGTGCGAATCCAAGATAAAATATTTAAAAATTGAGCCTAATAAAACTGCTTAATAGATCGATTTCAAATTGTATGCTATAACTAATTGTGGTGTGGTATAGAGATGAACTAGTAAAACTGTGGTACTAATTCAAGATGGAGGAACAAAATGGCGGCCAAATAAAATTTTTGTAATAAAAAAAAATCTCCTTCTCAGGTTTTACATATTTTCACGTTTTAGCGCCCGTAGATGCCCAAAAATATTTTTTATCAATTCCTTCAGTCTATCTGTCGGTTTGCCTGCCAGTTCGCGATATAGTTTAAAAACTCATCAGATTGACTTCAAATTTTAGTCAAAAATGAAGGGCTAAATGGGGATGACCTGGTAATATTTTGGTAAAACTCCAATAGGTCGGAACAAGATGGCAGCCTAGTGAAACGTTAAAAAAATTATTACTAAAAAACTAATTATCCAATCTATTTCAAATTTTGCACAAAAAACAAGTATTACATAAGAATGCACTGGTAACATTTTGGTATAAATCCAAAAAGCAGAACAAAATGGTGGCCTAATAAACAAAATGATGGCCTAATAAAATATTTAAAAGAGCAGCCTGAAAAATCTACTTAGATAAATTTCAAGTTTTGTGCTAGCATTAAGTGTGATATAGAGATAAACTGATAACGTTGCGTTACGAATTCAATAAGGCGGAAAAAAATGGCTGCAAAATAAAATTTGTAAAAAATCAACGTAAAACAATCTTATTCAATTGACTTTAAATTTGGCAGAAAAATTAAATGTTGTATAGGGATAAACTGGTGCGAATTCAATATAACGTAACAAAATGGCGTTGTGTCATTGCAAAATCTATTTATTGAATTCATTTTAAATTATGCCCAAAAATCAAGTGTGACATAGGTAGAACCTGTTGGTAAGAATCCAACGGTGGTGTATTTAAGGGGGGACAAAGGGAGTAAATGCCCCCCAGAGCTCTTAACCCAAGCAAAATGTTTGAAAGTAAAATTATTCTATAAGGCATTATAGTGTGAATTTTCTTTTTCAAGTTATCGTCGCTAATTTTCAAGAGGGTATTAAGCTTATGATGTGTTAATAAAAAGAAAACAATATCAAATGTAAATACTGCCCCCCCCCCTCAGGAAAACATTCCAAATACGCCACTAGAATCCAATATAATGGAGAAAAATGCGCCCAATAAAAATACTTGAAAAGGCAGTATATATGTGTTTCTAAATGACTATGTACTGAGCTAAAGTTGGTTACATTCCACTATTCCTAATAAAAGGAAATAGTCATAACGAAGGAAGTTCCGGGTAAAGGAAATGTACCGATTTTTTTTTCAAGCGGTAAAGTGTACCCTAAAATTTGATTACCTATTCAGGGGAATGATAATAACAAGCATTATGTTGGCAGGTTGTTTTCTTTTAGCATAGTTATAATATTTTCGATTAAAGGCAATATTAATTATTATGTTGTCTGTACATCTGGCTGTTACAACGGTTTTATTAGCTTCAATTACCTGTTTCTCTGGTTGAAATCATTTAATGGAGTTTTGACCCACTTCCACAACAAACAATTAAATCTAAATTTGAGATGCGTAAACCGCTCACATGACAACACAATTTGATTGATGCACAAGGATTAACTATTACTATTTGTGGTTCGATTCGACTGAACATTGAAATCATGGGGTACCTTATTTGAAATATTGAGCAGACATGATTTCATCAAATAAGGTGTCAACAATATGGCGTAAATATATATTATCAGTTATGCAGATCACAGTCAAAGAAATGTCACAAATGAAATATTTTGCAGTGAGATTTAAATAAAGCTCCCCTGTAGTGCTTTATCTGGAATATTTCGCAGACGATATTGCCATGGTTTAGTCAAGTAAAGTATTAACAATGTGACGTGAATATAATATATTATATGAGTTATGAAGTTTTATTTGATAAACTGCGCCAACAAAATATCCATGGTTCCGTCGACTGAAGTGTCAACAATGTGACGTAAATTTGTGTTGTGTAAGGTCATGAGTTCACAGTCATAGAAAATGCACGGACGAAATATTTTGCGTGAGTTTTTAATCAACCCCCGTGCAGTGGCGGCCGGGCCTCAATAAAAAAATTACAATATAATGCAAAATTTTTCAGTATATATTATAAAAAAAATTGAACTTATTTTGAAACGTTAAAAGTATGAATTAGTAAATCAAAACATCAAATTACCATTAAAGTTTAAAATATTCTCTTTAAATTTAGCGCGCACCCCTATGAACTTTGCCTAATCTGTGAAATCGTGACCCGACGGCATATTAACAAAATTTTAAGCCCAGAAATTTAAGCTTCATACGCGTCACAAATCGCCGCCAATATAACGCGCGACAACGATATTCTCCCCCACCGCTTCAAACGCACAAGACGAAGATTGATACGCAGAATTTTCTATGTTTGTGACCCAAAACTTTGGGCTTGTATCCTATTAATAGGTTGCAATGCAGCTTACTTGTTGCCAGATGATTGCTTTGTTTTTGAACTGGTCATATTTTTTAAATGTTTATTTTTAAAAACATATAATATAATGTCAGAAATATTTGATAAGTTTCTATTCTATGATTATTATAAAACCCAATAACAAATAAAATAATATAATATTATATTACAATTATTATTATTTGTTTTATAGTACAGTTGAGTGACTATTTACAATTTGGCAACGTTGCATTGTTTCATCATTTCATGTCATCATCTCTTTTCTTCTTGAAGGAACAGGTGTCAGGGGTCAAGTGTTAAGTATCCGAGGATTTATTTCTTTTCTCTTTTCTTTCTATTCGAAAATAAGAATTCTGAATTAGATCACCGCGCCGATAATTCACTGCAGTACGGAATATCTGATTGCATTTTAACGATTGACAGTTAATAATTGTTGATTTTATCTTTTGTCAGTGGGCGGAGTGGCTTCTGATTCATTTGCTTTTTGTTAATTTGTGTTTTAGGTGTTTAACGCCGGTTAAAAAATGATTGTGTTGATAAGGAGGTAAGGTAAGGCAAAAGCCCTTACAACAAGGTAGGCATATTTATTTTGTATTGCCAAGGTGTTGTGTTAGAAATACTAAAATACGGCGTACAAGCCGTGTATCAGTGAAGCCTGTGGTGCCGATATTCCAGGAACGCAGACCCATAAATTAGGTCTTAAGTGTGTTAACGTAAACACGGATATCGATATGGACGTTTATAAAAAATCTGTCAAGGCAGTATTAGTTTTCGTAAAAGAGTTAGTCTTTTAAAGAACGCTCAATTGTAAAGGCATATTATTATTCCTAATAATATAGTTTTAATTAATCGTATGTAGGCTTTTATTTGGTTATCCTGATAAAGTCAGAAGTAGGAAAAAAAAAAAAAAAAACATTTCTAAATTACGTCGCGCATATACGAAAAATTGTGATTTTGGGCGTAGCGACCTACAGGGTGTCACAGACATTTGGATTAATATATTTAGTTTAGTGCGTACCAGGCTTACTGGGTGTGGCTGTGGCCTATTATAATTTGTGTGGTTTGTGTTTTTGTTGCTGCACAACATGTCTGAAAGGAGCTATACCCCACCACTTTTGGGCGAGAGGCATTCTACTGCTTCAGAGAAAGCTGTGAGCGTAGAGGAGCAGGTGAAATTTTTAATATCAGAAATTAAGGAAATAAAAAATTTGCAGTTCAAGGTAAGCCAGCCAAATAATTCTTATTCTTGGGAGACAATACCAGACTTTGATCCGTCGTTAAAAAACATTTCGGCAAATAAGTGGATTCAGTTATTTGAGCAAAAAGCATATTTTTTACGATGGGACGAAGTGACTGTAATGAGAAATGCGGTGGATAAATTGGCGGGACGGGCACGCGAGTGGTTTTTAACTTCAGGTTTCTCGGGACTTGGATGGAATGATTTCAAAAAACGGTTTCGGGAGATTTATGACATTGATCCGCAAGCTATTGGTACACTTTTTAAGAGTGCTTCATTATTTTCGAGTTCGGAAGAAAAAACTTTTGTGAACTATTACTATAAAAAATTAACCCTTCTTCATAAACTGTCCTGGGATATTCCCGAAAGTGACAAAATCAATATCGTTATTTCTGGTATTGTTGAGCCAAGTATCCGCCAAATGGCTTTTAGCAATTGTTACCATACTTTAGATGATTTGTTGACATTTTTGCGTAGTAGCGATTATTCAAAAACTGAGCAAATAGCAGTTAAAAACTTTACAAAATCTAGTAACTTTAAGTCTATGTGCTATAATTGTAACGAACCCGGACATAAAAAAGTCAATTGTCCTAAATTGCGTTTTCAACAATATAGCCACAACAAAAACAAAAGTGTAAATAGGTTTAAGCAGAATAGTGCTTCTGCTAGTTCTAGTAATACATGCAACTTTTGCAAGAAACGCGGGCACGTCGAAAAAGACTGTTGGTCTAAAAAACATGTCAATTTTGTTGAAAAACATTCTAATAATTTATTTTATAAACAAATGTTTCTTTTTAATTATAAACTATGTGGTTTGATCGATACCGGAAGTGAATGCTCTTTAATTAAAGACTCTGTAGTTAAAAAATACGGACTTGTGGTTCGCGATGGTAAAGAGCATCATATAAAAACTCTTTCTGGGCAGGTGATATGTATAAATAAAAGTGTAAAGGGTAGATTATTGTTTGACGAAATTGATGAAGAGGAAGAGCTACTAATAGTACCTGACACATATTGTCCAGCCGATGTTTTAATTGGAAATACGCTCATACGCAGAAAAAATGTTGGTTTTACTAAAGTTGGATGTGACATAAAGTTTTATTCAACAACCACCGAATTACGAATTAATAATGTAGGCCAGTGTAATGAAATCGCAAATGAGATAGTGCATTGCAATGGATATAAAGAACCCCTTCTTATGCTTTTGCAACAATTTAGGGATTGTATAGCCCTAAATCTTTCCGAAATAGGCAAGACCAACTGCACGGAAATGCATATTAAGTTAAAGACCGATGAGCCGGTAGTATATAATCCTTACAGATTGTCGGAAGATAGAAAGCAAAAGCTAAAAATTTTGTTAATGGAATTGTTAGGTAACAATATTATAAGAGAATCGAATTCCCCGTATGCAAGTCCGGTAGTGTTAGTGCCAAAACCTGATGGCTCACTGCGCATGTGCGTAGACTACCGCAAAATTAATAGCCTCAGTTTAAAAACTACCTGGCCTTTACCGTTGATTGATGACCAAATTGATAAGCTACAAGGTTCCCTGGTGTTTACCTCATTGGACCTATTTTCAGGATACTATCAAATACCGATGGCTGAAGATTCAATAGAAAAAACAGCTTTTATTACCCCAGATGGGAAGTATGAATTTTTAAGAATGAGTTTTGGTTTGTGTAATGCGCCGTACGTATAAAGTTTTAAGTGAACTTCCTCAGGGTACAGCATTTGCATATTTAGATGACGTCATAATTCCAGCTTTGTCCCTAGAAGATAGCTTGCAAAAACTCATGAGTGTTCTGTCCATATTTAGAAAATATAATTTAACCTTACAGTTAAAGAAGTGCAAATTCTTTATGGAAAAAATTAATTATTTAGGCAGAGAAATTTCTAAAGAAGGTGTTCGCCCTGATCCAGTTAAAATCGAAGCTCTAAAGAATTTATGTCAGCCGCAAAATAGAAAGGAATTACAACGATTCCTTGGATTAGCCGGATATTTTCGGAAATTTGTTAAGGACTATGCCAAATTAGCAAGTCCCTTAACGAAATTATTACGGAAAAATGCAAAGTGGTCGTGGGGTGTAGCTCAAACTAACGCAGTAACCCAGATAAAAACAATATTATCTACTAGGCCTGTATTAAAAATATATGACCCGAAATTAGAAATACAAGTTCATACAGATGCCAGCAATATAGCCCTAGCAGGTATTTTATTGCAAATTCATGCAGTCGGCCCGCACCCAATTGCCTATTTTAGCAAGCAGTGTACCTACGAGCAATCGAAGTACCATTCATATGAATTAGAGACAATGGCTGTTGTATTTACCCTTAGACATTTTCGGGTGTACTTATTGGGTAAGGAATTTCAAGTTTTTACGGATTGCTCTGCGATAAGAGCTTGTTCAACGAAACGAGATCTCGTCCCTCGCATCGCCAGATGGTGGCTTGAACTTCAAGAGTATAATTTTCAAGTGAATTATCGCCCTGGTTATAAAATGAAACATGTGGATTGTTTAAGCAGGGATATCGGCGAAGAAAATTATAATGTAAATTGTGTCATTAATTTGACGGAAGCAGAATGGGTTAGAGCAGTTCAAAGCCAGGATGATGAAATAAATAAAATAATTGAAATTCTGCATTCCAATAAAATCCCGGAAAACAAAAATTATTTCGAAAATTATGCTTTAAAAAACGAAGTTTTATATAGAAAAATAAATGATGACCTTAAGTGGGTAGTCCCCAGAGCATCACGATGGCTAATATGCAGGTTAAATCACGATGACTGCGGACATTTGGGTTTTGAAAAAACACTTGAACGAATTAAAAGAAATTACTGGTTTGCTTGTATGAATCGTTTTGTTAAAAAATACATACAAAGCTGTTTAAATTGTATTTATATGAAAGGCTCTAAAGGTCGACAAGCTGGTTACCTGCATCCAATACCAAAAAATAATATTCCCTTTGATACCCTTCATATCGATCATTTGGGACCCTTTGTTAAAACTAAAAAAGGGAACACGTATCTTTTAGTCATTGTGGATGGCTTCTCCAAGTTTGTATTTTTGGAGGCTGTAAAGTCAACAAAAGTAAAATATGTGGTAAAAGCGGTGGAAAATTTTATATATGTATTTGGGACGCCGAGGAGGATCATTTCAGACAGAGGAGCCTGTTTTACATCAAAAACAATGCACAATTTTTGTCGTGAAATGGGCATTAAACATGTAATGAATGCCGTAGCTACACCTAGAGCAAATGGGCAGTGTGAACGATTTAATAGCACTATTTTAGATGCGTTAAAGTGTTTAAGTGTAAATGACACTAATGAGAGCTCTTGGGACCAACATGTAAAAACCATACAAATAGGTTTAAATACATCTATAAATAAAACCACCGGTGAAACACCGTATCAGCTGATTATGGGTTTTACGCCAAAACAGCCGTCCGATGCAAAGATTCTCAACGAAATAAGTCAAGGACTAGAGCGAGCAGATTTGAAAAAATTGCGAAAAAAAGCGGAAGAGAGAATAGGCGAGGCTCAGAGAAAAGAGAAACAGCGTTTTGACGCTAAGAGGGCTGCTCCCAAGACTTATAGAGCTGGAGATTTGGTGATGGTTAAAATAACTAGTGAACCAGCCACTGGTGCAAGTCGCAAATTAAATCCGAAATTTAAAGGGCCTTTTAAAATTAAGGCAGTGTTGCCGAACGACCGATATGTAGTTGAGGACTTAAGAGAAAAGAGTTATAAGAGAATTTTAATTATAGCTGTCGATAAAGTAAAGCCTTGGGTGATCCTCAATGAAGTTGAGGATTTGCCGTTTGATTTAGATACTGAGTAAATTTTATATTATTTATATATGGCCATATAAAATGTTTGTTAGCACGTAACAGTAAGAAGTGGCATACGTTATATGATAAAAAAAAAAAAAAAAAATTTAGGTGGTTATTTCATGATTGTATGAAATATACAGTATTTTTATTTACTTTTTGTATGTTTTGGCCTTGGCCAGAGAGAAAAAAAAATCATATAAATGTTGTATTGAAACCTATATAGAGTGGTTATTGTGTTGCATGCATGCGTTGACGTCATTAAGAAAATTGGTACACAGAAATTGATATCAATAATATAAAAGAGAATAAGCAAGCAGGTTTTTTTGGTGGTTATTATGAAATATAAGTGTGTTGATGTTATTGATAATAATATACATTTGATGTACATAAATGTAAAAATGTATGTTTCCTCGCAAAATAATTTAAAGATAATGTTTGACCATTTTAGGTATTGAGTGGACTGACAGTATAAGATGATTTTATTATGTTTGTTTAAAGTGAAAGGTCAGTCGAACAAGTAAATTGTCCTAGGGGGTACTTTAGGTACCGAGAGGACAAGGAAACTTTTTAGTTTCGATACGAATTACTTATATTGTTAGGGTACTTTGGGTACCAAGTAACAAATGGTGGTTCCCAGGGGAACAATTTGGTAATGGATATAGATATCATTAGATATGGCATGTTGATTGGCATGCAGGCAGGACACTGTAGGTGTCAAAGGTGCACTAATGGCTATATGAATGTGAAAAGTATTACTGTATTCTGTTCATATCTGAGACATTGTAGGTGTCTAATTTTGAAGTTTTTTTTGTAATAGTACATGGTAGCCACAGTTAAAATTTTTTTTTTTATTTATTATTCGGTTTTGGTGATCTAAATGATGGACGGTTAGGTCCATGTAGGACGTTTAGGTCCATGTAGACATGATTGTATTTTGTTTATGCACAAAAAGGGACACTATTTGTGTCACAGTTAAAAACATGGCTGTATTCTGCTCATGTGAATGTTAAGGGCACGGTTCGTGTCAAGAAAATTAGCAGTACTGTTTGTGCCAAGAAGGTAAAGGACACTGTTCGTGTCAAAGGCAGGCAGTGATCCTGTAGTTGCAAGATACTGTAGATGTGAAATTTTGAACATGACTGTATTCTGATCATGGTTCATGGCTTAGTTGAGACTAAGTAAAGTGCTATTGTTGTATCGAATTCTGACTGCCTAATAAATTAAAATAAAATTATCAAGTGTACATTCTTATTAAAAATAAGAATGCCAAAAGGTGGGGGGGTCTAGTGACTCCAAATTTTTATTTTATTGTGGTTTTTCACAGGTAACCAAACTCACAGATGTTAGGTTAATGGTCTGCTTAGGGGTCTACTGTCCTGACAACGTAGGATGTTTCGGGGGCGAAACAATAGCAGGATGGCCGAATGTTAGAAATACTAAAGTACAAGCCGTGTATCAGTGAAGCCTGTGGTGCCGATATTCCAGGAACGCAGACCCATAAATTAGGTCTTAAGTGTGTTAACGTAAACACGGATATCGATATGGACGTTTATAAAAAATCTGTCAAGGCAGTATTAGTTTTCGTAAAAGAGTTAGTCTTTTAAAGAACGCTCAATTGTAAAGGCATATTATTATTCCTAATAATATAGTTTTAATTAATCGTATGTAGGCTTTTATTTGGTTATCCTGATAGTTGTTTGATAATAAGAACTAAGTATTTGTTGTTTTGTTGTATCCGAGGATTCCGTGGTTGTATCGAATTTAATTTAATATTAAATATTGTAAGATAGGGTAATAATTCATAATGAACCCTTTTCATGATATGGTTTTGTCTTTGTTTGAAACATCTTTCTCGCGACGACCCAAAGTAGAAAAACAGCAAATTTTGGAGAGTCGGCCAACACTAAAAATAACTAAAAAAATGGTTTTAGGGACCTAAAAACTGTCTCTCGTAGTACCAAAATGCATGAGGCTTCTAAAGAGCACATACAAAACTTTATGGCTGTAGTACGGTTAGGGTAAAATAGGGCGAGGATGCATTAAGGGAAAACCCCAGTTTAAACAAAATTGTATACCACGAAAATGTCCGCAAAAATCGATTATTAATTAGTTATTTAATTGATGTCACACTTACGTTGGGAAAACAAGAACTGCCTTTTCGGGGAGATAAAGTTTAAAGTCATTAAATCGCGGCAATTTTAAAGAGGTTTTTAAATGCTTAATTAAACGTAATCAAGAACTTACGAAACTTTGTGCAATATTATTGCAGGTCAATCTAAAAAAATACAAAATGAACTCATTTGTTGTATTCACGACCATTTAACAGATTTTATTAAAAATGAAGGCAATGATAAAGATTTTTTTTTTGGTTTATACCAGATGATGTAACAGATATAATAGAGCGTTCCCAATGTTCCATAACTATTCGATACGTCAGCAAAGGGCGACTTTATGAAAGATTTTTGGGTTTTGATGTTCGTGAAAATCGAACTGCAGATGCTCTTTATAACTTGTTAGAAAGTTTTTTGGAGCTATATAATTTTACAGAAAGATTAGAGGCTTAGTGCTATGACGGGGCCAGTGCTATGTCTAGCGAGGTAAATGGGCTTCAAACAAGGATAAAATCTTCTGTCCCCTTGGCGTTATTTACTAACTGCTCTGCACATAGGCTAAACCTTGTACTGCAGCAAGGCACTAAGCAAATCGACAAAAATAGATTTTTTTTGTACTTTGTTAAGTATACCAACATTTTTTCATAACTCAGCAAAGCGCTCCTTTGTTCTCGATCAAATAGTCGGAAAAAGGATACCACGATCAGTCGAAACACGCTGGTATACCCGTTCCAAAATCTTAAATTTAGTTGCCACTGAATGGAACAAGTTAATATTAGTGTTTTAAACCATAATTGACGACAAAACTTCCGGTTCAGAATCAGTAAACATGTCGAAAGGATGTCTGAAACATTTTCAGGACTTTGTCTTTGCAATTTATCTATCACGAAATTTTTGCGTACACAGATTTACTTTTCCAAATTTTGCAAACTAAAATTATAGATATAAACTACTGCTCTAATTAAATCAAAATCACTGCCCAACGAATTTCTGAATTAAGAAAAATTTAAAGCGTTTTTTAATTGGGTAAAAAGCAAAACTGATGAATTACCAAGAAAACGGAGCAAAAGTCACAATGAATTCTCCAATCTCCACGATTTAAGTTTTCTTTCATTAGGATTCTTCAAAATTTACGGAATATGTTAAAAATTTTCCCGAAAAATCAATTGAACGTTCATTAAAATTGTATTTAAATGTTTTTGAAATAGATCGGCTAAAAAACGAACTTAGTGTATTGTACAAGGCCACACAATTTCGTAATTTAAGTGTTTAACAAATATTAGAAATATTATACAAGGATTTTAAAATTATCTTTTCGGAAACCTACAAATTGTTTTGCTTAGTTTTAACTATTCTTGCAACAACTGTGTCGGTAGAAAGATCAATTGAACGTTCATTAAAATTGTATTTAAATGTTTTTGAAATAGATCGGCTAAAAAACGAACTTAGTGTTTTGTACAAGGCCACACAATTTCGTAATTTAAGTGTTTAACAAATATTAGAAATATTATACAAGGATTTTAAAATTATCTTTTCGGAAACCTACAGATTGTTTTGCCTAGTTTTAACTATTCTTGCAACAACTGTGTCGGTAGAAAGATATTTTTCGTGTCTTTATTAAAACATATTTAAGAAATACGAGCACACAAGAGCGTCTTTTGTTGCGGGTTTGTCAACGATATCTATAGAAAAAGAACTTTTACAAAGCCTTAGTGAGGATACTCAGTTTTACGAGGACATTATAAATAAATTTGCAAACTTAAAAAACCGTCGAATAGATTTAATATAAAAAAATTAAAAAATGTTTGGGTTTATTTATTATTTTGCTTAAACTTGAATTATTTTTAACCTATATTCTTATTAACTTGATTTATAAAAAATAAAGCTAGGACGCGACGCGGCATATTTTTTATTTGGTGCTAATAGATAATAGACAACACTTAAGATCACAGCGAGAACCTATAGCGTTGTCATTTTAAGATCCTTGTTTTATTCAATAGGACACTTTTTACAGATTTTGACAAATTCATTACTTATTGTGAAAGTTATATACCTATTGTAACCTTAGTAAGCCTATTGTGACATTTATAACCCTAATGTGACATTTTATTTCTATGATAAAAGATTTTTGCTTTGAAATTTCGTTTTCCTTTCAAAAAATCGAATGAGGCGCAAATAAGGGCTCAGTTCACGATTGGTAGCTTTGTTTAAACCAGAAGCCCTTAAACGAAATTAAATTTAAAAAACCCATTGATATAAATTAATGCAAAAGTGTAATCTTGTGATGGACCTACATCTCATTTTTTTTTTGGCCTCACCTGCTTTGGATCCCACGAGCCGCCACTGCCCCCCTGTGGGTTTTAAGAGAGCAAACTATGAGTTTTAGTAACATTTAGAAATTCAAAATTTCGGAAGAATTTTGTCATTTGTGCAAATTTTTCTGAAAATGGATATCTGAGGTATTGAATGGTGCAAATTATGAATTTTTAGTCCACAAATCACCATCAAAATTATAATTGTTCTAGTTATTCAGTTCGTAACCAAAAATTATCCTCATTCTATAAAAAAATTTTATTAGCATTTATAAGCTCTTCCTTTTTGTTTAAAATAAACAAAAATTATCTATATTTTTTGCGACTTTGCATATTTCACATATTTTTACAAATAAATAAAAACCTAAATAGGTACAACAAAACTTCAAAAATTGTTCAAACAAAAACAACAATACCTAACTATTATTTATAATCATGTCGGCTAACTCCGTCCACATATTGGAAAAATTAGCGTAAGAAGAGGACTTACTTAGGATTTAAGATATAAAAGAGTCAATTTAAAAAAACCTCCGATTTTTTTTATCTACAAAATTATTCAACAATATATATATATATATATATATATATATATATATATATATATATATATATATATATATATATATATATATATATATATATATATATATATATATATACATATAGGGTGTAATTTAATTGATGGCTGAAAATGCAGGATATGATTTCTTAGCTTATGTAAGAAAGAAAAGTTCATATGAACATAGGTCCTAAACCTCTGAACTTTTGAGCTACTGGGTGTTAAAGTTTTAAGAAAAAATTCGTTTTCTTATCATAACTTTAATACTGTTCTTAGTATTTTCATAAAATTTGGCACGCATCTATTAAGCACCAATAGGCATTTTTCGATGTAGAAGATTTTTTAATAACTTTACCAGTGGCGTCCGTACGGAATGTAGACTAGAGATTTTTTTTATAAAGTATGGTACACCACTACTTTTTCCGGAATTAAAAATCAGTTTTGAAATCCTCATTTATTTTGCGACAAATTTAATTTCTTAACTTTTTTTCGTCCGACGCACTATTTTCGCGTAAAAAAATAAAAATTGTTTGTATGCATTTGTGGTATAACGAAACTATTTTAAACTAGTAGGCTGGTGCCCTATTTTGTTTCTAAAATAATGACATTTGATCAATTACGTTGCGGTCTTATTTTGACAAGTATTCATAAAAGTTGCAGTTTTTTACATTGTGAAAATTTCTTTAATGAATAATGAAAACAAAATAAGCAAACTATGTTAAGATTTACAAATTCCGAGTTAGCAGATATGCATTTCACCTACGGACTTGCTGACTGGAATGCGTTTATGGCTAGGCGGATATATCAAAAGCGGTATCCAAAAATCATTCCCGATGCCAGAATGTTTTCAAGAATACACAGAAGACTACATGAAACTGGGAGTCTTAGCATTGACAATAGTTCCAAAGGGGCACATCGCACGGTGAGAACTCCAGAATTAGAGGAAGCTGTTTTGAACATAATTGAGGAACATCCAGAAACAAGTACTAGGAAAATTGCGGTAATGCTAAATGTTTCCCATTTTCTTATTTGGAAAATACTTGTTGACAATTTACTATACCCATATCATATTTAAAGGGTTCAAGCAGTACTGCCACGTGATTTTCCATTGCAATTAAATTTCTGCACCGATGGTTTTTAGAAAAACTTGCTGAAAATCCTTTATTAGATAACAAAATACTCTTTACTGACGAAGCTGATTTTTCCCGCAGTTCCATTCGAAATTTCCATAATAATCATGTATGGGCAGAAGAAAACCCACACGCAATTACTGAGGCCCATCATCAGGAGCAGTTTTCCATGAATGTGTGGGCTGGAATAGTTGGAGATTTCCTCATAGAACCGTTCTTCCTTCCAGGACGACTGGATGGACTATCCTACTACACTTTTTTGAAAACGATTTGCCAATTTTGCTCGAGAATGTACCTCTTTTATTAAGAGAAGAAATGTGGTACACGCATGATGGTGCTCCTGCACATTTTAGCATTCATGGTAGGGAATTTCTGAATGAGGCGTTTACCAATCGCTGTAGAAAAAGTAAGGCAAAATATTTACTTTCTTGCCAAACCATAAGAAATACTCCTGGAATTTTAGAACGGGTTCGCCAATCCATCAGAAATATAATTGAAACCTGCATTCTAGCAGAAGGAGGAAATTTTCATCAATTGTTGTGATAATTAAATTAAATATTAGTTTATTTTATGCATAGAAGTTGTCAAAACTTGTAAGATTTTTTTTTAGTTTTCATGCATTGCAAAATCGCTAAAATCTCATGTGGCAGTTTGTAGGTAAGATGTGTTTTTGTCTAATTTTTATTTAATTAAAGTCAATCGATTAAAATAGCCACTACTACAATTCAAGTTTAATATAAAAAATATATTAGTAAGTATTATTTTGAGTATTGAGTCGAAAACGAATTTTCATTACCATTAGATTTTAAAGATTTTGCGATGCATTAAAATTACCATTAGATTTTAGAGATTTTGCAATGCATTAAAATTGTTTTTATTCTTTTACGCCAAAACAGTTCGTCGAACGAAAAAACGTCAAGAATTTAAATTTGTTGCAAAATAAATTTCAAAAATAATTTTCATTTCCGGAAAAAGCAGTGCCGTACCATATTTTTTTAGAACAATTCTCAGTCTACATCCCGTACGAACGCCACTGGTAGAAATATTTTAAAAAAATCTTCTACGTCAAAAAATGCCTATTGGTGTTTAGTAGGTGCGTGCCAAATTTTATGAAAATACTAAAAACAGTATTAAAGTTATGATAAGAAAACGAATTTTTTTTAAAAACTTTAACACCCTGTAGCTCAAAAGAAGAGAGGTTTAGGACGTATGTTTATACGAACCTTTCTTTCTTAAATAAGCTAAGAAATCATATCCTGCATTTTCAGCCATCAATTAAATTACACCCTGCGTGTCACATATTCGGTACAACTGATCGTCCTGCCCTTCTTTTAAAACCCATGAAGATCATCAATATTTTAAGATTATCCCCATATGTTCCCCTTTACCCTCCTTTCTCACCTGCGCCATACACTTATTTACACAAGAAACGTTTCGTGTCAAAAATAAATATATTTTAATTTTTTCCGGCCTAAATAACCTGAGGGAAAAACCTCTCCTCTAGATCACAGAACAGACCTTATGGTATGCCCAAAATAGTTTTTTTGATTAGGTATACTTTCTACGCCAGGAAAAAATCTAAATTGCGCTATATTTTTAATTTTTTTCCTATATGCTTGCTATGGGACCACTCTCGCACCACCCTGAATGCTTTCTGCAAAACCCGTCTAAGTTGATTAAATCATCCTGAATATATATATATATATATATATATATCGATGAATCCAGCCTAATCCAGGATGATTTAATCAACTTAGACGGGTTTTATATATATATATATATATATATATATATATATATATATATATATATATATATATATATATATATATATATATATATATATATATATATATATATATATATATATATATATATATATATATATATATATATATATATATATATATATATATATATATATATATATATATATATATATATATATATATATATATATATATATATATATATATATATATATATATATATATATATATATATATATATATATATATATATATATATATATATATATATATATAAACATACGCCCGAATTCATAACCTTCACATTTTAATGTCGGTTAAAAATGCGAAGAATACAATATCTCTATAAACCTAGCATTTGTAGTTTTTCAAAAGGCCTTTAATACCATTAAATTCTGGGCTATTATTAATGACCTGAATAACACAACAAAGGATAATCGATAAAAGAGCAAGAATAAAAACAAAACGAATCTGGCAAGGAGAGACCTTCTCTCCTAAACTATTTACACTTGCAGTGGAAGACGTCTGTTAGAAATTATATTGACAAAGAAAAGAGATAAAGGTAGATTAACGATTCCTATTTTACCTTAGGTTGGCTGCTACAGTAATTTTAAGTACGATACAAATCAACTTAAAGAAATGCTGAGAGAACACATAAATGCAAAAAGACTGCAAGAAGAAAAGGCTTAAAGATAAATATAAACAAAACCATAATCATGTCAAAAAACCAGAACAAATTAACATTAAATATATATATATATATATATATATATATATATATATATATATATATATAAACTACGCCCGAATTCATAACCTCCACATTTTTAATGTCGGTTAAAATAACGAAGAATACAATATCTCTATAAACCTAGCACTTGTAGATTTTCAAAAGGCCTTTGATACCATTAAATTCTGGACTATCATTAAAGGCCTGAATAACACAACAAAGGATAATCGATATAAGAGAAAGAATAAAAACAAAACGAGTTTGGCAAGGAGATACCTTTTTTCCTAAACTATTTACACTTGCACTGGAAAATGTCTGTAAGAAATTATATTGACAAAGAAAAGATATAAAGGTAGATGAACGATTCCTATTTTACCTTAGGTTTGCTGCTACAGTAATTATTTTAAGTACGATACAAACCAACAAAAGAAATACTGAGAGAACTCATAAATGCCAAAAGACGGCAAGAAGAAAAGGCTTAAAGATAAATATAAACAAAATAATAATCATTTCAAAAAACCAGAACAAATTAACATTAAATCAAATTAGTAAAATTATTAAGAATGGAAACCAAAATTAAAAGTATTTTGAGTATGACTTGGACTGTTTTCTGGCGACTAGCGAAAACACTCAAAAATAAGAGTGTGTCCATTAGTGTAAATATGTAGATAGTTGAAACATATGCGTGTAACCAACGCATGTATGTAATGAAAAACCGCGAAGACCAAACAACAAAACGAGTAAATCCAAATTAACACAATGACATGTCATGTATAGTCGGTTTCAAATTAACGCAGATTGGCTTGAAACCAAAGAATACTGCTTGTCCCTTCTGGTTCATTGTTACCTTTAAGTGCCACAACAGCATAAAGTGTTCATACCCCGACCCGAAGCGCGACAGCTCTATTATCACCTTAAACGGGTAGGTATTAGTATATTTATATATATATATATATATATATATATATATATATATATATATATATATATATCATTGTAACATATTTCGGTTTCCTCAATAAAACGAAAGTTTTATTATCAATAATCGTAATAAAACTTTCCCTTTACTAAGAAAATTGAAACATATTACAATTTATATATTATGCAAACATTACTATAAGCATATACAAACTGTGTTGGATTTGTCGAATTTGTTAAACTATTAAAACCATTTTGCCGATTTTTCTTACCTATAATCATAATCAGCATCTCTTACAACTTTTGATTCATCCTGCCTTTTCCATTTTTCACTAGAACTTTCTTTAATTGATGAGAACTCGTGTTCTTCATTGATACTTGTTGGTCTGCTAGGTCCATTGTCATTTTGAAATTTGTATATTTGAATAGAAGTATTACTATTTGACCTAGGAGTAGTAGGACCTAATATCGGTTCAGTAATTTCCTCCTTTTTCTTCTCTGAAAAATGTGACCGACCATTTTTGATTGAATGTGTCTTCAGAATCGGTTCCACTACTTCTCTAATCAAGTCGTCATTATCTTCATCATCTTTGTTAAATTTAGTATCTTTTATGACACGGCTATTAAACGCTCTACTAGATTCAGCCTCTGTGTCCAACGATTTAGAATTTTCTAAAAAATATATATGGTGGATGACTGAAAATACCGCAGGTAAAAACTACGTAGCATTGGCTTCTTGAAATTTTTTTTCAAGAATTTAAATTAGGGCGGAAACGAATATTTGGTTTCCTATTTTTATAAAAAGTTAATATAATTAGAAGGTTTTTTAACGAATTTAATTCAAATAAAAGCAAAATTTTCTTACCATCTTTCTTGTTTATGTAATTTGAATGTTTAGTTTCAGCTTGGTCTATAATCTTTACGTCCTCACTTGCGGTATCAATTTCAGAGTCATTACAATCTCTTGGAAAAAGTGTTAGAAGTACTGGGATCCCGGATTCAAGAATTTGAGCCTTTTTGCAAACGGAAGATCTACAAAATCATGGTAATTATATTCAAAAATAGTTTCAATCAAGAATTCTAGAAACAAACATTTTTCTGTCTAATATAATACTAAAACTTCAATCAAAAGTAAAATATGTCATTTTACAGGTGTGTAATTAATAAGAAAAATCGAAAAATTGTCTTTACCCAGCACTTCCCTCATAAAGAATTCCACTACGTACAAATAACATAGTTTAAATATGCAATAATTATTTGGTATTTTACTTTATACAAATCTACAAACTTATTTCATTTTCTTTAAGGTATTAGCAAACAACTGAAGTGCTGCACATAATTATCGTTACGAGCGAATTTTTCAGTCTACTTTGATAACTTGCGATTCCTAAAATACCGAACGGATTTCAAAAAGCAGATCAGATTTCGAAAGGTCCTTTCATCATCTTTTGAATTATTGGTAACAACATCTTAAATTTTGACCGGGGGCTATAATACAGGAGAAAATAAAAAGTCGTGCATTTTGAAAAAAAATTCACTGCCTCCTCATTTTGTAGGAAGGATTTTTTGCAAAAACTAGTTTTATTGAAAATTATCATAAGACAAAATTAATAAGGAGGCAAAAAGGTACAAAATCTCGTTTTAACTTTGCAGCTTAATGCTTTACAAAAAACAACTACTTGCGTACAAAGTATTAATTTTTTTTGCCGTTTAGTGCTTTTTTATCAGTACTAGCTACCAATAAAACGTATTATAAATCAGCCTTCCCTCTCGAAGATCTGAAGTATTTTTTTCTCTTAAAAACCTAGAGGTTCTGCCGAAAATCTGACCGTATCGGATAAAAACTAAAAAAGTTATAATTCTTTAAAATTCAGTTTAATTCGAAAGAGTACCTTTATTTTCGAGCCGAATAAAATCAAAATTATTTAGTTTTTCATTAAATAACAAAACAGATTCAGAAACTCCAATATATTTTCTACAACTTTAGAATTCACTATTTGTTTCTACGACGTACCTACATACTCGAAAATCTGGCTTAAAAAAGAGTCTGCATATATTTGCGCACATTTTATTATAACTAACTCTTAACCATAAGAGCATAGCATCAAGTTGTCTTGATTTTCAATCAAATTCGGGGTGGTAATAGCCGGTGTCAAAACTAATGAGTATATATTTAGATAAATTTTATTTAATTTTAGGGCCACAAAAATGATTTTTTGGGTATTTTTGAGAATGGTATGGTAATATTTTGATATTTTTAGGAACATAGAGACAATTTGGGGTACAATACTTTGCACAATGTTGTAAAATATCTTTAAGAAAACTTGCTCTCCTTCCCGATATATGAGTAATTTCGATATACGTTTATAAGTGAATATATGGGCTCAGATTTCCTATTTTTTTTTGTGCTTTTATGGTAGTATGTGGTTAACATAGGGAGGGTAACAGTAAAAACGAATTTCTTTTTTGTACGGTTTGGATAAGTCGTAAAGCCTATTATATGTTATACAGTAGGCAGTAGGTTTATATAGGACGTTTTCTTTCTTTAGACATTCTGGTTTAAGAACTTAATTTTTTTTCTACTAAAACTTTTTAGGATTACAAGTATCGATTTTGCGTTTTTGATAATAGATATATTATAATTTTAAAAAATTTAATCTTCCAGAATTGGCTCTAGTGTTATTTTTTTAACGGGATTCACTATTTAATGAGATTTTTATACAAGTACAAGTGAACATATATTATGTTATACAGGGGCAGTAGTTAGTTAGTTAGTATAGAATATTTTTTTTAGATATTCTGGTTTAAGAGTTGTAATTTTTTTCATGGTGAAACATTTAGTATAAGGCATCCATTTAGACGATTTGGATAATAAATGGGCGAAATGTTGCTTTCGAAGCCGCTAATTTTTAATTTTTTACTTTACTAAAACTGTTGAAGAAACGATTTGAACTGCTTATAATTTTTAAATACAGTCTTCACATACCAACGTAAATTTTAGAAGCGTAATTAATAAAAAAAATATTCTGACATCTGTCAAAAAAACGTCTTTTTCCCATAACTTCTAAACTACTTAAAATTATTAAATACAGTTTTCATAGTTCCATGTAACTTTTATTGGCGTAATTTATTAAAAAAAAATTGTTTTTCCCATAACTTCTAAACTACTTACAATTTTTAAATAAGGTTTTATCAGTTTTATTTAACTTTAGTGTGGCGTAATTTATTTAAAAAAATATTTTGACTGCTGTCAAAAAATTGTTTCTTCCGCATAACTTTTGAACTGCTAAACAAACAAATATTTAGGCAGCTGTCAAGAAAAGGGCTAATCTTTCTAACTTTTGAACAGCAAATTTTTCTTAAATGAAATTTTTACCAGTAGTTCGTGGGTGTTATTTAAATCATATCCACTAGGTCGAAGTCTACATATAGCTCGTTTTAAAATAGACCAATTCTAACCTAATATAATCCGCGTGGGTTCATTAACGACACAAAAACCGTTTCATAATGTTGGAATTATTAACTTATTCAGTTTTTCGTTTTTTCATAGAAAAAAAAATAAGTTTTTAACAACTGAACTATGAAGCATGTATTATTTGCCGCTTAATAGTAATGTGAAGTGCAGTTTTGATGAAAAACTGATCGTCTTGATTTGTGATGATTTTTTTATTATGTCTCTAACAAATATTGTTATCTATAGGACTGAAGACAACATTTTATACAAAAGTTCCCCAAACAAGGGGAGACTTCCCTAATGAAGAACGGTGAATTTGCTTTGTTACTATAAAGGTAAATATTGCTTCAATTTATACTTCCCTCTTTACTTCATGTTAGCCTTTTATGTATAAGAAAAAAATATTCTGCAAAAATAAAGAATCCTTTATTTGCTACTTGTCGAAGTTTAAGAGAAGGTTTAATAAACGATACTACAAATCTTTAAATGATCATGTATACGCAGCAACCATTACCATAGTGTTAAGAAACTTTGTAGACTTCGTTTTACCTCGAAAAATGTAACATTTAAAAAAAGAGGTTTTATAAAGAACAGCAATTCAAGCATGGAAATAAATAAACTATTGGATGGATACTATATGAGGCATACAGAATCAATCCCCGCTAAATCCAAAATGCAAAATTTTACAAGAAATAAAAAAAAATCGATTTCTGTAAATCTTTCTAAAATTTTACTACCCTTCTTTTTTGATAAATCCTTTCCAACATACGAATGTGATTTAACTAAACATAAGTTCTCTTCTTTCGCTAATTTGGCCAATATTTGAATGGAGTTAGGGTATTGCGATTTTGGATTGTATTTTTGTTTTTGTTTTGAAGTACCAATTTAGGTTTTTTTATTTACGAAAAAAATCTTGGTAAGTTGTATTTATTTTAAACAAAAGGTGGAGTTTATAAATAAAATTTTATTCTAGAATAAGGCAAATTTTGTTGTTAAGAACTAAATAATTAGAACAACAATTCATAACAAAATATTGTTACGCCGACATTGATGGCGCCACCACATTAAATTTTTAAATGTTGACTAAAATTAATGATTTGCGTTCTTAAATACCCCAGATATCACTTTTCAGTCAAACAGGACCCCACATAGTTATAGGCGTCAAATTGTATTGTCATGCCAATGGTTTACGCATGTCAAAACCACACTTTTTTTAACGGTTCAAACACCTATTATTCGATGTATCATTTTGAACTCGTATCGAACTTGAATTTTCCCTCCTTGATTAAGTGTTTCTAGCGAGAATAGTAGTATTAATACATAGATATAACAGAGTCATTGGAACAAAATCTATCATCCGCTAAAATTGCCAATTTAAACCAAAAATGGGCTTAGCTTAGAATGTTAAAGAAAGTACAATTCATGTATTGTATTCATTTTTTTATAGTGGGTAAAAATATTACTAATTGAAATTTTTATATAAAATTTATTGCGTTTCTTTGTGCTAGCTTGTATGTATGTCTATATAGTTTGTTTAACTATAACAGGGATCTTTTTAATTAGAAATTGGTATTGATAAGTGTATCTAAAATCAAATTAGTTGAACTATATTTCCCTGTTGCAGATCCGCAAACAAGAAAAAATATTGTAGACGATGAAATAACGCAGTCTTTGAATATTGAAATCTGTAGGGTTTATGAATTAGATAGTTTAATAATCAAATGCAAAAGAGAGAATTTATGATATATAAATTTAGTTCCTATTCTAATATTTAGTCTATCCTATTTTCAAGTTATTATAAAGTTATTTTTCTCAAATAAGTTATATTTAGAATGTATTAAGCATAGACGTTAATACTAACACTTTATATAACGCTTAATATTAAACATATATAAAGTATATACAAAACATTTAAAAGTAAATATAAAAAAAATAATTAGAAATTATCACATATAGAGCATTCCAAAGAATTAACTGTTTCCCTTAAATTATTTTCACATTTTCGTAGATTACGGTTATTGTATTATTAATCTTTTTTTCTTTTCTCTGCTGAGGAGGTATGATATAAGTAAAACTTAAAAAGTAAAAATACCATAACTGTTTCACTTAAATAACCTTTATAATATCACATTTCTTGCATGGGCCTATATATACATACAAGTGCCTTCTCTCTCTCTCTCTCTCTCTCTCTCTCTCTCTTTTTTTTTTTAACGGGGTCGTCCGTCCAATTTTCTAAATCTCGTCGACAAGATTTAAAAATTGCGACGATTTGTCAAATGACAAGCATTAAATAAACATTTTTATGGGGTTGAACAAGCTTTAATGCGTGCAGGGAGCAATTCTAAGTGCGGCATTTTGGCCGTGAATGTGCCAGAATACTTATTGATAAGTTAAATACCTAATTAGGCAAAATTTATATTTTTTTTACCACAATTTCTATTCATTTTACATGTTTTAAGCTAAAAAAAGATTTGGATTCCCTAATTCTAAAAAAAAACCTTAAAAGAGGTTTAGTTAAATAAAGAAAGGCTAGGTATATATTATGTTTACAGATGTATACGCGTACCGGATAAAATAGAACGGCACCCGCTTGCATTAAGATTTGATGATTTTTGCTAATACATTGGTGGTGATCTGATAAGCTCTTTAAAAACATTTGGTAGTTTTACAGTTCAGTGTGTTTTTTAGTTATAAAATTAAAATTATTTACTAAATTTCTTAACGAGTGTAAAATTTACGTCGTGTTAGGGTTTGGAAACTAACTTCTCTTCTTAAATGTTAAATAAAATTAGCGTCTGCTTTGCTACAGTTTATTATCTTAGTAAATTATTTATTTTTCGATGTTTTGTACATTTTGTCTTATCGAATCAACATTTTTTATATTTTAAGTAGGGTAAATAATTATTTCTAATTTTACTATTAATATTAATTTTTCTACGACAGCTTTAAAATTGTACACATTGTCAGAATGTTCAATTTTCCATACTTTTGCGGGATGCCTAACTCCGTTAATAATGAAGATAGAGGAATTCGCTTTTCGCAGTACCGTGCTATTTTTTTATGAAATGAAAGATGGCACAAACAACATATTTTACAGTTCTCTTAGTTTTTGATATGCACGGGATTTTGTAAAACTAGCCCAAATCTATTTTCTAACATAACTTAAAAAGGAATAATTTTATAAAAAAAAGTCTAATACAAAAATGTGTCATTTTTTGAGGCTTATGACCTCCGAAATACAATGATATATCAAACTTGTCTAGAAAATGTTGTTGTTTTTTTACACACGCATATTCAAAGAGATCCGTTTCTCTAATACATTCTTTCTTATAGTAATTTTCTTTATTATACATTTTTTGGGTGTAATATATCATTTTAGGAGATTATAAGTTAAAAAAATTAAATAAAAAATCCAGGTCCGTATTTAATTAATGATGGTGCCCCGGAGTTGAAACTTTGTATTCATAATCTGAGTTTATCATGGTGTAGCGAAGAAAAAAACATTTTTACAAAATTCCCTGTATATCAAAAGATAGGAGAGCTGCAAAAATGTTTGTATATTTTTCGTTTTACCAAAAAGTAGCACAATATTGCGTAAATCACATTACTCTATCTTTATTATTATCGAAGTTACCCCGCAAAAGTATAAATTGAACACCTGTACATAATTTCGAAAGTGGGCGTTTACAGCATTTTTTCAACTTTTTTTCATTCGCCTTGGATACCGCCGGGCCGTATAGTTTTAGTGAATTTTTTACGCATCGGCGGAATTAAACAACTAAAAGTTCTAATTAGCCCCTTTGCGCTTTTAATCTTCTTTTGTCACTTCTTTCAGAGAAATTCAACTTCGGCTACAAACAAGAATACAGAATCGTGAAAGAGTGATGATGATCACCAAATGGACAATATTCCTAAACCGAAAATCGGCACTACTTTTCCACTAGACGAAAGCACACTTATGGAAACCGATGAAGGCGCTCTACAAACCTTAAAGTTGTTGGTGGCATTGTGGCCAACAATTTTTAGAGAAGCTGAAAGAAGTTTTTGATAAGGAAAGGGCCAACTAAACCATTTTACAGTTATACATTTCATTCTGATAACACTAGCCGAAAATTTAACGCAAATTACTATAGAACAATATTAAGCAATGGAGAGCAAGTTATTATAGACTGACTAGTATACTCGATTTTAAAAAACAATGTATATAGCTTTTGCTGCGAAAATTTCGGCTTTGTTATCAGTTCCCTTTCAAAAGAGGGTTTTAAAAGTTGGAAGCACCTTAATAACACTTTAGAAGACCACGAACTTTCCAAAAATCATATTCAAGCTCAAAAATCGAGGTTAGAAGTCAAAGCCTAAAGTATTGTAACTATAGATGCGAGTGCTCAAAAAATTATTATTAATACTGAAATAAATCATTGGTACCAGGTGCTTTTAAGAATTATAGGAATCATTAAAATGCTTGATAAAAGTTTTATTGCTTTTCAAGGTACAGACGATAAGTTGCTTGAGCATAATAAAGGCAACTTTTTAAAAATAGTTAAGCTGAATTTGATCCCATAATGAAAGAACAAATGCGTACCAACACCCTCGCGGAAAAAATATACAAAACGGGAGGGAAAAATAGACTTTCTGTATCAAAGCGTAAAAGTCCATATTATTAACAATTAAGTAAAGCTTATTTAGCTTTACTTTTATTCCATAATTTTAGATTACACTCCTGATTGTAGTAAGGTAGAGCAAATGACTTTTGTAATCAGATTTGTTTCAATCACTAAATCTGATTCCAATAAGGTTGAAATAAAAATTAATGAAAGTTTTCTGGGCTTTCATCCAGTTGAAAGGGCCACAGGAAAACAAATGTTTGATATTATAATTGAAGAACTTATTGATATGAGTTTAAATTTGCAAGATATTAGAGGGCAGGGGTATAACAACTGGTTCAATATGAAGGGCGATACAGCAAGAGTACAATCTAGAATTAAAAATTTAAATTCGCGAGCATACTACGTTCAAAAGCATCCTTGGAAGCCGCTAATCTTTTCAATATGGTCCAAAAAATATTTTTATTTTTTTCGGCATCAAGGATTAACTTTAAAATAATTGAGTGACATTACATGGGAGAGTAGGATAGAAGCCTTAAAGCCTCTAAGACTTCACGTGGGAGATCTATACAAGGCTTTGTTAAGCATTTACGAAAATCAGGAACTTGATAATTTAATAAGAGATGAAGACTCGGGTTTATTCAATTGTATTAAACAGTTTAATTTTTGTGTTCAATAGTTATTTGATATAAAATATTAAATTGCATTAATGCAATTAGTAAGCTGATGCAAACAACTGAGTTTAATTCAGCATCTGCCTTTGATCATTTACAAAGCGGCAAAAGATCTAATCGATTTAGTCACCACAGCGAATTTTTTCAGTTCCTATATAATATGTCCGGTTTTAAAAAAGCGTCGAAAGGAACACTATTAAAAGACTGCAAGGATTTGGAAAGTATTTTATTTGATGTTAATTCTGTTGACAAAAATGGGGCTGAATTAACAGAGGAAATGTCTGCTATCTCTGCGCTTTTGAGCAAAAAAGAAAGCACAGCAATGCACTAAACTTAAAAACTATGTTAAAATTTGCCCCTAACCTTAGTGTTGCTATAAGAATATTGCTAAATATGCCAGTAAGCAGGTGGAGAAAGAAGTTTCTCTACATAAAACTTAATTAAAAACTTTTTAGGGTCAATTGTCTTAATGGTTTGGCCTTTTTGGCGATTGAGCATGAAATTTGCGATCAAATAGATTCAAATGAAGTAATAATTTTGCAGAACTAAAAGTGAGAAAAAAACGTTTTCTGTAACTTTGGTAGTAGTAGTTTATATTACTTTTGTGTGGTTTTTATAGAATATAGGTGTTTTGTTTGTGCAATACGTTTTTCTGATATAATTAAAAGTGTTTTAATTTTATACTATTTAACTGTTAATTTTAAGTTGTCCCAAAAAATGTCCACTTCTCCAGCTTGATTTTTAAACCTACTTCTTTTAAACGCTAACAAACTATTTCCACTCTTTAAACATGTTCCGCAAACGTATATTGACGTCTTCTAAGAAAACGTAGACGTTCGGAATATCTCCTCAATTTTAGATATGTATTGCTGTCAATTTAGCAGGAGCTACTTTAGGTCCCAAGCATTATCTAGCTTACGCGAACCGAAAAAAGTTCTGATAACCGTTTCCTCATGTCTAGACTAAGAGAACCAGCCATTTTAAAGGCCTTCAAGTTATATCTCGCCTTCCTGCACGACCAACCTGCACCAATTCACTTTGAAGGGTTTACAAATACAAGCACCAGGCTGTTTTTGGCTTCTGAAGGCATTCCTATAGATTATAGAAGATATATTTCGATTTTCATGCTGCTTACGGATTTAACGCAGCAGAAGTGGAAGCGAACGATCCATCTTCAGAGGACCAGAGAATGCCATAAAAACTATTTTGCCAGCAATTCTCCCAAAAAAAATTTTTAGAAAACACGACGTGTCCTGAGGAACTAGATTCCTCAAAACTTCCTGTTGTTACTAGTCTTAATATGATTCTAATTAATATTGCTTCTCTAAGAAATAAAACTGACGAGTTGTGCCTATTTCTGGAAGAATTGGAGTTCCCCCAACTTGTTGCAATTACTGAGTACTGGCTGAATCTAAACGAACCCTTTTATATTGAGAGGTATACCACAATAGCTAGATATGACAGAAAAAACTCAGCTCATGGGGGAACACTGATTCTATCCCTAAATGGAGATTTCATGTCGGTATCTAAATATGATCATTTGTTAGCGGATAGCTCTTTTGAATTATCTATGGTATATAAACAAAACTTTGATCTTTATGTAATTTGTATTTATAGATCACCAAACTCTGATGTACAATCATTTTTAAATAGCCTGGTAAGTTTGCTAGACAGTCTACCGATTAAAGGTAAAAAAATTCTATGCGGGGACTTTAATATTGACTATGCTACTATTTGTGCCATCCAAAAATATCTAATTTCTATATTCGACTCTTTCGGTCTTTCAATGCATGTATCCTCGCCAACTAGAATTTCAAAAAACTCTTCTTCTATCATCGATTACATGGCGTCTGATTTTTCTCCATCAGAGGTGCATTCACAGGTCTATAACTCAGGTCTTTCCTTTCTTTTAGTTTACCTATTAGGCCCTTACCAAGATCTCGCCATCGGGGCAGAATTTTCTCGGCCGCAAATTTCTCAGTATTTCATAATATTTGCTTTAACACCGATTGGAATTTTGAATCTGATAATGTCAACACAAACTTCAGAACTTTTTTAAATAAAACTTTAAGTGCTTTTAACAAGGCCTTCCCGCTTAAGAATATCAAACCTAAGCGGCATAAACCGTGGACCACGAAAGGAATACGAATTTCTGCTAAAAATATGCGCTCGCTCTCATATATAAAAAAATTCACCGACTCCTTTCTTATTCTCGACTATATCTCTAACTATAGGAGGATCTACACTACTCTTATTAAGTCAGCAAAAAAATTACACTACCGAAAACGTCTAACAAACTCAAATAACGTTTCCAAAGAAACTTGGTCCATCATCAATAACCTTAGAAACAAATCAAACCCTGTGACTCAGATCTTGCCAGGGGCTAATGATCTAAATGATTATTTTATTAATGTAAGCAAAAATGTTACCTCTAGTATCTCGCCAAGTTTGGACCCTCTTTCGTTTCTCCCTCCTTCAAAAAATTTAGCTGATAGCTTTTTCTTAAGTCCCGTTAGCAACACTGAACTCTTGAAGGTAATAAATAATATCAAAAGTAAATCTTCGTGTAGCACTAATGGCCTATCAATTAGAATATTCCTGAACTTGCCACTCCCAGTCATAGAGGCCCTTACAACATTAATAAATGAGTCCTTTATAAAAGGTGTATTCCCTGATTGCCTTAAAACAGCTATAATTATTCCACTTCATAAAGGCGGCGAAAAAACTAACTCTTGCAATTATCGCCCAATTGCACTACTACCAGTGCTATCAAAAATCATCGAAAGGCTACTGAAGAATCGTCTTATGCCATTTCTCCTGAAACATCAGATAATATCCCCGGAGCAGTTCGGGTTTCTACCCAACAAGTGCACCAGCGACGCCATGTTCACGTTCCTTAGAGGCGTCTACTTATCTCTCAATAACAACCACCCAGCTGCCTCAGTTTTTTGTGAGTATGCGAAAGCCTTTGATTGTGTTAGTCATGAAATTCTGATAAACAAACTAAATTTTTATGGAATTCGTGGTACTTCTTTAAATTGGTTCAAATCTTATCTTGGGAAAAGGCAACAACTTGTAAGGGCTAATGGTTCCGATTCTGATTGTAAGTTGATTACAAGTGGAGTCCCTCAAGGTTCAGTCTTGGGACCTATTCTTTTTTTGTTACACATTAATGATATCACTAACCTTAAAATTAATGGAAGAATTTCTCTTTTTGCTGACACAAGCATAACTTGGAGTGATTTTGATACAACGTCTTTACACTCTAGTATCTCCAAAGACTGGGTTATAATTAAGGCTTGGTCCGATTCCAATATGCTTTGTTTTAATGTCGATAAAACGGTGGCGTTATCTTATAAGGGAACTTTACAACCACTTCAGGTACATAACAGCAATCTTGAATACGTAGAGTCGGTTAAATTCCTGGGTTCAAATATAAATAACAACCTAAAATGGTCTAATCATATTGACACCTTAACTAAAAAACTTTCTACCGCCTGCTTCGCCATTCGATCAGTTTCAAAAGAACTAGACGTTCCTTCTGCCAGACTTACTTATTTCTCTTTATTTGAATCCCACCTCCGCTATGGCCTTCCCTTTTGGGGCTGCTGTACCACCGAGCAATTTCGTAGTATTTTTATGCTTCAAAAGAGAGCCATTCGTTATTTGTTTGGTCTAAATAATAGAGCTCACTGCCAATACTATTTCAAAAAACATGAAATATTAACACTTCCTGCATTATTTATTTTGGAAACGGTATGTTTGCTGAGAAAACATATAAACACCCTCCCAGAAAGGCCACAACATGTATACCCTACCAGAAACTCTAGGCATGATATATATCTTCCCATTCCTTCCTCAGAATTAATAAAAAAATCAATTATTTACAACGCCATAAAACTTTACAACAATCTGCCAGTACATTTAAAATCTACCCCTATGCTTGCACAATTTCGAAAAAACACCAAAGCATACCTCATTGAGAGACCATTTTACAGCATTAATGATTTTTACAGCGAGTAAGTCTCTTTAAATTGTCACTAAATTCGCTTGTTTACTTAAATCTTTTGTGAGTCATGTCCTAACTCGTAGCATAGAATTTTGAAAATCATCATATAGAGAAAAGAACTGTCGAACATTCACTTAAAACTTAATTATTTTTGTTAGGTATTGGATTAAAAACAAAATTTTAATTCTTTTTTTAATTAACTAACTATAACTAACTATAATAACATAGAGTTTAAGGTCGCATAGTTGCAATTTTGATTTCAATGTCATCGAAATTATTCACCTCGTACATGTGTGTTTGTTTACTTTTATAAGGTTATTAGGATTCATTACCTGTTTTGCGGCAATGTTATGTTATATTCTAACGTGTGTTTTACGATTTGGTAAATTGATAATTTACATTTTTAAAAAGCATTGACGTATCGAAATTCTTTTCGATTAATGTTTTGATATGTCTTATTTTAGGTATATTTTGCTTTGTCCATAAAATTGTAAAATTTTTCTGCGGCAATAAAGCATACTTTTGTTTGTTTGTTTGTTTGTTTATTTACTCTATAATCCCCTTTTGTAGAAATTGTCATTTAGATTTCATCATTTTTAGAATCTATCAGCATATGTAAGTATGCCTCCCTAATGTCTAGTGTCGTAAAAACCCTTCCTCCTAACACTTTATCTTCCATATTTGTATCGGAAATTTTTCATATTTTAAAAGTTTAATAGTTACCTTATAATCTGTACGTATTGTGCCATCTTTCTTCACTATAGGAACAATGGATGTTCCTCACTCTTTAAACTCTAATTTTTGGACAATTCCTAATTTTTTAATCTATCGATTTCATATCCCACATTTCCTTATATAGCATATGGCATTTTCTGGGTTGACACATATTTTAGATCATCTTCAAGATACAACTTTGCTTTAAAATTAGTAAATTTTACCTCAGGTTTAAATACTGCACATTTTGATTCAAACTTTTTTAGAACTTTTTTCAGTGTCACTTTATTTATTTAGTTGTAAAACATTTAAGTCGCACAGTTGCATCCATTTTCTTCTAAAAATGGGACTCACTCTTCCAGGAATGGCATATAATTTTCCAAGAAATCTTTTAACATTATATTATACTTCCATTAATACCCCACTGGAACAATAATTTATCCAGTATACGTAAGTAAAAGTAAATTTGTCTTAAAAATGTGTTCATGAGGAAAAAATATTAAACATTTCACATCAAATAAATGAAACCGCTGCTCCTGTATCATAATTATCGTAATCCACACGAAAAGTTGTGGAATCTAATTTTAAGTTAAGTTTATAATAATTTTTCTTGGTTTGTTTGTATTTTTAGGTAAATATAACTCTTCAAATCTGATCATCTCTCGGTTCATGTAGTATTGATCTTCGACCTTTCCTGATTAAAGACATTCAAAATATATTTGATTGGCATTTTAGTACCGAATAATTTAACCATATTAATATTTTTTCGGGAGTGGCTGCGTGAATATATTGGCGATATGCCCAAGTTTGAAACATTTTGAGTATTTTAATCTTATATGATAGCCGCCATTAGCAAAATTATGGTAGTTTCTAGATCGAACGAATTTTCTTCTAGAAATGTTTCTTTTTTGATCAGTATTCCTAGTTTCCCGAAAATTTTAGGGCCTTAAAAGTTTGAAGTCTCTCTTTGAGCGAGTTTCATTGCTATTGTGAATGTAAGTTTACCACATTCTTCAAAACTCAAAAGTATTGTTGGGAGCTTGACTGTAATGAATAAATATTTATCTACAGTGAAAGAATTGAATGTTGGACATTTGTAATTAAAATTTTTCCAATGTCGGTAATAAAGTTAAAAATGCATACGTTTGTTAAATTCAGTTTGCTCAGCTATGATACCATATATGGGGTGTAAATGTTTTCCAATTAAGTTTATCAAATAATCGTATGATTTTGTACGAAGTGTAGGATCCTTAGTGCTAGTAAGATTGTACATGAGCTGTAAAGTTTATCGCTTACCAAAAGTGTCCCAGGTTTTTTAATATTCTTTAAAGCATTTAATACTAATACTTTCAATATTATTTGTTTCATTCCTTTTTGGTAGTAGTTTTGTAAGGTTTCCATAAGAGTACTGTGGAAATAATTACTTTTTATTAACAGAAGTTCTAGTATCCAAAAATATAATGACATGACATGAGATGAATCCCTCTAGTCCTAACTAACATAGGGAAAAGCTTCATAAGTGATTCTCCAAAACAGGTAATAAGTATTTAGACAGGATGGATACATAAAATTCCCACGAACACTTATGAAACTGAGTATTAAATTGGCTAGAAAATTCCTTATTTCATACGCGTGTTGAAAAAATTCTTCAACATGACAGTATATGAAAGATGGCGAATCAAAAGAAAATTGAAAAAGCCAAACTAACCTACTTTTAATTTATTTTATTTATAATGTAAACACATACTAACTTTTTCAACAATACTGTTGAAATTTAAATAAAATAAACGTCTGGAGATCCTTAGAGGTTGTAAGAAATATAATGTATATTACTCATGTGAAAGTGATCGTTCTCAAACTCGCAAACATTTCTTCTCTATGCGTTCTCATTTGAAAACTTTCGCTTTCAACACCTGATATGCAATATATTATAATATTAGTCAATCCCTGACTGTTTTGTTCTTATACCTTCACCATTAATTTAATTCCAACATTTTATAAAGTCGATACGAATTATTGAATAAGCAAGTTTAAACGTTTAAACTAATAGTTTCAATTCTAAAAATAAAAATAATAAACATAAATAGAGATTTCTTATTTCGTAGGTTTACTGATAAAAATATATAATCTTACACTTTTCCGAAACTGTCCATAAGTAATACTTTATCAATTTTCCACTGGGTCAAACCTGATGATAACCATCCGCTGTATGCTGTGTATAATATTTCTATTTTAGTCGGTTGGGACAGAATGGGATGTAGAACTACAATTTTTGATATTGACTCTCCCGTTTTCATTTCTTCATCCTCTTTCCTAAAATATTATAAGATATACAGGCTGCTTGGTACATGGAATAGAAAAATTTTTTGGAGGTAATAGAAAATAGCTTGTAAACATATTATGTAATAATAATAACAATCGTCTTTTATTTCGGAAAATGTAAAAATGTTGGCGTGTTATTTGGCAGACATAAAAATATGTGATTTAAGGCAAAGTTTATTCTAAAAACTTAACCTTATACAAATGTCAAGTATCTAAAAATGTCGCAAAATAATCCAAAACCAAGCAAAATATTAAACTAAGCTAAAGACAATAAACTTATTGCAACAAAACGATATAAACAAAGAAAATTTTATTACTACTTTAGGTAAAGAGATAACCTGTTGTAGACGCGCACATATCTCATATAAATCAGGCACAAGAGTCCTATACTTTGTGAACTCGTGTGTTTCTCAAGATATCACACATTTTTAGATATCGGTCACTAATGATATTTTTATGTATTCCTGGAATTTCTGAATACCAAATTCTTAAAAATGATAGTAGAAATAGTTTTCTCAAAACCAGTTCACATAAAGCACTCTTTCCGTTTTTCACTATTTCAAAAATATATCAAGTTATAAAGAAATAGTAAAGGATTCATACATTCAGAAAAAAGAAGCAATGATACTTTTATTATTAAGCCCGCAACTTATTCAATTCGATTCATCAATTCATATATACGAATATTTCAACCACATTATTCATCAATTTTCATTTTATTCGGTCGCATGAATTTCATGCTTTTCAATGTTGGACAATAATATGGTTCGCCGAAGTCTTAAACCCTACTTGATTATTTGCCCAAAAGACGGAAACGCAGCGCAACGAGCTGCACGGAGGAACGGGACCCTCCACAGTATGCGGTCGAATTAACGAATGAACGAATAGTGAGTAGCGGGCTTCAGGGTGATTTTGACATCCCTTTAAAGGAGATTTCTGTAATTAAACGCAGAGTCTATCCTGAAACGCTACAGTTCTCTATGTCATTAAAAAGTGAGTAAAAAAAACTCCAACCTCTTTTTTTAAATAGAGTGCACTATATTTCCTCATAAATAAGTTTCTCTAAAATTAAATATTTTCAAAATAGCTATGTTTTTCCGTTTCGACAGACCCACTACAATTCATAGCTATTCTATATACAATCAATAATTAGACAAGTTTTATCAAAATATATATATATATATATATATATATATATATATATATATATATATATATATATACTATATATATATATATATATATATATATATATATATATATATATATATATATATATATATATATATATATATATATATATATATATATATATATATATATATATATATATATATATATATATATATATATATATATATATATATATATATATATATATATATATATATATATATATATATATATATATATATATATATATATATATATATATATATATATATATATATATATATATATATATATATATATATATATATATATATATATATATATATATATATATATATATATATATATATATATATATATATATATATATATATATATATATATATATATATATATATATATATATATATATATATATATATATATATATATATATATATATATATATATATATATATATATATATATATATATATATATATATATATATATATATATATATATATATATATATATATATATATATATATATATATATATATATATATATATATATATATATATATATATATATATATATATATATATATATATATATATATATATATATATATATATATATATATATATATATATATATATAATATATATAATAAATATATATATATATAAACATATATAAACATATATATATATATATATATATATATATATATATATATATATATATATATATATATATATATATATATATATATATATATATATATATGTATATATATGTATATATATGTTTATATATGTTTATATATATTAATATATATATGAATGAACTGAAAAAGATAAAAAAATAAATTTTCTAGGCATGACCTTATATAACAAAGAAACTTGCATAAAAACAAAGTGGTATACAAAAAATACTTGGTCTGGTAGATACATAAACTATCTTTCGCAACACCCACACTCCCAAAAAAAATCTGTCATTATAGGGCTCGCGGATAGGGCAATCAAATTAAGCGATCTAGAATTTCGACAAGAAGCTATCCAAAAAGCAAAAAATACTTTATTAAAAAACAGCTACCCAATGAAATTAATAAACTCAATTTTTAAGTCCCGATTAAATAACATTAATAAAAATAATTCTAACCCCAGCAACAATCAAAACAATAAAAATAAATATATTTCAATACCCTATATTCAAGGACTGTCGGAAAATTTACAAAAATCCCTTAAAAAACAAGATCTAACCGTATCTCACAAAAGTTACAATACCCTACAAAAACAATTTTTTTCCTCTTTAAAATCAAAAACACCCGAAGTTTCAAAAAACACACATTATATACAAAATAAAATGCAACGACTGCTCAAAGGTCTATATAGGGCAAACCACACAGTATCTTAAAAATCGTTTGAATGGACACAAGTATGATAAAAAAAATAAAACAGCGCTTACAAATCACGAAACAGAATATAAACATACTTTTAACTTTCAAGATACTACTATTCTAAATACGGAAATTAATCAAAAAAAGAGAGAGTTTCTGGAAATGTTATACATAAAACGGGAGATCAATGCTATAAATGACAAAACAGACATATAAAGAATTTGAGCCAAATATATTATAACGTTATCAAATAACTCTAAAACTGACTTCATATATACATTAAATTAATATAAAAAAAAAACAAACTAAATTAGCCCCTTTTCTTCTAAATTCAAAAGTAAATAAACAATATATCACCTTTTAAATAATAAAACAGTTCAAAACAAATCTAATTATCTTTGTTTTTTTTTAAACTAATATATATAAAAAAAAAACCCATAGAATTCCTTAACCGACGTTTCACATGAATGCATTCTGCCAGTTAAAGCAGTGTCGCTCGAAGATAGACATACTCGTAGCAATTAATATTATAGTATTTTTAATCTGTATGACGTTCTTTTCAATGTTTTTAAATACGCTGTTTCTGAGTGTTGTATGGAAAACGTGCTGTTTTTAAATGTTGCATAAGGATGAATTCTGAAAGATCCTTCTTATGGTAAGTCATCTAAAATGTTAAAATAATATTATTAATAATTTGTCCATACAATTTATTAGAGTCTTTTAAGAAAAATATCTTATCTCGGTTTTCTATTGTTACAGACACACAAAAAAAAATACTGATGAAGACCAACCATAAATGGTCGAAACGTCTATAAAAATGTAACAAAAATGAAATGAAATTTGTTTTAATTTTATTCCTACTATCGAACCAAAATACCCAAGAAAACAAAATTAGTATATATATATATATATATATATATATATATATATATATATATATATATATATATATATATATATATATATATATATATATATATATATATATATATATATATATATATATATATATATATATATATATATATATATATATATATATATATATATATATATATATATATATATAATATATATATATATATATATATATATATATATATATATATATATATATATATATATATATATATATATATATATATATATATATATATATATATATATATATATATATATATATATATATATATATATATATATATATATATATATATATATATATATATATATATATATATATATATATATATATATATATATATATATATATATATATATATATATATATATATATATATATATATATATATATATATATATATATATATATATATATATATATATATATATATATATATATATATATATATATATATGTTTCAGTTTTTTGTTGCATAACTTTAACAGTTGATAGAACTTTTCAAATTAGTGCAAAAAGTTCTTATAAACATAGGTCGTGAAGCGCTTAGTTATCAAGATACAGGGTGTTAAAGTTTGCATTAAATTTTTCCTTTTTTTCCATTATATCTAAACGGTTGAACATAATGGCACAAAATTGGGTATTTGGGGGTTTTTGGGTGCGGAGAATTTAAATTCGATGTTAGTTTTCATATTGCTGCTAGAGGGCGCCACCAGCTTATCAGCACACTAACGTTATTGAACAGAACTTTTTTACCACTCGGTATATGGCTTCAGTGATTAAACTTCCCAATTCCCCCATCTCTTCTTAATAAAAAAGGTATACCTTGTTTAAGTCTCTAGGAGTGACCGTTTTCCAGAAAATCGCACTTGAAAGTTCAAATACTATGAATTATTATGATCTTTGTTAAATGAGTTAATCAACAAATTAAAGGACTTTTCAAACATTTTTTTTTCTGAATATAAAGTTTTGCCGTATTTTTATTTTTTAAAATTATCTTTAATATTTATTGCGTAAATTTATTAAGTTTTTTGCGATAAAAACTGAAAAATAAACAGCTTCCGGGAGAACTTTTTATTGTTAAAAAATTTAACGTTTTTGATTAAAATTTTTATAATTTTTATACATACGTTTTTTTTTCTAAAATACTTTTAAAAACACAGAGCTCTAAAGTTTTTAATTTTAAAAATATATGCTTTTTAAATATTTAAAACATTTTTAACGTATCTTTTGCGGTAGAAAAAATGTACTCTTTCCATGACCCATTAAAGTTGGCCTTTTTTGAGATTTGCTTTTTTTTCAATGTAATATAGGTTTTTGGAATAATGGTATGGTGTAATCTATTTTATCACATAGCCAAAATTTATAATTTAAAAAATGTGGCTGACACACTTTTTCTATTTCCTTTGAACTAAAAAAAAAACGTAAACCCAAAATAAAAAAAAATTTATATAAAAAATCGAAACTTTAATTAAAACATAGGAAACTAATGCATGTAATAGCCATTGAAAACAAAATGAATTTTAAAAAATTTAAAGAAGATGTTCAAAATGTGAACCATTTTGTTCAATACATAGTTCACATCGCCGAAAAACTGAGCGTGAAATGTTATTTAGGAATGGTCTCACCTGACCACAGGCATCCCTAATTCTATTCAAAAGTTCGTCTCTTGTTTGAACGGGAGTTTCATATACTTTTTGCTTTAAAAATCCCCATAGAAAAAAGTCCAAAGGGTTTAAATCTGGAGATCGTGGAGGCCACTGAACTGGTGCTCCACGACCAATCCATCTTTGTGGATAATGATTATCTAGCCAGTTTCTCACCAGCCTCCTATAGTGTGCTGGACATCCATCAAGTTGGAACCAAGCTCTTCTTCTTAAATTCAATGGAATGTCTTCCCACATATTCCCATGTTCCGTTTCTAAAAATTCCAAAAAAACCGCTGCATTTACCCGCTGAGGCAAAAAGTAAGGTCCAAAAAGATTATTGTTGTAAATGCCTATCCAGACGTTTACACTAAACTCGTATTGAAAGTTTCTTGGCCTAACGGCATGTGGATTTTCATGTGCCCAAACGTGCTGGTTATGAAAATTTACAATTCCACGACGAGTAAAACAGGATTCATCGGTCCATAAGACATTTCTTAAAATGTATCTATTATTTGCAATTAGATTAAGAATTCTCTGACAAAATAACATTCTTCTTTCTTCATCTCCGGGTAGTAATCCTTGAATCGGTTGCAAATGATAAGGATGTCTCCGATCACGTTTAAGAACTCTATAAACATAGCTGGTTGAAATTCCTAATTCAATGGAAACTCTTCTTACACTTGTGGTTGGATCTCGATCAAACATACCCAAAATTTGTCTTTCAAAGTTTCTAGGTGGCCGAACGTTAATACCATTTTCTCGAACGTTGCCTAGACCCTGTTCAACTATTTGCCGATGAATTCTTACGAAAACCGAACGATTCAGATGTCTTCTATTTGGAAATCTGCGCCTGTATTCGTGGGCTGCTTCGGCAGAATTACCATTTGCAAACCCATAAATAAAATGAATATCCGCCAACTCTTGATTAGAAAATACGAAAGGCATTTTACTAAGTAAAGTACTAAAGTAGACAAAAAACGAGAAAGAAAATAGGCAAACTGAAATTTCTGCAAATAAAATACACAAATATGAATGAAGTTTACTCAAAAGTTTACTTTTGTTTTCGGTTTCATAGCAACAGGTTTCATGGCCCACTATTTTTGTTACTATTAACACGGTTCTGCTAGGCAGTCTAAGACTAAAAAATGGCAGGGTAACCTTAACTTTCAAGTGCGATTTTCTGGAAAACGGTCACTCCTAGAGACTTAAACAAAGTATACCTTTTTTATTAAGAAGAGATGGAGGAATTAGAAAGTTTAATCACTGAAGCCATATACCGAGTGGTAAAAAAGTTCTGTTCAATAACGTTAGTGTGCTGATAAGCCGGTGGCGCCCTCTAGCAGCAATATGAAAACTAACATCGAATTTAAATTCTCCGCACCCAAAAACCCCCAAATACCCAATTTTGTGCCATTATGTCCAACCGTTTAGATATAATGGAAAAAAAGGAAAAATTTAATGCAAACTTTAACACCCTGTATCTTGATAACTAAGCGCTTCACGACCTATGTTTATATGAACTTTTTGCACTAATTTGAAAAGTTCTATCAACTGTTAAAGTTATGCAACAAAAAACTGAAACACCCTGTATATATTTATATATATGTTACTGCAAGTAAATGCGGACTTCTGGTGAAGGCCAAGAAAAAAAAATGGAAAAATAATGCCAAGACAGTCAGTCACATGTGAGGATAATATTCAAAATGTGTGCCGATTTTTTGCTCTGTTAAGACTATAATTTTACCTAGTTCACCTCTTTAATATACATATATTTAAATAGGAGAGATTTCATCGGGTCAACTATAATTTGTTCTTTTTTTTTTTTTACTTGGCAAATTCACCCAGTACGTTCCAAATCATCCAAGAAACCATTAAAATTAAGAGAGAGCGGTCTATACAGTGAGCACAGGCACAATTTTTTCCCCCAATTTCCAGGCCCAGCTATATTTGTTCCTACCCATTTTGACATGGAGAGACATTTACATTTTAGGTTTTAGAGAACTTCTTGCATAAATAGCTCATCCCCCTCGCGTGCGCGGTCACATGAAATAATCAGGAAAATCGGAACGCAACCAGGTTTCGATAGACCCACTACAATTCATAGCTATTCTATATACAATCAATATATCTAATTAGACAAGTTTTATCAAAATAGTAATATATATATATATATATATATATATATATATATATATATATATATATATATATATATATATATATATATATATATATATATATATTATTAGTCATCTATTCATTTTAAATTTGACGTTTCGGCAGGTGGCTCCGTGCCTTTCTCAAAAATACTTTCTAAAATAATTTAAATTAGAGAACCTACACACTTTAGTAAAACAAAACAGACTTACCATGAAACGTATATTAGTAATTAAATTATCCAAAGGTGTTTAAAATCACAAAAGACACGACGCTGATCGCGTTATTTGGACAAACATTTTTAACACTACACACATGAAGGACGACGAACAGTTATTGACTGAAGAGCAGATACGTATGATAGGTGGGATGTTATGGTTTTTTTGTTTTTTAAGATTTTACCGGGCGGTTCAGAAAGTAATTTTATTTTGTCTAAGATTATTATTTTTAAGTTTTTCAAATGTATGTGAGAAAATAATTAAATAATGTCAAAATAAATTTTGCTTACAAGGTTGATATCCTTTTTGTCGTTTACTGAGTTTTTATTTTTCTTAATTTCAATAGACTCGTAAACTTCCCGCTTGCGTTTGTTGTTTTCGGTTTTTAGAATTTTAGTTTCACTAAAATTAAATTTATGTTTTTTTTGGATTTCGTGTTTAGAAAGGGCAGTGGGATTCCTTTTATCATATTTATGAGAGTTAATTCTCGAGCCTAAATATTGGCTGGTTTGTCCAATATAAACTCCAGCGCAATCTCCACACGGGATCTCATATATAACATTGCTTTTTTTCATTTTAGGTGTCATGGTTTTTAGAGAAGTGAAATTTTAATTTAATAGATGGTAGCCTTGTGTGCAACATTTATATTATATTTGTTAAATAGATGTTTAAGTTGCTCAGATAAACCTTTTATGTATGGTAGTGTTAAATAATTATTAGTTTTGTATGTGTTGGCTTTTGAGTTGTTCGTTTTATTGTAAAATTTATTAATTCTTTGTTTAAATACTCTATTTACTAATTGTTGGGGATATTTATTTTCGAAAAGAACTTGTTTGGCTTTATTAATTGAGTTTTCCTCGACATCTGATAGCTGAATTGCCCTATCGGCTAATGCGATAATAACTGATTTTTTTTGAGAAAGTGGATGTTGGGAATTATAGTTGGTATACCTTGAGGACCAAGTCTTTTTTGTGTACCATTCTGTTCTGCTAGTATCCTTTGTTTTATGTAAGGTGACATCTAAAAAGTTTATTTGATTTTGTTTTTCGACTTCGATGGTGAATTGCAATTTATCGTGATAGCTATTAAATTTATTTAGAGCTTGATCTGCATTATTTTGCGGAATCGCAGCAATGCAATCATCAACATAACGGTAAAAAAAGGGTAAATTAAAATTTAGCTGCGGTATTATGGTTTCTTCTAAATCCTCTAAAACTAATTGGGCAATTGCGCTTGAAATACTTGAACCCATGGCACAACCATCAAGTTGTTTAAAGATATCATCCTTGTAAAGGAAATTTGTTGAGTTTAGAGTTAATTCTACGGCTTTTAGGAATTCGTTTAACGGCAAATCAGTATATTTTTAAATTTCATTCCACTTTTTTTCGATAATGTTAGTTAGCAAGATTTATAGGAATATTTGTATAAAGAGATATAACGTCTAAAGAGATTAGTATGTGGTCATCTGGCAACTTAATATCTTTAATTTTGTTTTTAAAGTCAAATGAATCTTTAATATAGTAGCTGTTTTTATTTATAATTTTTGATATAATGTTTTTTAAAAATTTTGATAAAGAGTTTAAAGGGGACTGAATACATGATACTATAGGTCGTAAAGGCATACCCTCTATATGGAGTTTTGGTAATCCGTAATTTTTGGTGCAATTGCATTATTTATTTTTAGTTTTTTGGCAGTATCTGGGGAAATATATCCTTTTTTATCCCATTGGTCTATTAGTTCGTTGTTTTGTTTTTGTAACTGTTTGGTTGGGTCATTTTTTATTTGTAGGTAAGTTGTGGTGTCTTTAAAAAGGTTGTTCATTTTGGTATCATAATTATGCGTGTCCATAATAACTGTTTTATTTGATTTGTCTGGCTTCAATACGATTAAATTTGAGTTTTGTTTAAGAAATGTTTGAGTTTTTTTTATATTTTTAGTTAGAGTTTTATTTTTATTTTCAAAGATATTTGAAAAACTATAAAAACAAAAAAATATATATATATATATATATATATATATATATATATATATATATATATATATATATATATATATATATATATATATATATATATATATATATATATATATATATATATATATATATATATATATATATATATATATATATATATATATATATATATATATATATATATATATATATATATATATATATATATATATATATCCTATATAACACGGCCCTTCACCAGTAAACTTCGTTGCGCCTAACATTACTGACAAAATTTACCAGAACTGCGCGAGGAGCATTTTTATTACCTTTTCGGACCCTGAAGACGTAGTTTATTTCCTAAATGGAACAGCGAAAATTCAGTGACTCTTTAGCCAAGTTTGCGACAAGCATAGGCAGATCCTCATTATTTTTTTCTTCCAAACCACAAGTGCGCATACTATTACGCTTTGAATATTTATCAAATTCCTCAACTTTGTTCTGAAGCACTGCTATGGCATATGTATTAGCCTTTGATGTGAGAGCAATTTCGTTCAAGCTCTAACAAGCATCGGATAATTTATCATCTAACTGGTTAAACTTTCCAATAAGCTTCGCCTACAATTGGGAGATGAAATCAGAACATGTTTTAGTAATTAGCTTCTCGAGATCGTTGTCGACTTTGGAAGCGCCTCGTGTCAGAACCATGTTAACCAGGACCAACCGTACAATTTTATGGACGCGGAACAGCTACAGTCTAATGCGACTGCACAGGGACACTTAATTAGTTCTCTTGTTTTATTATTGAGTACACTTAACAATTGAAGTTACAGTTTAAATGCGGAGCATGTTTTCGATATTATTCACGCATATCGTACCATGTAAAAATCCGCATATATATATATATATATATATATATATATATATATATATATATATGGGTTGGATTTTTCCACATTTTTAGAAAGGAATCAAACCGATTCGTTCCAAGTTTGCATAAAAAACAGTCTAGATTTAGTGTCTCATAGAAATTAGATTTTGTGTGTCATGGGCGTAGATCTTCGATATTTTAAGGCGTACAAAGACGTAAAAAATAATATTTTTAGAACTTGCACACCGATAATAGTAAAATTAAAAAAGAAATAGTTAGGATAAATGTTCTGACACTGTATTGTGGAAGTCATTATCGTAGTACATGAGTTTTATTTTTCGATTATATGAATTTACGTAATGTTTCGAAAAACAGCCAAATAAAGACAAATTTATTTTTTTATATATATAAAAACTAATTTTTGTCTGGCATACGGGGTAGCCTTAGAAGGATGAAACTGCTATCTGAAAAAAATTGTATAAAGAAGCATTTACCTTCTCTCAAAAAACAGTGCAGCCCGTCAAATTTCTTTTATTTTTTTGTATATAATTTATTTAACTATACTGGGTAGCCTTAAAAGGAACAATAATCACCTGAAAATAAGAAAAAAAACACATATATTTCAGTAGTATTTAATTTGTCCAGCAAACAATGGAAAAAAATTTCTTTTATCCTGTTGTAATTAAAAACATTATTTTTTCCTTTATATATAGAGGATGAAACACTTCCATGAAAACGAAACAAAATATTTTAAAAGTGTTTAGTTTTTTAACAAGCGACGAAACACGCCAAATTTCTTCTATTTTTTGTATATAAATATTTTTCTTCTGCAGGGTAGCTTAGAGATATAAAGCTGTCACCAGAACAAGAAAATGGCTTTTGTTTTAAAGCGGTTACTTAAAAAAGCAAACGGTGAAACCTGTCAAATTTGTTGTTTCCCTATACATAAAAAAACGTTTTTCCACTATACAGAATACAAATATTTTTAATTTTCATAATGCTAAGGTTTTTAAAACACAGTAAAAATGGGCCAAATCATTTTCTTTTTTGCATACATAAGAATTTCTTTCCTATATGGAATTCTTTTCCTATATGGACTTTCAAAAACGCTGTTATCGGTCGGAAAATATTTTGTAATGTCTTAGATGAGATTATAAATAAGACTGAAATTATGGTCGTAAAAGTAGAAGAAAACAAACTGCATACAATATTTTTTAAAACCAATTACTCTCAAGAATATACTTACATTTTCCTGTTTTTATTTTAATGCAGTTTTATATGCAGTTCGTTTTCTTCTACTGGCAATAATTTTAGTATAATCTATAATCTCATCTGGGACATTACTTTCAAAATGATAACAGCCTTTCTGAAAGTGTTTTAAAGTCTATAAAATCCTGTATTTCATGTACAATATAAGGCAGTTTTTTTTCGTACCGTTGTGTGATTAGTAATATCTGAGTAGGGACAAATATTTTCAACCTGGAATATCCCATAAGAAATTACACTATCTATAGAATCACCATCGTTTTGACCATGGCATGATGCAAAAAAATATTGAGTAATATTAGAATCGCTCAAAAAGTTTAAAAATATGGCTGGTAGTATTGAATTTTTGTTGTAAATTGTAAAATTATACATAGCCTTTGTTTATAAAATATGGAGCTTTCCTTGGAAATGGACAAATCAATGACTTGTTGCAGATCAAAAACAACGCCTACTAATGCTTTTTGATTTAGAACTTTCTCCTCTGTATATTTTTAAATTCGTGTTTCCTTTAAGCTATTTTCTACGCCATCAGCTCCCTATTCAAATATTGTGCAAAGAGAGCACTGACCACTTTTAGGATCATGAAAGGAAAAATTTAAACTTGAAAATTTCTCGATATAAGTAAATACTTCCAACAGCTGTACCCTCATTTTCTTTCAAATAAAAATGATTTCTGAAATTAAGAAATCAGGGTGTAATTATTCCTTGCTAGTGGATTCCTTGCAATAGAGGGTTTCCACTCTTGAGAATAAATTTATGTGTTTAATTATCTATTTTGGTATTTTGGTGCCTTGTTCTACTTGTTTTTTGGTCCTTTCTTATCTTTTTTTTTTCTCTCAATTAGACCAGAAGTCTGTTTTTTCAAGCGATGTTTTCATACATTTTTCCAAAATTGACAAGGTGTTTAAAAAAATACATACGAGTACACTTTCTCCCAAAAAAGATAAAAAATAATCGAACCTAATTCTTTTTCGAGAATCCACTTTCTTACCTTTAGGATAGATTTTTGAACATGTCTGCAAGTAAATTCCCTTTACTGCTGTAAGTTTCCAGTTTCGTAAAATTATGTTAAAATGTGGTTCGTTTGATCAGCTGTAAATATATTTTCCCCAATTTTTTGCAGTACTCACTTTTGCAAAAAGAGTTGGCACAGTTTTAGGTGGAACAATATTCATTGTATGTGGCACTATATATATATATATATACATATATATATATATATATATATATATATATATATATCCTGTTTCAGAAAGTTTTTGTTTCCGTGCGTGAGTTTTTTCTAACTATTAGTACCTTTTCTCTTTCTCACAACTTCTCTTGGACTTCCTTCTAATTCATATTATTTTAATGAATTTTGATTACTTGTATTTATTTTACTTTTACTTTATTTTCGCCTCTCAAAGACGAAAGACGGAATGTAAAACTCGCACTGTTGTATTTCAACATCAAAATAGGTCCAACACAAAAGAGCCGGACACTGATGACAGACAGCAAAAACTTCGTCATTGCAGTTTGCATATTCGCAATTCAGCTTTTTTTATTCCGACTGCCCCTTGACATTGACATCATTGTATTCACGAACTTGACATTTTCGTCTTTGGATGTGACTAATACACATCCAATCCACACTGTCCATTTTATAAACACATCCATTGTTTTGTAACTATACACTTATTCAATATAATAAATGAATTCAAAAAAACTTAAAAACGCTAAGTTACTCTAAGGTTAGAATCGTACTGGCTTGTACGCGTGTTGCAGAAAACGAACGAATATAGTTTTTAGTTGCTCTAAAGATAGGTCGTTATGACAAACAGGCGAATGTAATATACGTCTGTTAGGCAAAAAGTGAAAGACTTTTTAACTTAAGAACTAGTTTGAAACTCACTACGATATTTATTTCATATACGCCACTGACTGAATTTAGCGACGGTGTATACAAGACGATAAGGAAGAATTGTTATTGATGGCCTGGAACAAAATTCAAAACTAAATCATTTGCGATTATATGGTCTCTCGGAAGATAAAAACAATCTAAAATCCAAAGTTTGTAAAGTTTTTCAGACAATATTACACGTTCCAGATACAGATTTAGAGCATTGTTATCGCACTGGTAAACTACAAAACAGAACACGAAAACCAAGAGCAGTTGTGATTAAGTTTGCATCTGTTAAACAAAAGAATATGGTGTTTTCACGCAAAAAGAAACTGAAAAATAGTAAAATGGTTATTGTGGAAGAGCTTAATCTACAAAGCTATCAAATGTTAAGGTTGGCCAAAGATAAGATTGAAGAAGGTGTGGCCAGTGGACGGGAAGATACTTGCAATATTCAGTGGAAAAAAAACAATTTTAAAAACAGAATATGATATTTCGAAAAACAACAGAATGACCGAGGCCGCTGCCATATATATGTATATTTATAATTCTGTGCTAATAATAATAATAATAGTAGAATTTTGTGGAAGAGCTTGAAAAATTTAACCGTCAATAAATCAGTAATAATAACCCTTCCAAATTTCTTAGAAAAAACCCATAGATATAACCAATCATTTTTTACAGTTCTCTGTAATTAAACATCCTGCAGATCATAATCTTATCAACTTCATTTAAATATTAATAAAACAAATATTGATGAAAAATTTGAATTTGCTACAGTAAGTATGGATGAGGTAAAGTCACAAGTTTATAATGTAAAATCATTAGTATCAGGTTCAGATTCTATTAATATTGAAATGTTATTACTGTGTTATCCAAAAATATTACAGTTTCCTGCAAATATAATTAATTCTTGTATACTGGAAGGATTTTTTCCAGGCGCCTGAAAAATAGATCGTGTAACTCCACTACCAAAGAATAGTCACATAATTTTTTTTATTGAATTACTTGTATATTCAAAACATCACGGATTGCGTATTACCCCGATAAATAATCAATCATGGCTTTTTGAAAATATAAAGGACGACTTAAAAAGTAACATTAATATAAATATGACTGAAATATACTGAATGTGCCAGAAATTTGAGTATTGACCGACACTAATTTACTGTTTAAACAGAAAATAGGTCATTGTTTACAAAAAAACTAACTTTTCCTTAAAGATGCTTTATCCACATCATCACCTGTTAAATAAAAATCTAAGGTATTAAAACAGTAAAATTAAAAGTTTTTTAAAAGGGTGGAACATTAAATTTGTTTAATTATTTTTGTATATACATTTTTAGTAGTAGCTTTAGTACTCAGGGTGATTCTACGGGAACTACCCCAAAAGCTCATTTCAACTGTGCCAAAGGATTCACTAAACCTGCCAGACCTATTCCCACAGGTTTGAATATCCTCCCAAATGAGAACATCTGCAAGACTACAACGCCAATATCTTTCCGCAGTCTAGCCCTAGACTGGCATCTACAAAAACAGTGTACTACTTCCTTTACTTTTAACAGAGTCGGATGTCTCTTCTATCATCAGTGGCCTGTAAGCACCTGTATCAGACAGCTGATATTCCGTTTACTTGTTGTGAGCAGCTAGGTTGTTTTGGCTTTATCAGGTCTCACAACAAAATCTATCTTCCTTTATTATAGCCTCTCCAAATCTAATATTAACTATTTGCAAAAGTCGTCTTATAAGCTTATTAAGAGACCGATATCAGGCTAGGCGTCTATGGCAAAACCCTTGTTTCCACTTTCGCTTGCTTATTTCATAACTCATAAGTTTTTCAAAATAATAAAAGCATCGGTATTTACTACTATCAATCAATGATCATATTTTAATCTACCTCTGTTTCATGTTCTCTAAAATACAAAAATGTGGTTTTTCATGCCGGGCCAAATGATAACTAGGACTGGTTTTGAAAACATACTCTCTTTAAGTGTTAACCTCTTGCATTTTATACTGAGCAAACAGTCAATCGAGCTGCTCTCTTGTTCCTGGTTTTTACAAAACATGTTTACCTAGAATAAAATTGTTAGTTAATTACTGAACGATTTGATTTGTTTAAGGAGTCTTTCTCGTTGCTTCATATAATTCTACGTCTGGAGACCTGAGTTACAATACATTTTTTCCCCTGTCCTAAAGCAGTGCGTGCCGTGGAAATTCCTAGACTTTTATTAGATATTCCTATTTTGAATACTTGTAGAAAAACAACAAAATAATCATCAAATATCTTATTCTTTTTCACATTATAATTTCGGCGTTTTTTTGTCCACATAATATTTTTAATGCTTATTACTTGATTACATTTAATCACATTCACTCATTTAACGAGGAAGTTTAAAATTCATGAAAATAACTGTGAACATTTTTTAAATTAGAACCGGTATTTATGTCTGCAATGTATTGTTTTAGGAAATTCCAAACGATTTTAAGCATGTCTGTTATCTCCAAGCATTCTATTAACTTAATATGTTTTAAATCTAGGTCTGTTTATTTTAAATAAATGGTACAAATCAGTACAATACAACATAAATGAAAAGAATATGTCGCAGTGTGAGCCGTTCTTTCATCATATCGTTGCTGGCATTGAAATTGGGCATTTTTTATTTTCACGTTATGATATGGTACGCTGTCAATAACAAGGACACTCTTTGGGGGCAAGTATGGAATTAGTTTTTCCGCAAGCCACATTTTGTAATTTGCATAGTTCATTTTGCAATGATAATCAAACATGTATTCCTGCATGAATTATAACTAATCTCTATACTTTTGATACAGGTCTTCGGTGCCCTTCGTCCGTGTTGTCACTCCAAACCTTTATGAAAGCCTGTATAACTACAGTCCTCCTTAAATTTAAAGTGGAGTCTACATACAGTCGGCACTGGGTATTGTGTTCCTACTTCCTAATGTATATAATGCGGATATTATGAAGAAAGCTGCTCTCGCAATTTTAAGTCTTTTCCCAATATTTTGCTTATATATCTTTAAGTATATAAATATATCTAATCTATTATTTAAACTTTGTATTACAAGCTTCTTATTATTCTAGTTATAGAATTTGCTACATATATTAAAGTCTGAACATAACTGGGAACCAGATATTTGCAATTGTTGTCTGTAACCTATCATAATATTTTCACTCAAAATATTTTATAATGTTAAACATGAAAGATGTTTATTATTACTCTCAAAAACAAAAAATAAATAAAGACACACATCACAGTCATTACTAAGTATGCAGGTGATTCAAAAAAGGAGGAGGATATCAATTCGAGCCTATGTATTTTTTATGACTTCGTGATGGTTTGACCAATTTAAATGATTGACATGCTTGAACATATGTAACATCCACCCGTACATCGTTGATCTTTGGTAAAAATTGGTTACTATCGGCTTATATTAATTAAAGTATCCAACGCCTGAATCTCAGGCAAGACCTATAGATTTCTGTAGTAAAGGTCTTTTCTACATGCTTGACGGTTAGCCAATGCAAATCAAGACAGAGACAGTATCTCTAAAGATAGACAGGAAAGGAAGAAAAATAAAACACCAATATAGAAAACAAAGAAGTTATCTTATGTATTACTTGTTCGTATGTTATAATAAATCCTAAGTCTAGCCCCATAACTAAACTAAGCGAAAATCCTTAGGAATCACAAAGTGAACGAGAGCAACCTTTTCCGGCGGAAGAAAGAGGAAACTCACGCTTTAGAACCTTATAGCTAATAAGATTGTAGTGAAGGCTTCATAAAAGCTGAGGTTGTAAAGACTCTTCCAAGATTTACACGGACCAGTTGATAGTTTTTCTTAATTTCTGAAGTCTCGTGGTATGAACATTAATCTGAGTCTGGTCTACCTCGGTAGGTTTGACGGGATCTAACTGCTAATTGGGGTCCGCGTTAGATGTCTTTTGAGATAACGTCCAAAATTAATAAAAGCCGGTGAGAAACCAATAGAATCATGTATTAACCGCGAAGGCCAAGTCTGGTAGATGCACATCCCATTTTCTATGGTCATCTTCACAGAATTGGGTCACCATTGCCTTAATGGATTTGTTGATGCGTTCCACACGATTGACCTGCGGTGTGTAGTATGGTGTGAGACAGTGATTAATGCACATTTCTCGAAGAAGATCTCTAAAAGCTTGCCCGGTATACTGAATTTTATTGTCGCATATAAGAGGGCGTGGACAACCAAAGCATGTGGTAATTTCTCAATAAAAAGCTTCACTAACTGCTGGCGGTGACCAGTCTTGAAAAACGACAATGTAGTTGTTTGCTTTGGCCGATCGAGGCAAAGTTGCATGCTACCAGGTGGTTTTTGCTGGAATGATTTATGTCGCTAGCATGATGAACAGCTTTAGATATATTAAGCAATACCTCGGAACATTCCTGGCCCGTAATATCAAATCAAATCAAAATCAAAATCGAAATCAAAGTCGAAATCGTAGTCGAAATCGAAATCGAAGTTAAATTGAAATCAAATCGAAATCAATTGAAATCAAATCGAAATCAAACCGAAATCAAATCGAAATCAAAAATCATTTATTTGGTCAATTACTCATTATTAGCATTACTTCTCAAGAAGAGATCTTAAATTTGTTTATATCTAAGCTAAACATATCTTTGGGTGGCATATTCAGAAATGGACGTCCCAAAATAATTTTGGCTACAGCGACTTACGTCCGTCCTAAGGAATTCAATCCTGAGAGCTTCTGAGCCTGTTGTGTTATAGTGTTATGAATTTCATTATTCTGTGTGTATCTAGAGATGTTTAATAGCCAATAATGACGTGTAATAAACATACAAAGACGTTAACAATTTATGTTCTATAAACTTTTGTTTAAAATCTTCTTCATAGGCACACTGAAACATAACTCGCACTGCTCTCCTTTGATGTTTAAAGATGCTTTTTGTGGGTGACAAGTGTCCCCAGCAGATTATAGCTAGTAGTTATGTGATATCTAAAATTTGGCTAGCTGCCTGATAACAATAATATTGTTTGGTATTTTATTTCAGAGTAGATCTGTATGTTGTGACTAATACAGGGTTCTATCCAGTTGGACATCTAAAAATTGGGCTGCTCTAAGCTCCACTTCCTCAGGCAGTCTACATTTTGTAAATATTGCACATTAGATGTTAGATTCCGTACTGTTGACAGTCTTTGAGTTAATTCTCTAATATTTTAAGACTCTGCCCATCAAATTTGTAGTATTTTAATTTATTTGTAAGGGAAATGGAGGGTGCGCAGTCAAATGCCTTTGTCAGATCACAGAAAAAGGCACTCACCTATTCTCCTTGTTCATAACCATTGACAACATAATCAATGAAATGATTCACTGTATTGGTAGTACATAAACTGAAACGAAATCCAAATTGATTTCTATAGAAGATATTGTTATATTCAAAGTGAGTTACTATTTGTTTTTTTAGAGCTGTTTCGAAAATTTTTGAAAAACCAGGTAATATAGATATTAGCCTGTAATTAGTGATTTCCTCGACATTATTATTTTTATAAACAGGGACCACTCTAGCCACTTTGAAAACTGGGGGAAAATCCCAGCAGGCAAACATTCATTTATAAGATCAGTTATTGGTACAATTAATAGATGTTTAAATAATTTCATCATATATACATTAAGATTATAAACATCCTTATTAGCTGTCCCTTGTCTATAATGCTTCTTACCTCATTCTATGTAATAGAAGACATGTATTCTTATTAATCTGGTGGTATATGTTTAGATGATTTATTGGGTTTACGATAAATACTAATTCCATCCGAATAGGCCCTGCAGGGATTTTCCAGACTTATTTATATATTCATAATCTGCAAGCCTACGTGAAATGTCAATATCATTTCAATATTGTTGTTTTTACCAATTTACGTAACTATCTAGCTCACTAGAGAAATATATTTCGCGATATCGGTACAGATCATCCAGATTTTTCCCAATCATCGAAGCTCCTCACTGAAATACTTAAATGACCCTATACTGCACACTTGTTCCTTATTTAATTTTAATATTTTTGTTTTTAGAGGAAAATGTGAATTAAGACGAGCAGTAATAATTAACATAAATTGTCGAGCTCATTTCTCAACATACGCTGTTCTATCCTTAATAAAAGACCAATCCACATTTCCTCCGTATGAGTAAAAATTAAACTTACTAGTTTTATTGAAAGTCCTATAATTTAGTGATAACTTACTGTATATTAATTGTTATAGTTAAGCTTAGAGCTAACTTCTATTACTACGGCCTTCTGGTCAGATAGGCACAATTCCATGACATAACTTGTGAATTCCCTACAGGTATTAAAGTTTATTAGAATATTATCAATGCGATTTTAATATCATTAGCATAATCGAAAGAATAGAAAATATGTCAAAAGTCATCAAAAGATGATTAAGTTGTATTATATCTTATATTGAAGTCACCATTTATCCCAGTTACACAAAATACTAAATATTTTATTTATGACATTTAAAAAACATTAAAAGTTGCCCTTTAGCCTCCTATAAATAGTTATTACAGTCAAACTTTCTTCTGGAAGTTGGGTAGCCGCAATTTCACATACAACTTCGACAATAAGACTTCTATATCTAAGTTCGTTGAATTTGATGGCACATAATCAATGAACCACCACGCGTCAGTTCAATTCTACTATATGCTGAACACACTGTGTATGTATTTATATTTAGTGCGTCTACTTCAGACTTTGTGAGAGTGTTCGGTTAGGCACAAAATGTATATGGTGCTATCACTGCTGCCAATACAGGCATTAAGTTCAAATAATCCATTGTGATTGAATGTTTACGGATATTAGGTCCATATAGTAATTAGTCTCTTTGTTCGTACTTACGTTTTCTCGGGAAATACCTACGTGTTCCGGGGTTTGTCTCCTCCAAAACCTCTGTATTTTTAACCAAACTTAGAGTTTAGGAATGAATATAAAATACACTGTGTATAATTTCAAATTAAAGTACAATATGCGTGCTATATCAAGTTTATAAGTACATAGTACTAAAAAAGACAATTATAGAACTATTGCACTGAAAATAAAAGATACAGTAATCCAACTCCGTTAAAGCAGAATGATAAGGAACCACCGTTAGGTAGTGTTGTTTTTTCTACATACATGGCACTACAGACAAAATAGAATGATTACTTCGGCGGTCCAACATACGCACAATCTTCAATACACATAAAAAGATTGGACAATGCTCGTGATCCCCGATAGATGTTGTACTTTCTAAAACAGAAGGAATATGTAAAATTCCTTACTCCTATGAAGAAGTGTATGAGGGAGAAACAGGACCCTCAATATCCACTAGACTTAAGGAACATGAACAATGTACTAAAAAGACACAAATTGTTCAATCTGCTGTAGCTGAGCACCAGCATACCACTGGCCATATCATAAATATTAAGGAAATCAAGATTTTGGTCTCAGTTCCAGAATTTTATAATAAAAAAATTAGAGAATCTATCGATTCTTTTAAACGTATAATAAAACCTCGGTTACGGTCTACATCACCCGTGGAAACCGATCGTAATACAGAGTCACGGTTCGGTGAGCCCAAGTCGGGTATAAAAGCACGCATGAATCTCTTCAAGCTCATTCAGTATTCAAATCTCGTGAAATAAAGATCCCTCGTATAATCAAAGGCGAAAAGTCGGATAGTAATTTCAGTTGACACGGTCTAAACCCAAGAACCATGATTTCATAATTGGATGGGATGAATGTGTAGTAGTGTGTGTATGAATGTCGGGGAAAAATCTTCCGATAATTTTTTAATGAAAACTTGTCGAGGTCCCCCTTGGTTTGGGGTGAGGACGTTGGGGTATCCTCCTGGGACCTCGGGGTTAGGCATAACCACCTAACTTTAGGCAAGGGAAGCCTCGTTGGGGTGAAAATATCCTCTGGATATGTCTAGTTTATCTTAACTATAGTGGAGTCTTGTGTTCCTATAAGTGTTCTGTCCTGTGTGGATTATGCTGAAGGACCAAATTCTTCTCGGTGGCACCCTGATCAGCAAGTCCCACGAATTTTTTTTATATACACCATCCACCAGAGTCTGGAGTGACCCAGGCGACGGCCATGGGCGCAAGTCCTGGGTGGCCTTATTCAAAAGAAGTTCGCATTAAAAGATTGTTTTCATTTCTGAATTTCGTCGAATACTACGGTACAACGGTTGTTTTTGTAATTGAGTCTGAGACGTTTTTATACTTCTTTTTAAGGACTTCCACTACATGGTTTTTTTACATGGCAGCTAGCAGGCTTCTTAACTGAAACCAGACTTGAAATTCACTTGAATCTTAAAACCAGACTGAGGCAAAAACCTCTGCGTGCTATATTTATAGTGCCCACAAATGGGCGTGTACCATAACACCGGGCACTTTTATAAGGTGTGCAGACCCAAATTTTTGTGCCAGTCAAGGTCGGTAGCTGTGCTGCACGAATCCATCGCGACTAGTATCTGTCGGTTCCACCGTACTTACTAGTGCGGTGCGTTACATAACGCTTCGGGTAATTCGCAAGTAGCGTAACGATTTCTTACTGTTTAATAAACGTGCGCATTTTTCTGATTATTTTCCTTAAAGAAACGCGTTTTATTAGTGCTTAATAACGGAGATTTGGGTTTACTAAGGTGTACTTGAAATTTGGGTTATCAAGAATAATTAACCACAAAAGTAATTTGGGCGTACCTTGAGATACAAGGCTTTCATTTATATTTTGACACTTAGTTGCAACTCTAATTATAGGAGATACAACAAAAACTTTACATACAAAAGTTGTAGGATTTTTCTTTTATTATCTTCTTAGAATTAAAAAAAAATCGAATAATGGTTAAAAAGTAGAAAAAATTATGTACATTATTATTTCAATAAATCGATCTCTTCTTACGGATTATAAGTATACCAGGTTTGATACCATTATCTTTAAAGACAATGTAGAAATTTGACGAAAACCCCATAAGAGGCAAATTTAGACAAGAATATTTCCTCCCTCTTTAACGCATTGCAACTTATGGCAAGGTTTTAGTCAATTTTCAAGGTATTAAACCTGGTAAATTTATAATCGTTATGAAAAGGACAATTCAATTAAATATTCATATACAGGGTGTACCATTAAAAAATATGGGTTATGTGATTTTTCTATTTTTCAATAATAATTTTTAGAAATACTTGATATTCTTAAAAGATAAACGAAGAAAAATCCTACAACTTTTGTATTTAAAATTTTTTTTGTATCTCCTGTAGTAAAGCTGTACTTACAAATTATTTTCTTGTAAGACTAATTTAAATATTATTGTATAAAAAAATATCTTGCGAGTTTCTATATGTACATCGATTACGGACGGACAAAGTAATTTGGGAATATCTGGAGATACACCCCAACCTAAGATGGGGAAAATCTTTTTGTCGTCGGGTTATTTTGAAAGGTAACTTATATTAATCTTAATTAATAGAGAAAATATTAAATGACTAAGTTCAGTTCTACAAGTCGTTTACATGTTTGACAGTTTCTATTGTTGTTTTTCTATACGTATGTAGTTAGAGTATTTTATTCAATATTAGCAATTATGACTCTAACAAAATTTTGAGTGCAATGAACCTCAGTACTTGTTTATTTTATTAGGGACTGACCTTTAAATAAAAATTGTTATATACAACAATAAAAAAGGTGAAATAAGCATTATTATAAAAAATAAAACCAGTTTAAAATAACATTAAAAAGTAAAAAATATTTTATTCTATCTTAGAAATTTGATTTTATTAAGTCGACTTCAAACTAATGAAAACAGTAAATAGACATTACTGATGAGGTATTAGTCATTAAGACATTCGACGCTTAAATCTCTTTTTTATGATGTTCTTACTTCCTTAGTAATTAAATCTTAGTGGAAAATTTCTAAGATGGAATAAAATTTAATTCTTTAGTTTTTAGTGCTTTTTATTTTTTTGAAGTCGGTTTTATGTATTTATTTTTTTAGCAATGACAATTTTTTAATTTTGTATATTATCCATTTATAAAAAGCAGCCCCAAATTTTTTCTCCAAATTTGTTTTAAGACAAACGTTTTAAAATATATATTTGTTGAACAGAACGAGACGTTACTTGGTGGAAATCTATTTTAACTAAGTAAACGAAAACACATGTTTAACTTAATTTATTTTACAGAGAATACAACACGCGACAATTGTTTCGCCAACACTGTGTCTTCATCAGATGTTAGATGCTAGATAGATATTAAATTTAAGATCTAACATCTGATGAAGCCACAGTGTTGGTGAAACAATTGCCATTTGTATTCTTTGTAAAATAAATTAAGCGGAAATTTTAAACAAGTGTTTTCATTTACTTAGACATATTTTTGTTCTTTAGGATTTAAAAAAATATGTGCCTTAGTATTATTTACTTGTTTACTAATCCTCTATCAACTCTTTAAACATTTTTAGATATCTATTTTCCTAAACTTATCTTGCACTTCAAAATATCCATATGTAAACAATATCTTCAACTAGTATTTACCTTGTCATTATAAAAGTTTCGTTCAAGAATGAATCTCCAATAAGTGTTACTTGAATCTTTCCATAACTTTTTACTGGAACAAGACCAGGAGTTGTTTCAATTCTAACCAAATACTGATGAGCTGAAAATTAAAATGTTTTTTTTTACTATTAATAAAAAACCCTACTTATTATATTAAGTATTTTTAAGACTGATTAATGAATTTTCCGCGAACAAAAAATTTTTACCTCTGACCTTACTGAAAACGAATACTTCTCAAATTAGAAAAGTGCTATGTTTGAAATTCTATAGGGGTTAATATTGGGGTAACTTTTATTTTTAATTATATACCGGAGTCAAAAATTGGTGACATAGGAAGAAACTGGCAAAATATTGGTACGAATCCAATATGGTGGAACAGTATTCCTAATAATAGGAAATAATCATAACGAGGAAAGTTGCAGATAAAGAAAATTTCTGATTTTTTTAATGTAATTTTAATACGGAATGATCATGTTATATTATATAAGTTATATGTAATGAAGTGTACTTTTGGTGGTTCTGTAAAAAAACAATAGCATAAAAGAAAACATCGCATTATGAACAATTTATTTAGATCTGGTTTTGCAATCTTTTCACTGAAGTCTTTCTGTCTTTGACGGTATTGTATTAAACTAATCAAACTATCAGATCGGACTTGTATCAAAGTAATAACAGCTTTGCAGTGATGATTCAACTATTATTTTTTTAAGTTTATGTTTTTAGCAAGTTGCTTTAGGTAAAGGTTCGATTAATATTTCACGGTGTAGATATTTACAAATCACTTCTTCGTGAGCTATTTCGCTGTAATAGGATCAACGTCAAAATATAGTTGCAATATTCAAAATATTTTAATTTGAAATTGTGTTGTTATACATTACATTTAATTTGAAATTGTGTTGTTATACATTACACTTCAGAATAAAATGAAAATATATAAATATATACCTAATTCGGTTCGTAGGTGTTATGAATATTAAATAAAATCTAACATTTTTGTAAGATGACAACCAATAAATGCTTTATCGAACATATAAATAAAACAATAAATAATGAAATAAAGCAATATTAACTGGCCCGGCAGACTTTGTTCTGTCTTTTCCATTAGATGGCGCGATGAGTTTCCAGTGGAATTATAAAAACATGGGGCGCATTTACCACATCGTCCTGAAATGTTATTGAAGGAAAACATATTGGTTTTGAAGAAAAATACGCAACAAAACAATATAAAAAATAGTGCTGAAAGGTCTCGATAACCAGACGATTATTTAAAAAAAAAACATGTAAATTGGTGCAATATAACTCTCTCAAGAACTTGCTGAAAAATCTGAATTATGTGACAACGCCAAGTAACATTACACACAATCATCATACTTTCGTCGCCCTTGTTGATAATAGGTTCTTAATGTGTTTACTTTCTAAGATTAGGGTACCTTTTCTATAAATAGGACAAATTCGATTTAAGAAAGCTCAGTTGTATTAAATCAGACTTGTAATAAACACACGTTGTTGTTAACTAGTTCGAGTTTTATTTTGAATATTTTTCTATATATACATACATTTTTGGACAGGGATAGATCGCCTTTAAACAGACCCTCAGAATTTACAATGCCTCCCCAAACACTGTCAAATAGTGAAATTCAGACACGTTTCAATTTTACAAAATGTATGGTCCCCAATATCACGGAGGATCAAAAGAACTCTGTTATTTTTTAAAAAAGCCGAACAATTTATTGAAAGTTTTACGTTTTTCGACACCACTTTAAATAATTATTTTCTTGAATATGTATTATCTCAAATTAAGAGTGAGGCTAGAGATTTAATAATTTTACACAATCAAAAAAAAATTAGTGAATTACTTTTAAATTCTTTAACTGCATGTTACCAATTACCAAAGCAAAGCTTTGAACTCTACGCTAATGAATTAAAAATTAGTCCAAAGGTTGAAAGAAAATTAAATGAGGTTGATGAAACTGTAATACAAGTTAAAATTTCAATGTTGGATGAATAAGCTCGTTGTACGTTTATTGCAGAACGTTATCACAACTATATTTTGCTCCTTAATCCTTCCAGTTTGGATGAATGTTTAAATCATTGTAGAGTCTACGATAATTTGCAACAACAAAATAATTATTTAAACTTTTTGAGACGAAACTCCAAACATACTAACAACAACAACAATCAAAGACAAAACGATACATAATGTCCCCAAATCTAATTTTCAGCAAGGTTTCTCAACCCCTAGACCTATTCAGAGAAATTTTCCAACAACAAACAAGTTTTCGGCCCTCATACTAATGTATTTGGACCTCGAAACAATTCTCAAGAATTACCTATACCTACGCCCATGTCTACATCAACTCGAAATACTTTTAAATCTAGATTCGAACCAAACACTAATGACGGTAATAATCGTAATTATAATTATTTCGTTAATCAGAGTAGAGCTACGACGAGCAGGGACGAAAAAAATGCAAAAAAAATTGACCCAAGTGCCGCCATTTTTTTTTGGCGGCCATTTTAAATTTTCGTAAAAACGTAGCGTTATCGTTCTGTTCCGGCGAGTAAAATTGAAAAATTATATTGGGGTCGAATAGGGAACGCCGGGTGGCAAATGTTGGCGAAAAAAAAATGACAGCTCATCTGTCAAAAATTTGACAGGTGTTCCGTATTTTTGACAAAGAGACGGGGTAGGAACGATCCGAGGGCGGCATCGGGACGGAAGAGTGCGGAATACGGAGGGGGGGGGGGGGAAATTTTGACGGGTGGCGCCATTTTTGACAAAGGGCGCCCGTGTTTTACGGTATGACGGTCTTAGGTCGGGATCAACACCTGGGTCGTATAGGTATAGTTCTGAAGAAAATTTTTCGAAAAAATATTTGACAGTCGAACTGTCAGGACTTGACAGGTGGCGCATTATTTCGAAAACTAAGAAATTTTCACCGACGGATGGAGGGTCAAACGGAAAGCTTTTGAAAAAAGATTTCGAAAAAAATTGTTTTGACAGCTGTCAAATTTTGACAGCGATTTTCGACATTTGATTTTTGGTTTGTTTTCGAGTTTAGGCGACATGTCGATGTCGTATTCGACCAACTCGAGGTCGAGGATCACGGAAATGGCGGAACGAAAAAATCGGCCGCCATCTTGGATTTCGCGAAAACGGCGAAAAAACGTTTTTCAAGCCGGGAAAGAATTCGGGGGTGGGGACGGGTCTGCGGGGAGCTCGAGAAAAAAACGGTATGCGGCCCGTCCGCTTCCGACGTTTCGGACGTCCGAAACATTGAAAAAACAGCTAGCCCACAAGCGGGGGGTCGTTTTCAGCTTATTTTACGCGTAGATTACGAAAACGACGAAAAAAAAAATTCGATAATTTGTAACCCTACTTTTCGAAAAAAATGTTTTCGAACTTTTTTAAAATTTCTTAAATGCCTGCATGTAAAAACAGAAAAATTAGGTTTACCGTAAAACACGAAAAAAAATTTCTAAACCCAGCCTGTTTGGGCTGTACGCTGTTCAAATCGATTTTTTTTTTTCTTTTCCCAATTGCGGTTTCCCGGTGGCCGAGAGCGACCCGCGGCGACTCCCCACTTGAGTTTTCGGGGTCGGGGAGACGGTCGGTAAAAAAAAAATTTTCCAAAATAGCCGCCGTCGGGTAGATAAAATTTGAAAAAAATTCGATATTTTAAAACCAAAAAAAAATATGGTGCTCAAAAAATCGCTCGGGCTCAAATCGGAAGTTGAAAAAATATATACGTCGACGGACCTCGTAATATGGCAAAAAATTTTCGAAAATTTTGTATCAGGTGTCCTCCGCAGAAAAATTAGATTTAACGTAAAATGCAGGAAAAAATTTATGGAGGCCGGGTTTGGGCTGTAGGTCGTTCAAATCGATTTTTTTTTCTTTTCCCGATTGCGGCTTCCCGGTGGCCGAGAGCAACCCGCGGCGACTTTCCACTTCCACGGGGGTCGGGGAGTCGATCGGTGAACAAATTTTTTTCCAAAATGGCCGCCGTCGGATAGCTAAAAATTGAAAAAAATAGAGTTTTTTCGATCGCACTTTCGAACGGTCGAGCCGAATCGGAAAAAAAATAGCCCGTGGATGCTCATTTTTTTTTTCGCGGGTTTAGAGGTTGTCTATCGTGTGGGTCGTACCGGTCACCGAATCGAACAATCCGCAAGTCATGTTCGACCTATTTCCTCCCCCGATCACGAATATGGCAAAAAAAAATTTATCGAAAATTTTCGATGCGACTTTGGAAATTGAAAAAAAAATTTTAAATTTTTAAATTTTTTTTCACATCCGCATGGAAAGCTCGAAAAGGCTAGGTTTCCGGCAAAAAAGAGCTCGAACCGTTCGGGCGGAACGTGCGCTCAAAGTTTGAACTCTGTTACGTTTTGACATCTCAGTATCTCCGTTATTCGAAGAGATACGAAAAAAAAAGTGCAAAAAACGCTCGATTTCGACTCATTTGCTCTAGTGAAAATTTTTTTAAGTGACATGTAAAGATTTAATTTATATGCATTATACAGGGTGTGTAAAAATATAATAATGAAAAGAAAAAACGATTGAATAATTACACATGTGGTCCGTGGTGTACAGGGTGTGTATAAATGAAAATGAGGAAATTTAGTTTTTGCTATATGAAGTGTTTTGGCACGAACGCGAAAAAATACTGATAATATGAGTTTAAAGTGAAAAGTAAAATTTAATTTTTTTTTTAAATAATCAGATATTATACGGGGTGTGTAAAAAGTAACGCGAGAAGGCGAACAAAAGATCGCGCGCTGATATTTCAGAGGCGAAAAAAAAATTTTTTTTTCGTCCAAACAGTTACGCTGTATCGCGCAACCAACTAAACTGCTATATATTTATATATACAGGGTATACATTCCCCCATTTACGGACATCAACTTTTAAAAATTTGTTGAACACATCATCGGGCAAAAGCAATATTTTTTGAGCCGCTCCCACTTGTCTATAGTAAAGAATATAAGCTAAAAATTTTAATTGACACTGGCGCATCCTCTAGTCTAATAAACCCGGAATTTGCTTTTAAAATTTTTTCTAAATTTATATATCCTCAAGTATTTCTGAATCAAAAAACTATAGAATTTACCCACCAATAGAAATAAATAACATTTTAATTAACGATACTGCCAGTTACTGCCTTACAAAATTATTTAGAAGCTAAAGACATTAAAACTCTTCAAACTAATACTATTAAAATTAACGGCGTCATTAGAACTAACCATATGAATGGGGAAGAAAAATTGGAAGTTTTAAAATTATGTCACGAATTTAAAAGTATATTCTACAACCCTAACGAAAAATTAAGTGCATGTAATATAACTACCCATCATATTAGAACTAAAGATAATTTATATTAAAAATTTTCGATACCCATATCATCTGAAACAGAAAATTCAAAATCAAGTAAAGAAACTCTTAGATAACGACTTTATAAGACCTTCTATATCCCCTTATTCTAGCCCCGTATGGATTGTCCCTAAAAAACTTGAAGCTTCTGGTACAAAAAATAGCGTATAGTCACAGATTTTTGTAAATTAAATGAAAGAACGATAGAAAATAAATATCCTTTACCGCGCACAGAGGAAATTCTGAAAAATTTGTGAAAATGTCAATATTTTAGCACATTAGATTTAGTGCAAGGGTTTCATTAAATTCCCATGAACGAAAACTTTATTGAGAAGACTGCTTTTACTGTAAAAAATGGTCATTAGGAATATATACATATGGCCTTTGGGTTAAGAAATGCCTCGGCTACTTTTCAAAAAGCTATGGACCATGTTTTATTAGAATATTTACATACATTTTGTTTTGTATATATGGACGATGATGTTGTATATTCTAAATCTTTAAAGGAACATATCTTACACTTACAACTAATTTTTCAAAAAGTACATAATTATAATTTAAGAGCACAAATTGAGAAATCAGAATTTTTGAGAAAAGAAGTTTCTTTCTTGGGATATATAATAACTCCTGAAGATAACAAACCTAACGAGGACAAAATAAGAACTATTTTAAATTTTCCGATTTCAAAAACCCAAAAGGAGATTAAGTCATTCCTAGGTCTTATAGGTTATTACCGCAAATTTATTTAAAATTTCGCTCATATAAATAAACTAAATGCTTGCGTAAAGGAGAAAAAATTAATATTAATGACACGACGTACAGGGAAGCCTTTGAATTATGTAAACCAATTATTTGTAACGCACCCATATTAGCTTACCCGGATTTTATTGAAACTTTTCATTTGACAACCGATGCGTTCAACGTAGCCATTGTCTCAGTCCTTTCTCAAAATGGTCATCCCATTTCCTTTTATTCGCGCACTTTAAATACAGCCGAGAGAAATTATTCAACGATCGAAAAAGAGTTACTCTCCACTGTTGATTCATGTAAACATTTTACAAAGAAAATTATGTAGCAGACGCTCTTAGCCGTATTGAGATAAACACTATTACTCGAAGCCAGTCAAAGAAAAATATCACCGGCAATGACAACGATGACTTGTTATCCGACATAGAATTATCAACAGAAGACGCAAATGAAATATTAAATAACCAAAATAACCATGACTCTCGACATCGACTCTTCCAGTGAAAACAACGATTACCATTCATTTGGCTTATGAAAATCCTATATGCGGATTACCGATTTCCGAAAAAAATACACATTGTTTTAAATCTCAACTATTAAAAGTGGAGATAAGTATAACTTAGATATCGTCGAGAAAAACAAATTCAATTTAACTGTTAGAAACGGCTCTGAACGAGAAGAAATTCTTATATTTTTAAAACAATATGTAAAGCCCAATAACAATTATGGAATATATTTCTATGACCCCTTAATTGAACCAATATTTATTTCTATACTACAAACACACTTTAACGATAATTTAAAATTCGTAAAAACTAATTATGCACCGAGAAAAACATCACAAGTAGAGTTTAAAGAAAATTTAAAAATATCATGACAGAACACATAACGGTATACACAAAACCTACGAACATTTATGGATATACTAAATCTTAGCAATAATTACTAATTACATCAACCAATGTGACACTTGCCTTAGGGTAAAATACGAGAGGCATCCGTATAAAAACCCATTATTCGGACGCCTTATTGCAAAAAGACCGTTCGACCATATTTTTATTGACATTTTTTCTGCTGAAAAAACATAGACCTATTTCGGTTTTATTAACCATTATAGACCTATTTAGTAAATACGCGCAAGCCTATTAAAAGAAGACGAATTATCAGTAATAAATAAATTACGTCATTACTTTTCACATCTAATACACAATCAAAAATAACAAGCGACAGTGGAAACGAATTTAACAATGAGACTTTCAAAGAATTCTTTAAATTATTCAAAATTCAATATCTTTAATGCTAATAATCCTAATTCTTTGTCACCTTTAGAAAGATTCCACAGCACCCTTAAAGAGAAGCTTAAAATACTTAAACTAACCCACGCAAAGGACTCGCTAAATGATCTTTCTATTACTGCTTTATAAAAATACAATCAAAGCGTTCACTCTACGACAGGCTTTACCCCATTTACTCTACTATATAGCCCTTACTACAATCTAAATACCCATGAGCTAGACTTAGACCTAGATTTGTACCAGCATTATAATATTAAAAGATAACAAGAATTACTTCCATTTTACGAATTAATATATATAAAAATAAGAATAAAGAACAAGCTATAGTTGAAAAAAAACAGGACAACGAGAAAATACCATTAATTACAGGACAAAAAGTTTATACGAAATTGTCCAACACTCGAGATACTAAATATTTATTACCTATTTACCACCCTGTAATATTCCACCTCAAGAAAAAGTTAAATTTGCCACTAAAATAAATAATAGAAATCGCACGTTCCACACGAAAAACTTAAAACGATTACGAAAGCAAATTTCTGGATTTTGACGCTCCTGATAGCGATGGTCAACGGCCATGCAAATGCAAAATATTAACGACCGTACCCCGTTAATTTTTATCATAATAGTTATTTTCATATTAATATTTCAAATCTAGGTTCTAGTGTTCAAACATCTGTAAATAAATGTTACTTCCTATCTTTAAAAATTAATTCAAATAACAATGTCCTTTACCTCCTAAAATATTTAGAAAGCAAAATAGAAAACCTACAAGGCAAATTAAATTTAATTAGACATACCAGACATAAACGATCTCTATTTAATGGCTTAGGTACCGCAATCATATATATTACTGGAAATTTAGACCAGAGTGATTTACAAGAGATCATGGATAATATGAACAAATTAAAACAAAATGAAGACTCATTAAACCAACAAAATACTCTCACATTATTAGTCTTATCCAAACTTGAAAAAAAATTTAGAACTAATATTTCAATAACATCCGAGAATTTTAAACGAATCAATAAGGAATTAGAGAACATTACCAATTAAGTCAACATAACAACAGGTTTTATTATTAGAATTTTTGACAGTAAACTCATTAGAACAATTTCTCTCAAATATTCATCGAAAAAAACTCTAATACGGAAAGACGGTAAAATTTTTGTCAGTAAAATTAATAAACGAGATTCAAACAAATAGTTAATTGTGAAATACCCAATCTGACTCGCAAAGCAAGAAGATCAAGCTCAGCAAGGATATTTTACGAGGTATGGAAAAATCATTGGTTCATTGTCAGAAGGGTTTCACAACTATTTTATATTAAGTTAAGGCGATATATTTGAAATTAGGGATGGCCAAACCGGAAAGACAAATTTAATGAAGCATAGAATCGATACTGATAGGTACATCCGTAGACAACCGCTACGAAGATTGACAGCTGCAAAACACGAGTAAGTTGCAACAAAATGTTTCAAGATGGGGTTGTTTTTGTAACGAAGAAAGGTGGATGTTTTTGTGTAGACAACCGTAGATTTGATGATGTCAACAAAAAGGGTAGCTACCCATTATCGAGAATTGACGACACTCTAAACACTTTGTCAGGATCGAAATGGTTTTCCACCTTAGATTTAAAGAGTGGATATTGTCAATGTCTATTCATGAAGAAGATAAGCAGCAAACTGTTTTTGCGACCAGTAGCAGTTTGTACAAATTCAGAGTAATACCTTTTAATCTGGTCAATACTCCCGCAACTTATGGACAGACTTATGGAATGCGTTTCTTGGTCAAAAACAAGGGTCGATTGAACGCCGTCAGGTGTCCAAACGGTTCAAGTTTTCGACAAAACCAAAAATAACTCGGAAAGGGCATAGAAAAGCGAAAAAATTCCTATTGAACGATTTTTCAAAAAAAGAGTGAGCAAATTACATTTGTCGCCACTCCTTAAATAAATATCAAATTTTCTTAATTATTTTTTTGATTTTTTTGCTGTCGATCGCTAAAAATTAGTTTCATTGAAAATTGCCGTAAGGCAAAATTGCAAAATTACTGAGAAGGCAATAGGTATAAAAATTCGTTTCAAGTTTGCAGCTAAATGCCTCAGTAGAAAAACTACTTTCGTGTATAGCATTCAATTTTTTTCTCGTTTAGTGGTATTTGTCCGCCAGTGACCAATATTAAATTTTATTAGAAATTAGCAAAACGCTCTAAAGTTCTATGGTATTTTTTTCTTAAAACATTTTTATCTTAAAGCACATCGATGTCTCGAGATCCTGTCAAAATATCGACAGAATCGGATAAAAATTAAAAACTACCAACGGTTCCCTTACTTTTAAGCCGGATATAGCCGAAGTTCTTAATTTTTTTCACACAAGAGCAAAGCGGATTCGAGAACTCTAAAATATTTTCTATAACTTTCCAATTTACTATTTGCTTCCACGAGCTACCAAAATAGTACAAAATCAACCTTAAACAAATTTGGTGAAAATCGGAAAACCGAAAATATCCCATTTTCATAGACGAAATCGGCACTCTGCCGCTCGGTAATGGAACATCGGGGAATAATGCTTCTATGGGTCGATCGTAAAGGATAAACGGCACATTTTCTGGTAAAAACTAATTTTTGGTAGAGCTGATAATAAACGATGTGGCGTCCGATATGTTTACATTTATCGAAACACCGTTGAAACACAATTTAAGTCCCAAGGTTAATTTTTTGAGCTGGGACATTTTTTTCAGATTTCTCTCTCTAAAAATCTCGAAAAAGTACGTCAACAAACAATATCGGAGCATAACTTGTCGCTTAAAAAAAATGAAAAAAGCTAAAAAAAATTAGAGTAATTTTGATGCGAGGCCGAAACCCGATCTACTTAGTGAAGACGAAACGAGGGTTCGATGGAAAATTTAAAGGAGATTCGAAATCAAAATAGGATATTTATACCGGAAATAAAGGGAAAGCCGTCGAAATTCAAATGAACTAAAAAAAAATTAAAAACAATGTTTCTGAGGGGGAATTACGCTTTGGTTTATACAGAACCAGCCATTTAAAATTAAAATTTGAACTCTCTGCCATGATCTCTACCAGTGTTTAACGCGAAGCCCTGTAGCATCTAAATGGTTTATCCTGGGTGAGCTTAATAAATATACCGAATAAACGCCTATGTCTTCTCTAGAGATTGGTACCACATTCAGCCTGATCGGTGATAAGGCTGATTTTTGACAAATCTTTGAACTGTTGCATGCACAGGTTGGCCTTTAGTCCTTGTAGGTTGATCTCGGTACCATCTGGGGCAAAAAAAGAATGGGCAGAATGAAAGTTCCATATAATTATAAGGCATAAACTTACATTTTTTTGTCCCAGGTCAACAGACCGGGTAAAATGTAGTTTAAAAAAATACTCATTTTTGTTTGGAAAGTTCTATCAATCAAAAACTCGAGTTGTCCTTAACAGAGTAACACGTGGTTAAAGCCGCTGTTAGAATTAAATTAGTATATATTTAGATGATTTTGATTTAATTTTAAGGCATCAGTGAAATATCTGTAAATGGGGATATTCGTTTGATACAAGTGCTATTCAATTACCTTTTTTGGATGAGTTGGAGTAGTGAAATACTTGCCTGTAATTGGATACCGGATAAACGCATTTTTCAGTATCATATAGGCCGAGATATTTTGACGCATTCGCATTGACAGGTTCTCAGCCTATACGGAATACGTAATATATGTTTAACATACAAACTGTAATATAGTAAATAAGAATTTCATTATTATACTGTTCGGATACGTAGTAAAGCATATATTATGTTATACAGGGGCAAGTATGGACATTTTTGTTAATTTATTGGCAACGTTCGACATCCCGTGCGGGTTTATATACTATACATACCAGACAAGTAAATAATTTGCAAGGTTCATTAAGGCTCATACATACACAGACGGGGTCTAATAGTACTTAATACGGATTTTATTTGTACTGGGATAGGGGTAGAAGTATAAATCACATTAAAATCGCAAAATCGCTGTAATTTTTTCCCAAGTGAAACCATATGGTGTAAAATACCGATTTAGGAGGTTTGGGTAATACATTTTTGTTTTCATCTTTACTAAAACGTTTATGGGATTCAAAGTATCGATTTGGGATTTTCCGTAATAAGATATTTCATGTAATTTTTAGATGCGTACTTTATTAATTTTTTTTTGCAAAAAAATATTTTTTCCCTGTGATTTTTGAACGACTTAAAAATTTTAAATACAGTTTTCACAGTTTCTTTAAACTTTTAGTGGGCCATATTTCGTTTCCAAACCTGGTTAACTGGACCAATTGACAGAGGTCTGACAGCGGTTTCTGAAAAACGTTTTAAAAACGGAACATCCGTCACAAAATTGTCATCGGTTACCCGACAATCAACAAAATTCATCTGGTGAAACTGCTGACAGATATTTTCAGGAACCTTTTTTTTCAGATAACCGGTGAATACAGAACACGAAAGCGAAACTGAGATTGGAAACGGAATACGGCCTTAATAAGAAAATATTGTCATTGTGCAAGCTGCCAAAAGACATTGTTTTCCCAATAACTTTTAAACTGTTCAAAATCTTTAAATATGGTTTTCATAATTCTATATAACTTTTAGAGATTTAATTTATTTAAAAAAATTTGTCTTTTTCCCGTAACTTTTAAACTACTGAAAATTTTTAAATACTGCTTTCATAGTTCCATGTAGTTTTTAGTTCCCTAATTTATAAAAAAATATATTTTGACAGCTGTCAAAAAAATTGTTTCTTCCCCGTGATTATTTTCACATCTGTCAAAAAAAAGTATCTTTTTTTCGTACTTTCTAAACTACTTAAACATTTTTTAAATACGGTTTTCATAGTTCCATGTAATTTTTAGTGGCGTAATTTATTTGAAAAAATATTTTGATGTGTCACCTCATTTTTGAACGGCTTAATTTTTTTAAATACGGGTTTCATAGTTCCATGTAACTTTTAATAGCATAATTTATTTAAGAAAAATATTTTGACAAAAAAGCTGTTTTTCCCGGAACTTCCAGATTACTTAAAATTTTATATATATTTTATATAAATAAATACGGTTTGTACAGTCCCATGTAGCTTTTAGTGGCGTAATTATTTAAAAAAAATATTTGAATATCTGTCGAAAAAAATTGTTTTTTCTCTGTAACTTTTGAACTGCTTTAAATGTTTTTAAATACGTGTTGCAACGTTTCATGTAACTTTTAGTATGGTGATTTGTTTTAAAACAATATTTTGACAGCTGTCAAAAATATAAATATCGGATAATATCGAGAGTTTATAATCAAAATATAGCCGGTTATTGTCTACAAGAAACGTTATAAAAACAACATAAAAAGTTAGGCAATACCGAGAGTTAATAATAAAATCATATTCGCACATTTATAATATAAAATATAAAAAAGTAATAAAACTATACACAAAACATCACAACTTGACATATATCTTGTTATAAACTCTCGCTCGAGCTTACGTCCGGTCCTTGCCAGGTTTCAAAAAGTCTGTTTATCCGCGGCGTGTTAGAATGTATTTTTGATGCATTTTTGCATTTCGATCGCTATTTCTCGGAAACGTTTTCAGATAAACTTTTGAAATTTGATACGTTTTTAGAGCACACTTCGATCTCTCGATCAAACGAATCTCCGTATCCTTTTTGGTTTTCCGTCTATTAATGAAAAAGACATATTTTTTTCGAGTTTTTTAGAATTTCCCATGATACACAATAAATGTCCAAAAAAAATATAATATCTATTTGAAACTTTTAGGAAATTTTTTACGGTCTCATGAAGCCTATTGAAAATGGGCAGGATCAAAATTTAAGAAGTAAGGCCCATTTTTATTTAAATTTTTAAAAAATTTTTGAACATCGTTTTTTGGTCTAAAACAAAAGTTCATTGAACGCCATCTGGTGGACATACGGTTTAAGTTTTTGACAAAAACAAAACAGATTCTGAAAAAGCATAGATAAGAAAAACATTTTTGTGAGACGACTATCTCAAGAAAATGTGAGCAAATTACATTTACCGCCGCTAAAGTATTAAATGTTTTTTTTTATTTGGTAGTATTTGTCCGCCACTGAGCAATATTAATTTTTATATAAATCAGCAAAACACCGTGACGTTCTGGGGTATTTTTTTAAAGCCCATCGACGCCTTGAGGTTCTGCCAAAATATTGATCCTATCATATAAAAAATTAAAAAAGTTACAATTTTTTGAAAATTGAGCTATCCACCAACAGTGTCTTTACCTTAAAGCCTAAGTTTATACTTTTCTTCACACAGAAGCAAAGCGGACACAAAAACTTTAAAATACTTTCTACAACTTTCCAATTTACTAATTGCCTCCACGAGATACTAAAATATCATTCGTTTTGAAAGTGAATTTTTTGAGGGACATTTTTTTTCAGATTTCACATCACAAAATTTATAAACCAGCAATATCGGAGCATGGCATGAACCTTAAAAAATTTTTGAAAATGGGCTAAATACTTAGTCAAGGTGAGACGAGTGTTCAATAGGAAATTGAAAGGAGATTCAAAATGAAAATTGTGTGCCTATACCGGATATGGCGGCAAAGCCGCCAAAATTAAAAAAACTGAAAAAACTGGTTTTGACCTTAAATTCAACCCACATTTCACTGTTATTTTTTAAACAGAATTTCTGAAAGAGAGAGAAAGATTTACTGAGCCCAAAAATCTCTTCTAAGAGGTAAAAAATCCACGTCGACAAAATTACGCTCTGGTTTATAGAGGACGGGCCATTTAAAATTAAAGTTTCAATTTATTTTTCGACTGGTTTTCACGTCCGGCCCTGTAGCATCTAAACGATTTATCCTAGACCAATTCAGTAAACATACCACATGCTTTCTCTAGAAATTGGTACCCCACTTAGCCCAATCGGTGATAAGGCTGATTTTTGAAAAATATTTGAACTGTTGCATGCACAGGTTAGCATTTAGTGTCTTTAAGAGGGTATCGGTACCACCCAAGGCAAAAACGAAAGGTATTTTTGAGATTGGAAGAATAAAATTTGAATGGTTTTAGGGAGGGAGCTACAATCTGAAATACAATACACTCATCAGTTTTGTAAAATATCTTTTTAAAATAATCATCTGTGATTCCGGACATATAGAGAAAGACGATAACTTTATTATTTGATATAAGTACTACTCGATAACTTTTTCTGGATGAGTTAGAGCAGCAAAATGCTTGCTTGTAATTGGATACAGGATAGATGCATTTTTCAGTGTATAGGCCGGAATTTGTTGACACTTTGGCAGTTTTTCAGTACACAAGCTAAAATTCTCTAAATTTTGTGTGCTTTTATGGTAGTATATGTTTATCATAGTGAGTGTAATATAGTTAATACGAATTTAGTTGTTTACTGTTCGGATAAGTAATACATTTTTTGTTAATTCATTGCCGACATTCGAAATCCCGTGCAGGCTTTTATATTATATATACCAGGCGGGTAGATAATTTTCATGGTTCATTAAGTCTCATGAATACGGTGTCCAATAGTACTTAACACGGATTTTATTTATACTGGGCGGTAATAAAGTTATAAATCATATATTATGTTATACAGGGGAAGTGGTATACAAAAAGTATTTAAGTATTTAAAAAAAGCTGTACAGATGTGTGTATGTAGACAAAATTTGAGCCAACAATAACTTGAGAACAACCAAATTGATTCGTTTCAAATTTGCACCAAAAATAGATTAGGTCAGTATCTAAGGAAATTAGATTTTGGGTACTATGAGCCTAGTTTTTTGATTTTTTAAGGAGTATTAAAGCGTAAAAAATTCATATTTTGAGAAATCAAAACCGATAATAGCAAATTGAAAACAGAAATAATTGGGGTAAATGTTATAACATTGAAAAATAATGGAAGCCATTAGCGTAAATTTTTCGATTTTTTTTTATAACTGAAACTCTTGTTAAGTTTCAATGTATCGACTTGGTGTTTTCTGTAATAGACTGGTACATGTAACTTTTAGGAGCGTAATTTATGAAAAAAAAATGACAGCTGCAAACAAAGAGTAATTTAACAAAAAAGTATTTGAAAAGCTGTTCTCTTTTTCCCATGACTTTTGAACTGAAATGATTTTATAGTTCCATTAAAGTTTTTATTGGCGTAATTTATTTAAAAAAAATATTTTGACATCTGTCAAAAAAAACTATCTTTCCCCGTAGCTTCTAAACTATTTAAAAGTTTTAAATTGGGTTTTCACAGTTCAATGCAACGTTAATTTATTTGATGAAAATATTTTCACATGTGTCAAAAAAAAGCTGGTTTTTTCCCCGTAACTTTTGAACTGCTTTAAATTTTTATAATTTTTAATCTGTCAAAAAAAATTCTTTCACGCAACTTTTAAACTACATAAAATGTTTAAATATGGGTTTGACAATTCTATTGAACTTGCAGTGGCGTAATGTACCTGAAAAAAATATTTTGGCATCTGTTAAAATAATTTTTTAGCGTAACTTTTGAACTGCTTAAAATTTTCAAATGCAGGTTTCACAGTTGCATGTAGCTTTTAGTAGCCTAACCAATTTGAAAAAAATATTTTGACATCTGCCAAAAAAAAAAAGTTTTTTCCCCAAACTTTTAAACTATATACATTTTTTAAATATGGGTTTTACAATTCCATTTAACTTGTAGTGGCGTAATTTACTTACGAAAAATATTTTGACAACTGTCAATCAAATTTTGTGTCCATAAAGATTGAACTGCTTCAGATTGTTAAATGCGGTTTTCACAGTTCCATGGAACTTTTAATAGCTTTACGGTAAATATCTTGATAACTGTCAAAAACTGTTTTTTTTTTCGTAACAACTAAATACTTAAAATTTTTAAACACGGTTTTTACCCTTTCATGGAATTTTTAGTGGAGTATAATTATTCAAAAAAAAATTTGAACATTTATCAGAAAAAACTGTTTTTTTTTCCTGTAGCTTTTAAACTGTTTAAAATGTTTAAATCTGTTTTATATCGTTCCATGTAACTTTTAGTGTTGTAATTTATGTAAATTGTAAATGTTTTGTCATTTGTTGCTTTAGACCTGCCTCTGAACAATGATTCATTCAAGTTTGTTGAGAGGTTTTTTTGCCTGTTAGGAAAAAGTAGTAAATAGAGGTATTTCAGTCAGCAATAGCCTAATATGTATGTGATATATTTAAATACCCCACCCCATAAGCAAAATTCTACAGTTTCAGCGTATGTTAACTTACCACAAAATGGTTCTTCTTCTCTAGTGATTAAATAAAGCTGACCTCTTCCTTTGGAACGATCTGCATAATATCCCATATTACCACACTTCCTACGAAATCAAAATAATAATTGGGAGTAAGAATTATTATGTCGTGTTGCATTTTTCATGTAACAAATTTACCTGAATATTAACTTTCAGAATCTCGTTTAGTACTTTTATACCACAAAAAATATTAACTCTAGTTTACTTATTCAGAAAAAAAAATATAGTTGCAAATATTGTTAGATCAATATTTTTGACAAAAGTTCTGAAGTGTTTTTATAATTAATTCGAAGGCTAATGTTTTAAAATACGTGTTCTATGGTAAAGCTAACGCCTGAAGAAATAGGAAACAAAAAACCATCTAATTTAGATACTTTACTGCAGCTTTAATCTTTCAACGAATAGCTAATACTCAAAATATTAAAACAGCTGCAAAAAATAATAATACGTTTTTAAGTAAAATGATACCCAACTTAACGAAACAGTTTACTGTTTACCGAACTGTACTGAATTCCTTTTATAACGATGTTTAATCTTTGGGATATAAAAGCCAAATTAACACTTTTTAAAAATGTATTTAATTTATTGCCAAAAGAGCGTCCCCAAATTCCATTCAAAACAGTTAGAAAAGCTTTTATTTGACTTAAGGTGATTATATTGTCGTGACCGTGATTCAGTCACGACTGGAATTTGTAGGACCTGGAAAAAAGGGAGATTTTCACACTAAGTCCTAAATGAAAATGCGTAATGTAAGCAAATATAAGCCTAACCAACTAGTCTTAGCTTGAGCTATTCTACCACAGTTTACTACTATGTAAGGCTTTTCCTGGCTTCCTGCCTGTCAATTGTACTTGGGGCGATTTGGCATAGGGATTTACCCAAGGTTTTTCCGTCTTGCCGCGGATATACCCTTTTGGGTTGGAAGGGCCCTCGGACTGATGGCTACAGAATTTTGGTTGAGACCATGATATGTCTGAAGCGTCAACTGAACAGTAATTAATAGTTTATTTTGGTCTTCTTTGCATTTGTACGCCTGCTGAAGACCATGATACGCTTGCAGTGCAACATTTTTTGGTTTTTCTTCGTCCTCCCGCCTGGGGTGTACCGTAGCTTTAGGTTTGTAAATTTTCCCAAAACAGAATATTAAGTAGAACTTTCTGATAAATAAAGTGTCATGAATGGCTCTTTAAAAATGTTTATAGTTAATCTATATAGGTATACATATAACGCCACTGCCCTATATAGTATAAAACAGTACAATTATATCAAGGTATTATGTTATCTTTGCTGTGCGTATTTATTTTGACGTGGTTTAGTTGAGGAAAAACATAGATACGTTTCTGTTAGAAGAACCATTGTTTAAAAAAAAATACATTATTTTTTGTAACTTGTAAGATAAAGATAAAATTTTGGCACCAACATTTTTTTTTACTTGTTTAAATCATTTTTTGAGAATCATGCCGCATCGTAGATCTTCTTTTCAATACATTTGTCTTATGATTGCAAAATAGCCAAAATGATTATTCTCTTTAGAGGCACAAAATTAATAAAAAACTTCAAAACACCTTGTCTTCTTTCACTTACCTTACACGAAATGAAATCACAGAAACAACAACTGCGCTTGTTCATACCACAACCGACATTGAATTATACTGTTAACTTCTTTGTTTTCTTTACACTTACCTTACACGTAATGAAATCATAGAAACAACACTCCGCTGGCTACTACCGCAACCGACATTGAATTATATTGTTGACTCCTGACTTTCGTTCGCGGAAAAAAATTAATATACCATCTACCATATCGCCTTTTAGCGAAAAGACACATCGCTCCATAAAGATGCAAGAACCACATCGCTTTCGACGGAAAACACATTGCCTTTTAAACGGAATACTACATCGCTACGGCCGCGGAAGAATACTACGTCGTCCTTTTAGCGGAAACCTACATCGCTCTTTTTAGTGGAAAACCAGATCGCTACAGCTAAATACACGTTGCCCTTTTAACGGAAATTTGCATCGCCCTGTTTAACGGAAAATAAATGGTTAAAACTAGGAGAAACATAGGTATTGATTATATAGTTTCACACAAAATATCAGTCGGAAACCCATACAACAGAAAGACTGGAAGTAGTTAAAAATATTAATCCAGCTGCTTGGGTCTCCTTTCTGTAAATATCTACATATATTATAAAGTTATCAACATTCAGCCACGTGAATAGAATCGAAAAAAACTACACCAAAAACATAAATTAAGTGAATAGTTTAATATATATCTTTCAATTCTATCTATATATTAAACTATTTACTGTATAACCACCAAAAACATTCAAATGATTCTTGAAATTTTTTGTGTCCTCGATAACTTTATTATAAATGTAGATATTCACAGGAAGTTGGATTAATATTTTTAACACCTTCCAGTCCTTTTGCTGTATGGTTGCCGACTGATATTTTGTGTGAAACTATATAATCAATACCTATATTTCTTCTAGTTTTAATCATTTATTTGACACCAAAAGTCAAATATAATTGCATCAATTAATTTCGTATTAACAACTTGTGTTGCGAGTCTACTATAGGTTGACTACATTTTGATAAAACTGTACCTTATGTTTATTAGGTTCTTTCTTAAAAATTTCTGTAAATTATAACCCATAAAAAGGTTTTAATTGGTAAATTAAGTTTTAACTGATGTTTTAACTCATAAATATGTTTTTCTTTTTTGGCATTTTAGTGTCCTGAGGATGCAACATAAAGTTGCGAAACGTCGAATAATCCCAATTAATGTACCACTCTAAGTTAATATTTGTATAGTGAAAAAAATTATTTGGTTGCAATATTAATAGACAATAACATACATTAGCTTTTGCCTAACAAGTAAACTCTAATGAAATTAATTTAAACCTTATGCATCATTAACCTAAAGAAATAAATGATTATTTTTTCGTTCTATTTAGATGATCACTATAAATATAGTGAGAAATAACCAAAAAAAAAACTTTAGTTTAAGACTAAATGATAATTAATCTAAATGATAATTAATCCAAACTACAATGTTCCTAACATAATAGCTATACTAGTTAATTTAAAAAAAAATGTAGGACATAATCAACATTATTGTTTAGACTAGAAAAAAGATTATGTGTTTAAAGATAAATTTTACTAAAATCTATAGAAGTATGACAGGGTAAGTAAGTGTGGTAGAGATGGCTCCTCAACTTTATTTACATATTTATATTTTTTGTACCTACGATATTAGTGTTTTATCTTCATGCTGACTCAAATTAAGTCGGCATTATTGCTATTTTTTCTTATTATAGAATATACAATACGATCAATTTAGCAAACTTGTAGTAATTTTTAGGTATATTAACAAGGCGAGAACAGAAGTAAAATTTAACATCACATTTCGGTGTTTTTAAAGAAATTATACTTTTTAAAATGGGACATATATATATATATATATATATATATATATATATATATATATATATATATATATATTGTGACCGCTCGATTGCTAGTTAAATTAAAACTAACATATTTTTGAGCACATTTTATCTCCAGTCAAGTCAGCTTCGAAACTTCAAATAGCCTGAACAAATGGTGTTCAAAAATGCCTGCCTCGTAAAGTCCGGTAGAAAGTTTCTCAACGAAATTATATGTTTTTTGAGGTTCTGAACACGAATCTGAAGTTTGCCTCGTAGCAGGACCGGCTCAGGTCGAAAAACGCAAAAAACCTTGAAATTTCAGATTTGTTCTGGTTTTTCGCTCAAATCTTGCCAACGACGGATCCTACGGCAAATATCAATGTATTCAAAGTTAAATAGCATAAAATTCTGCATCGAATGACTTCCCTAACTTTTAAAATAGAACGTTTATATAGTCGCCATCGTCAGTCGAAAAAAGTAAATTTTTGCCAACTCTTCTGAAAACTGCATTAAACCTTCTTTTAGGCTTCTGTTATCTGAAAACAGCTACTGATTTGAAACAGCCACACTTTTTCACTTAGTGTAAATGTTTTGTATTGTATTTCGGCTGTATTCAGTTTCCAATCTTAGTTGTGGTTCCTTGTTACGTTATTTACCGATTATCTGAAAAAGCGGTTATATACGGAACACGATTCCCTGAACACTGTCAACTGTGTCACCAGAACAACCGATAAAAAACCGACTACCTAACTGTCAATTGTTTGAAAGGCGTTTCGTATTTAAAAGTTTAGAAGTTATATATTAAGTTGTTAATTTTCTTATGCCCCGCGCATAATGTCGCGACCGGAGTGTGTTCTATGTGATGAACTATTACAAGATGGGAAAGAGACGTAGAGACGTGTGTTATGGAGGACAGAAGTTTGCAGTCCCTCATAGAAGCCAGTAACAAGAGAAAGAATGAGAATATTGTAATAATTAAGAGGAAAAGTTCAATTATAGTCCACGTGAAATGCAGGAAGAATTATGTAACAGAAAAGTCTATTGCTGCTTATTTGAATAGAGCTGCACAAAATATTCCCAAACAGACGCGTTCAAAAGAAAGGGGTTTTGTTTTAAAAACTCTTTGCTTTTTGTGCGGACGTAAAGTGCCCCCAGAATACAATAAGAAAGAATTAAGAAATACTCCCACAAAGCGTAATATGGTCTATCCTGTGAGAACATTGTCTATGAAGGCAAATGTGATGAAACTTGCGGAAGGTTGAAATGACGAATATGGGCGAAGTGTATTACGTCGTTTTCAGTAAGTTGAGGATCTATATGAAGCTGATGCGCAATACCATTTCCGCTGCATGAGAGTTCTACATCACGCCTCATAGTCAACCCAAACGGGCAAACGAGTCAGTGATGAAGTTGCAGCTGCTGCTGTTCATGCAATCCATTATTTCTTACCTGAAAAACAGTGATGAGGAATGTCAGTTCACCATGAAAGAATTGATGGACCAGATTGAAGGCGACTTTCGACCTCACCCATCCACTATCAGGAGGCACCTTCTTGAAACCTTTGGCGACAATATTACTATCACATCAAGCACACCTTATGTTCTTTGTTTCACAGTTAGCGAACTTAAAATATTGACTGAGAACTGGTTTCGAAAGGCGGAGAAGACGAGGAAAGGTGCCGCGTGGTCGAAACAGCCGCTGCCATAGCTGTTGAAGATATCAAATCCCAAGAGCCGAAAATGTTATTCCTGAGAGTCTTGGAATGTTTGTGGACAGTGGAGGGAATTTTGCGCCATAGAAGAAAAAATCGGATCAATTGCACACACCCTGATTAGTGCAGTAAGGTCAATATCTTTCCTCTCCCCTCTTCAAGTAGGATTGGCAGCTTTTTTATACAAAAAATACGCTTCGCGAAAACTGATTGATGTCCTGTCATCCCTCGGATTTTCTGCAACATACAATGAAGTAATTCGATTTGAAGTGTCGTCAATAATTCTCCCTCCTCGGACTATGCAGGAACAAGCCCTTTGCCAAATGGTATAGGACAATGCAGATTTCAACATCCAAACGCTTGATGGAAGAAACACTTTTCATGCAATGAGGAGCATCCGATGCTTCACCCCAAAAAGTGCTGTTGCCCCTGGTGGAAAGACTAAGCGTCTGAGGACTGTACCATCAGCAGAAGTTGTGGGGAGCTTGGGAGCCGTGACACTACAACATTTTGAGAGGAATGATGCTCTTGGCTTAGTCAAAATTCAGATCAATGACTTGAGTACAGGATTCCCTCACAATGATACAATGGTCCCCTCACTACCATTGTTGGTGTGGCTTTACAGTAAATCTAAAGACATTCCGGGAATTGGCGGATGGAATGGTTTCATGGAGAAGGTGACTAGAGACCTACCATATGCAACAACTTTCATCGACTGCCAGACATTCATTAATGCACCTCCAAGTGATTACGACACAATATCATCAGTTAACATCACTGGTACTACTATCCAGAATACACAATCCTGTTGTCCTGGACACAAAACAACAATTGTTACCTTCGATCAGCCCCTATACCTCAAGGCGCGAGATATCATAGGAAGCCGTAAGGGAGACACTGAGCTACGAGGCGTTGTCGTAAGGCTTGGAGGCTTCCACTTACTGATGTGTATGCAGTTAACAGTACTGAGAAGCTTATGGCAGGCCACGCTTACGCCAGGGCTGTCAGAGGACACACTGTTACAGCTCTGGGTAAGATGATAATGGATTTCATCACTTTCCCCCCTCGTTTCACTTTGATATTGAACAGGTTTTGTACGGTGGAAATCTATGTGAGCTGCTGAATGCACATTAGGAAGAATGGGGAAGAAATTTGAGCAGTTGTTCAAAGCCTATCTCCAACATCTTGCCAGTCTAGGGCCCACTGCAAAGTTGTGAGTTCAATATTTCGAAATGATAACTTTGATGTTTAAATTCATTGAATCTGAAAGGATGGGCAACTGGAAACACCATCTCAAAGTCGTTCACGGCATGCTTCTGTACTTTCATGCTAGAAGTCACTACCTGTACGCCAAGTCTGCCCACATGTACGTGCCAGACATGCTAACATTGGAACACTTCATGCCCCCAGAAGAATTTCAAGCGTTCACTGTGCAAGAAAGTTTTACTATCCGCCGTAGTGAGAAATGCTGGTCTGGAACCTGGAACGATATATGCATTGAGCAGCAGCTCATGAAGAATATGAAGGTTGAAGGGGCTGATTAGAGCTCGCGGATCAAGCATTGGCATCTTGGGAAGGTAGACCCTAGGAATCACTTCGTTCCAGAACGTAACCAACGAGATCGAAGACTTCTGCGATGTGAATTTTGGAACGACTGACCAGCACGTGGACAGGTGTGATGCAAGATGGATAGGAGTTCTATGAAGAAAATGTTTGTGTGGTTTCAGCAACATCCACCTTTTCTAGACACCCAAGAAATTATGTCAATAAGCACTGGGATTATGGGAAACGAAAAGATAAATTGTCATTTATCCAGGGAGGTGGGAACTGATGGTATCAATCCAATTGTGGGCAGTGATTTTAAAACAGTAAAATTTAAAAGGAGCGATCAAGTACAACCCCGTGCAACTGTCAACTTAGGCATCCTCATTGATGACCAACTGCTTATCTGCTAAAGCCAGGAAAAGGGAAAGCGGCTCAATTGCTCTACCAACCACAGTTTGAAGTGAAACAAAATCTTGTTACACACATGATGTTTGTACAGGTGATGAGTAAATGCGACTCCACGTCATCTTTATATAACCAGGGCAAGACTAAATTCTTGAAGACTCTCTCTAAACATCCAGAGCTTGAAGAAACTATTGGGAAATTTTTGGATCCATCAGCCCAGCCAATGGAAATTGCTGCTGCTGGAGAAAAATTTTTGGTTGCCGTGTACGTTGCTAACCATCTAACAACTACCCTGAAGGCGCTACGATACAAGCAGTACGTGACATCTGCCTTAAAGGTCTCGAGCAATATTGCATCCATCTCTCCCATCGAAGCTGCAGCCTACCAGCATAGCCAGCGTGTATATTTACCAGTGCAGCAGTGGTTCTTTAACAGTTTGGATCCGAAACTGTGGGGTTGGAAGTCAACAAAAAATGGTCTGACCCCACTTTCCACTCTAAAACCCCCGGCTCCTGAAAAACTATTGCAGCAAATATCTTGCAAGAGCAGCACTGACTGTGGTTGACGTTGTGGATGCAGACGCGCACGTCTGTTCTGCATCCAAATCTGCATCAACTGTGCTGATACCTGTACCAACATGGACGAAAGAGTCGACCTCGATAAGCAAGATGACAATCCTACATTTGCTACACCAGTGTTAGAGGAAGCTGAGACTTTAGAAGGTAATTGATTTATGCGTTATTTGACAACATAATAAATCGATGGCATTGCTTTCAGTTAAAGAACAGCTATCACAGCCTGTCGCTCCGAGTGCTGAAGAGCCTGAACCTGGACAAGCATCGTCTATTGAATACACTAAGCCTGAACCTTCCATATTCCCGGCCAAACGAAGGAGACTAAAGTAAAATGGATATTGTTATCAGGTATTTTCTATACATCAAATCTTTACACTTGAAATTACTTGCGCTTTTTTCAAGCTAATTGTGTGGTCCTCCCATCATTTTTGCTCCAATATAAATTGAAAAATTACTTCTTTATCTTGTAAATCTTAATCTAATAAATAAGTAAATCTTTTTTTTGTGTAAATGGGTACTTATTACTTCGTATTACATCTACATAATACTTATAAATCCTCACTATCTCATACAAAAAAAAGGAGAAGAAAGGAATTTAGGGTCGGGAAGGAGTTTTAAGAGAGAGGGAGAGTTGGTACTTCAATTTAGGGTTGGAACGAGAGGTTTGAGAGTTGATGGGGGTTCATATTGACAGCGAAGAGTTGTTAAAACTAAACCCCTTCACACGGATCAAATAAGCGTTTAGAGAGAAAATAGCGAAATGGTTAGTATATGCTTATATATTGATCCAAATTTGAAATTTCGATGCTTACTGAACGCATAATTTGATGCTTTACAACTTTCATTCTACACGTCTACACGTTTTTCACGTAGAATAGCTGTTTTCAAATCACAGACGTCAAAAAGTGAATACTGTTTTTACAAAAGTTGGAAAAAATTGGCTTTTTTCGTCTGACGATGGTGACCTTATAAAGTGGAGTAATTTAAAAGTTGGGGAGGCCATTCGATGCAGAATAAGTTCTTTAACTTTAAATATAATTATATTTCCCTTACGATCCGTCGTTTGCAAGATATGAGCGAGAAACCGGAAAAATTCTAAAAATTTCAAGGTTTTTTGCGTTTTTCGACCTGAGCCGCTCCTGCTACGAGACAGCAATTCGCAGATTCGTGTTCAGCACTCTAAAAAACATATTATCGTTGAGAAACTCTCTAAAGGATTCATGTTACCGAAAAACTACCATTTGATCAAGCTAAAAATAGAAAACAAAACCTAGTGTAGTTGGCTATGGATTTGCCATAAATAAATTGTTACATCTCTTTTTACTAATAGGGCCACGGATTTATCAACTGTTTTGAACTGACAGCAATAAGACATGTCACTTTAATTGGAAAGTTATAAAATAATATTTGTTTGTCTTCGAGTTTTTTTCTTTTTATTATTATTATTATAATGTTTGTTAATTATTCTACTATGCCGTTTACAACATAGCAAAATGTGATATGTTAGAAACATATCTTGCTTGCCGGAAAAAAAATAGAAGAGTATATTGGAAAGTTTCCTGAACGTGATCTTCCAAATAGGATTTAGTTTTGTACAGAAGATTTAGAAATAATGGGGGGCGTTTTTGAAAAGAAATGAAGAAAGAGACAATTTATAGTAAGTAAAAATACCGAAATTGATGTCTCGACTTACTTTGAAGTAAACAGAGAGAATTCTACAAGAGATTTGGCAAGGGACAGCGGTTTAAGTTTAATTAGAGTATGTAGAATCTTAAAAAAACATAAGTACATACCGTATAAACATCGGCCAGTCCAAACGTTGGTACCATGAGACGCAGGTACCAGGAAACGAGAGCAGTGTCGTTTGGTAGAAAGCAAATAACTGAACTTAACTTGGAGGCACGCGGTCAAGTCTAGTTCTAACAAGACGGAGCCTCCCCACATAATATTCATGAAGTAAGAATATCACTGGAGAGGGTGTTTCAAGGCAGATGGGTAGCAACAAATATTCCAGTCCGTTGGCCTACAAGATTACCCGACTTGACCCCATGAGACTTCCGCTTTTCGGGTTCCGTCAAGAATGAAGTTTATAAAAAATGACAATGCGAATTTAGAAGAACTTAAGGCAATATCAGAAGAATAGTAACATCTATCAACGGTAGGATGTTTTAAAATCAACAAACCGAGTACTTAAATGCGCTCGAAAATGTATAGAACAAAATGGTGATGTATTTGTAGATTTGATGTAGACAAAATAGTATTTTTTATTTTGGATTTTCACAGACGACTTGATTGAAAGTGACATATGGTCTTAAACCTGATACCTTTAAGTAAAAAGTGCATTTTATGACTGGTTATAAAATATTTTCCAATGAACTGATGATAGTGTCCTATTAAAAACTCATATCTTTTTAAAATATCTCAAAAATCCAGTGTTTAATTAATTGTAAATACTTTCACCATTAACAGAGTTAATCGCAATTTTCCAGCCATTTACCAAACCCAAAACACTAAGTAAATTGGTAAATGCTTATTTAAAAACAAAAATTAAAAATCAGTCTCACGCCGCGCGCCAGCAAATATAAAGACAATTGGTATATATTAATGTTCGGTGGTATATTTCAATACTTTACTCTACCACGGACAACCGGGTAATGTATCTTGCCCAGCAGCGACTTAGAGGGATTGAAGAAGCATAGCATCCGATATTCGAGTGAGATGGGCATAACAAGGGGAGGAGCTTCCAGTGCACCTTTTTGTGTTGTTAAAGTTCGATAGAAGTAATGAGGTCGTTTTTGAAAAGAAAAAGAAATGATTTATAAAAAATTAAAATACCAAAAGTGATATCTAACTGTAGTCCAAATGTTAGCTTAAAAGTATTTTAGAGTTGTGATTCAGATTTATTATTTGATGTCCTATTTTCGTTAAAAAAAATAAAAATTATTTAATTCCTGAGAAACGGTTAGAGATAGGTATAGCTCGTCAAATATAGAAAGAGATGTGGAAAATAGAACGAGAGTACACTAGGCGAAAAAGAGAAGTAATATACGCGGGCCTCTCGCTGCCTCGCCTTCGTGGACGGTACCCTCAGCATCAAATACCTAACCTAACCTAAAATAGGGAAGTGTAACGAAGTTACTTTTCTTTTTCAAATATGCATGCATGGTCAAGAAGACTTTTTTAATTTCGGAGATAAAAATCCAGTTCTTTTTCATTCATTAATAAGATATATACATTTTAAATCCATCCATTCCATCCCAAAAATATCGGGAAATCTTAAATTTTCATTTTCCAAATTTCGCCAATTTGTTATAACAGCGCTCACCTTAGAAAACTGTCAGAATATCAATTATCACGCGCACGGCGTCTCCACTGATTAACGAGCATGAGCCGAACTCTACCGAGGATCGGTTCGTGCAGTGACGTCATTGCGTGCATAAATTTTTAAATTGCTTATTGGGATGCATGTCGTTTCTAGCGTTTAGACATTATATTACCATTTTTTCAATAATTAATAATTTTAATAAATATAAATCTTGTTTGGTTGCTAAATTTTTCTAAGCGTTGAAATTAAAAAAAATTAAATCATTAAAAAATTTTTTTCACATCAAGGGTATTTTCGAATTGGAGACTGAAGTTTGCGGTCGCCAACTTGAAATTTGCCTTTGAACAGTTCTTTGCTCTATCGATGTTAGAGAGTTTTACCGGCACCGACAAGTAAAGGACTGACCGTTAAAAATTGCTTTTCCATTTAAAAATAATAATTAAAATTAAAGGCTCAAGTTCGAATTGTTGACTGGAGCTTTCGGTCGTCAACTTGCAATTTGACTGTGAACAGTTCTCTTGCTTCACGGATGTTAGAGACATTTGCCGTCATCGACGGGTAGAGAGCTCTCACTGTTAAGGTAAACTTAAAACTCGTAACATTTTCCTGTTAATGAACTAATTATCAGCAAACTAAAAATTATATATTTTTCTTTTATATATTTTAATATTACAAGTTAGTTGTTAAGTAGTTAGGTATTCTGTTTTAAACTCGATCTAAACTGTTTTGACCGTTTTCCGTTTAATTATTTTTGCAAATATATTTTCATTGGTTCAGGCATCGCTTTATTTTTTTGTTTGAAATTTACCGCCCGTCCACTGTTTCGTTACAATTTGACCTAATAAAGTTTCTATTTGAGTAGGGTATTTGGGGACACCGTATAGAGTTTAAGTAAGGCATTTAACAACTCTTGTGTATTTTGATAGGTAGGTAGATAATAAGTAAGCTATTTAACAATCTCTTGCATATTTTGTTAGGTGGTTGGGTTTCGCTGTAAATTTCCTCAAAACAAATAAGAAACCGTTTAACCTCGGCTTATCATTTATTAAAAACGCAACCTTTTTATCTCGTATGTATAAAAGCTACCTAGAGGTATAGTGGGGTCTCTACCATTCAAATCCAGAAACTGGTGCCCGAAATCTCCATAGGAAAAGCAGTAGGACTCCAAAACAACGTCAAAAACCTAAGTAAAACATCTTACACGTAAAACACGTTACAAAAGGTGTTACATCTACATTTTTGATTAACTATGCAATGTATCATTTTATTATATATACACTTTTCTTTTTCAATCCGAAAAAAATGGCCTAATCTAGGCTAACCAAAACACAGTCCGCTATTTAAAACACGTTTATTTTCAGCATTAGAGGTTTTGATAAAAAAAATTATTCCACTGAGATCCAATCCAAGCCCTACACAGGGCAAGACAAACGCTCTATACATGGAGCTAATTAGCTCACAAAAGAAAGTAAACAAACTTTTGTTTATACTGCGATATTTTAAATGACGTCACCAATGTTACTTTTATGAAAATGCATAAGTAACACCTCTGTTTAAATCCGATTTGTCTTCATACGGTTGGAATAAACCAATCTTAACAAATTCATTACTGATTCGAATGTTTTCTGTATTAATTTTGATTTATAACGATCCAGATTGGAGCAATTTTTATAATTAATTTATAATAAAAATGAATGTAATAAATATTTAGACAGATATTTTTTATACAACATGTCTAATACCGATTTTTATTAACATAGATTTGATAAAATTGTTAATTTTGCCAAAATTAAGGAAAAATCTATGCATTTAGAAAATTTAATTAGGCCCTATACGTTCTAAAAAGGGATAAACAAGTACTTTTTGCATACAAATTCATTGAAAAAAATGGTGTTTACAAAAATTCAAAATCCAAAAAGTTGAAATGAATAGAAGTTAATAGCTACCTGTGACATTTATCCAACTACTTATCTACCTATTCTGTTCATAATTTGCCCTGTTGCATAGCAAGATAATAGAAACCGCAGCATGAAAAATAATAAAATGTATCGAGTGAGCAAATTCTCATTTGCAACTATATTAAATTACAACCCTTTACGTCAAATTTAGTTCTTAGAATTTAAATACTTTCTCCGAATTACGAGATTCGTTTATCTAATATAATAGTGTTCCTGTTTGATAAGTGTACCACCATATTACCGGCTATACCGCCGTTGCTTACTGAAAATATTGTTAGTTTAAACTAATCATCCATACCGCATTTCCTTTTCTGGTCCCGCTAAACCCAACGTCCCGCAACATATCCCTCATTAAATCTAAAATTTCGCTCACTTATCGACTAGTATTATAATTAAGCATTAATGAGTATACCTCAAAATATCTTGTAAATCAGTTATTGTAATTTGCTAAATTGAATATTATTAAATTAAATTATTTTAAATTATTTTTATGACTTTACCTGTCTTCGGTACATGGAAAACATTTTCCGGCAATAAAGTTGTCATAAGAGTCACATGGGAACGCTGGAAAGTGGCATCTAGGAGATACAGAATCTATGAAGAACTTGTAAGCCCTTCGGTGATTGCATAGAGAGCGACCTTCCACAGCTGAAGCTAAAAATTTGAAGGGATTGTGTTTAACATAATAAATGATATATTAATGCGAAATAGTATTTTGTATATACCATATATATACATATATATATATATATATATATATATATATATATATATATATATATATATATATATATATATATATATATATATATATATATATATATATATATATATATATATATATATATATATATATATATATATATATATATATATATATATATATATATATATATATATATATATATATATATATATATATATATATATATATATATATATATATATATATATATATATATATATATATATATATATATATATATATATATATATATATATATATATATATATATATATATATATATATATATATATATATATATATATATATATATATATATATATATATATATATATATATATATATATATATATATATATATATATATATATATATATATATATATATATATATATATATATATATATATATATATATATATATATATATATATATATATATATATATATTTTTTATTTTTTTTTTATAATTTTTTAGTTTTTATTTCTTCGGATACGGTCTTCAAATTCAAAACTTAAATGACTATATTCACGTAAAGATGTCTTATTTTATTAACGTTTTGGTTATAACTTTAGCCTTTGTCTAAATAATATTTCATTAATATTAATTCCTAATTGTTCAGTTATTAAAGTCCAATGCAATTTTGCCAAATTGTATTATTTTTTAAAATTATTTTTGAAACTCTTAACAGATTAGCTAATTGCATACATTAAAGTGCATATAATTTTCAAACGTATGCGTAGAGTTTGCCTCCAAAAGGACGTCAGATTTATCTAATTTTTAATGTTGTTCGATTTGCAAGTATTTAAAATTTTTAGGTAGGGTTTGTCGCGACGCTTAGACGATTTATTATTTCTATCGATTTAATTTTTATACAGGGTATAAAATATTTCTTTTAATGGAACATCTTATATATTTTACGAATATCGAGAGAGCTTATCAAGAAGAATGTATTGATATTGGGTTTGTCCTGAACGGTTTTTCTACTAATAATTAAAACCTGCTCGAGCCTTGAAAAATAATAATTCTTGTCTAGCACTTTAGACACTTATGGAACAGTTTTTACTTATTTTCAAGAAAACTGTTCAATATAAAACCATCAAATTCTCTATCAATAAATTCGCCGTGATGAGCTCTATCGATATCCGTGGAAATAAATAGGATGAAATCTTTGGTTGCAACCTGTTTGTAGCACACCCTGCATAGAAATAAAATATAGAGTAGTTAACTGCTTTAGCTTTAGATAAGGATTTTTGTGTTAGTGTACTATTGTTCTAAGAAACTACTAAAAATGCAGGACATTTTGTAGGTCGTTGGGTCAGGCAGGACCGTGTTTCCCATTGCTAGACTGTCCTGCCTAACACAGGACGTATGGTCACTTTAGTCCTAGATACTTCCACAAAATTAACCCGATCGGAGTTATGGCTGAATGCCAATAAATACTTGCCCTACTTTGAGCCACTAGCACCGTACAGGCGCGGCATACTGGGAAGACAAGTAAAATCGAGTTTCAAAAATAAATTTAAAAAAAATTGGTTCGTGTTTTGTTACTTTTTATTATCTTATTCAATTGACTTGCTGACAAATTAAATGTAATATAAGGACAAACTAGTGCCAATTGAACATGACAACAAAATGGCGGTCAAAACAAATTATGCACAAAAGTTAAGTGTGGGTTAAGTAGAAACTTGTAAATTAATTATTGGTCCGAATCCATCAATGGGACAAAATGTCGACCAATAAAAATGTTTTTAAAGATCGTATATATATATATATATATATATATATATATATATATATATATATATATATATATATATATATATATATATATATATATATATATATATATATATATATATATATATATATATATATATATATATATATATATATATATATATATATATATATATATATATATATATATATATATATATATATATATATATATATAGATAGAAATAAATATTCGCGAGGTAGCATATTGTTTTTTTTCCTTCTATTTTATTTGGTTTTATTAGGCGCCAATAAGTTAGGAGTGCAAGCAAATGGCGGATGAGAAAACTAATTAAATTAGTTATGTCTGATTTTTCGTTTACGGACTGTACGTTTTTCTTTATTTGAATAATTTCATGGAATCCCCGTTTTCTTTTGTGTATTTTGGACTTAGGAATTTTGGTATTTTCAAAATCAAAATTGTGACCCAAACTTTCTTCGTGTTCTTTAAGGGCAGTCCTGGTTTTTCTGTCATATTTGTGGCCGTTTATCCTATTTTGGAGATACTGACACCATTGGCTTATATAAACAGAAGGACAGTCTTTGCATGGAATTTGATAAATAACATTAGATCTTTTTTTGAAAGATTTGACTTTTTAGTTTGCTCTAGTTATTATTGATCGAATTGTAGCCTGTGGCAAACATTAAGATCGTATTTTTTTTTAACTTTTAAAAATTATTTGACAATCCTGAAATATAAGGTAATGATACGAAAATTTCAGTTTGAGTTTTTGTTGTTCGGATCTTTATTATTTGGTGTTTTTAAATGTGTTTCAAGTTAAATAGTGAGTCAACTATTTTTTTTTATAAAAGTTTTGTGAGAGAGCTTGTTTTGCCTTTTTGATAGCTTCATTTCTATATTCCGGGTTACTTAATTTAATTGCCCTGTTAGCTAAAACTATTATCACTGATTTTTTTTTTGAGAAATATGATGATCTGATTTGTAGTTTAGATATCGGCCCGACCATATTTGTTTTGTAAACCATTCAGTTTTTGTGGCATTATCCATGTGATATAAAGTCATATCTAAGAAGTTAATAATGTTTTCTTTTTAGACTCAAGGGTGAATTTTAATTTTTTGTGAGCTATTGAATTTTTCGAGAATATAGTCTTGGCAATCAAATGCAAGACAAAAAAAGCGAAAAGTATTCTAACGCAAAACAGCTACCCAGAAAAATTAATTTTCTGGGAATTCTAGGATTCAAAATTATAATAACAAAACACGTAACATGGCGGTACGAAATATTGACCAAAACAAAAATACAAAATCAAAAAAATATTATTTGACTCTTCCGTATATCACGGGTTTGCCTGAGAATCTGCAATCTTTTTTTAAAAAACAGAACATTTCAATCAGTCATAAAGCAAACAATTTACTTCAAACTAACTATAGTAAACTTAAAGCAAAAACTCCGAAAAATAAAAAATCACACACAATTTATGAATCCCTTGTACAAATTGCAATGGTGTACATATTGGTCAATCAAGGCAATATCTCGAAAACAGAATAAACGGCCACAAGTACGACAAGAAAAATCAAACCGCTTTGACAGAACACGAAGCCCAAAATAATCATAAATTTAATTACAAAGAAACTCGCGTATTAAAAAGATTATTTCTAAAACTTACATTTTTTCTTTATGTTGTTATAAAGAAAAAATGTAAGTTTTAGAAATGATCTTTATAAAAAAGAACTCAAATTCTGTCAACTCAAAAGCAGATATTCAAAACCTAAGCAAAATTTGCAATAATATACTGTAGATATGTAAAAAAAACTATGAGAACTGCGGGAATGGAACCTGGGACTCCTCGAGCCTGGTGTGATGCGCTGACCATTAAACCACGAGCATGTTACAAATATTTTATGTATAACAACTTAATAAGTTTCAATATCCTTCACCCAACTCTTTGCCCTTCCTAATTTTAATGTTTCTGTCAAGGTCATCGAATGTTAGTCCTCGACCTAATAATCATTCTAAAAAATTAATTTGAACCTACATGTACCGTATGAAGTTGTTTTCTGTTTATGTTTACGCAATGTATTTCGTTTTTTATTTTTTTACTCAGAATTATTGTAATTTGACGTAAAATTATTTCTGCCTTAGGTAAATAACAAAAATTGTGTATATTTTCTCTTTGTAGTTAGTAATATCATATTTCAAATAATGTTAGTCCATGACTCTTACCACTTGTTCATATTTTTATTCATTTTTTAGTGTACAGGGCCTTCTTTTGAGAAGAAAAAAACTGTATTTTTTTGACTTCCCCCGTATTTCTCAAAAAATACAAAATAGCCAATCGATGTATTTTAGCTCGGAGAATTCGAAAATCGTAACAAAAAAACAACTGAAGAGAAACAAAAGACTTACGCCAAGGAAGTTGCGTTTTTTAAAGAAAACATCCTATATAATATTACATTTTAGGATTTTATGGTCAATTCTAGTGTTTTTCAATAAGAGTACTATATGTCTATCTTCAAATGTTTTTGATTTATTGATGTTTGAAAATTGACGTTTTTCCTTCTTTGAGCCGTCATAGCACCTGAATGGTTGGACTTAGAGCAAAATAACTTTCACACTCCTGTCTTAATTTTTGCTAAGCTATCTTATGATTTTAAGGTAAGTTGATCACCTGTATTCTATATGAATATATTCAATTAAATAGGTAGCAAAATAATTTCCGTTTTTGTTTGACAGACATCTTAAGATCCCCTGATTAAAAAACACTTAGAGTTGACCCTAGAATCCAAATATGTAATAATATATATAATATATTGAAAAATACGGGGGAAGTCAAAAAAATCCGTTTTTTCTCCTAAATAAAAGACCCTGTACACGAGATCATTGAAATAGGCTAAAAAATAGCCGAAACGTTTGAATTAAATAAGCACGAGAGAAAAAAAACAAGGACATGAAATAATTTTGTTTTATTCCTTGAATAAACATATATATATATATATATATATATATATATATACTCATCCCAAAAAATATGTTTTTTCAAAAAAAAAAAAAATATATATATATATATATATATATATATATATATATATATATATATATATATACATACATATATATATATATATATATATATATATATATATATATATATATATATATATATATATATATATATATATATATATATATATCTCTTTCTTCATTTGAATAATCAATATTATTTCAATTATTCAACAACAGACCACTAAATTAAAATATTATGTATTATTTGACGGTTGCTCAATTATAACAATGCGCATTATCAATTCAACTGTTTTTTCACAGCCGCCTTAATATTAGCACTTATTTAATTGTAATTTCGTTTGTAATGAACCGTAAAAAATTTTAATTGTATTTTCCGTGATCCACATTATTAAACAAAGAGATTTATGAAAAAGCCCATTCTTTCAGTAAAAATCCAGAGCCGTACTAGAAAAAGGAAACATGAAGACAAATATAACAGTACGAAACGTCGGTAAAAATGTTCTTGGTGTATGTTGATGTATTAACTGCAATTTGTTCTTCAAGAAAATGAAATAAAAAATGCAGATCCGTATTTTGAAAAAAAAATTGATGGTGGTGGCCGGTAGACGAAACGTCGGATCGAACATCTGAGGGCGACATTTTGTAGAGAGCATTAAAGTAAGTAAGTGTCGTATAAAACTTTTTTCTGAATTACCAACTTTTTGAGAGATTTAATAAAATAATTTTGGGCAATATATATATATATATATATATATATATATATATATATATATATATATATATATATATAGAATATTGCTGTCTCCAAAACAGGTTAAACTAGACGAATAGGGTAGTACAGATGGTTGGCTTATTTTCCTTACTTTAGATTCAGAAAATCCCTCACACAAGACCTGAAATGTTGCTTTGTTTCCAAAACCAACTCCTTTCGGGTAACAAATATATACATATACCAACAAATCAAATACACTTCCATAATATATTTTCGTTTTAATACTTACACCAGATAATATCGCTCACCGCTCCAACAAATAAATGACTGCACCCTTTTTGCATTCTACCTCCATTTGGATAAAAATCTACATGACCCATGGGTTGAGATGAACCTAAACCTCCCAAAATTAAGTTTTCCCCATTGCTGTGAATAACATCTACAAATGCTGCATCAGTTTCATCGAGCCTTGCTCTTATGTCTTGTGCTTCAAACAATGGTCCAGCAGGGTCTAGACCTATTAAATGAAGCTGATTTAAATTTTAATATTTTGGAACTAGCAAATTTTAAAATAATACATAAATATTTTTTTTAATAATTGTACTATTCTAATATTATAAAACATATTTAGTAATAATAATTATATTTTTCATATAAAAAAAACATAATTAATCCACAAAACTTGATTTGAAAAAATATTAGTAAGATTTGCAATATTTCGGCATGTGTCACTGGTTATACTGATTTAACAAAAATTTAATATGGCAAAATTTAGAGGCCATTTTGTGGAGAATGAAAAAATATCTTTTGTACCCTCATCATAATCAAATTACCAAACTGCATTGCAGCGATCTTCAATATGTATACATATGCATTTATCCTATACAGAGTGTGCATAACATAAATGCAAATAATTAAAAATTATATACTATATAATAATACTCGTCTAAAAACAAAATATATTTCACATGTATCGAGGTATGTATGAATTAGTTGATTCAAGGTATAGCAGCAAGGGGGGGAAAAGTGTTATATTAGAAAAACATTATGTGTCAATAAGCTGTATATATTTTTAGATATATATTATTAGATTTTTAAGATTTAGGGAAACAGTATGACACTTCTTACCCTACTCCCAAATTTTACCAAGTTGTAATCGAAACTAAGCAAAATGCACTTTTTGATTAAAATAGATTCGAAATGTATTAGAATATAGTAGCGTAACCACACACTATGCCAGCTAAGTAATCCCTCGACGTTTCTCCAATTGTTTATTACGGCTGAACTGAGTAACCATTATCTTCTTTATAAAAATTGTCAATTTTAATATAAAAAAAAGCGTTAACAACCAACTTCTTCGAAACATGAAAACTAGATTTATTTTGGCAGCGAAACTCGTTCTTTATCCTATTTTGTGTATAAAATTATTTCAGTGCGCAAAACAAGGGAACAGAATTAATAGTTTTATAGGATTTGAAAATATTGTACTATTTTGGTACTCCTGTCCATGGGCTTAGAAACTTATTAAACGAACTGTCTTGGGGGGCCAATTCTAAGAACAGTCTTTAAAGATTTGGAATTATATGAGTGCTGTTGCTGTGATTCTTTTCTCAATATTTATAGTTTTACTGATTTTTTTTATTTTAAAATCCTTATTTCAAATAATAAAAGGTATATATAAAGTTCATGTTCCTACGGACACATTTCGCAGTTCTCTTCTAATGCAGTCTGCTATTTTTGACTAAGTAATAATGAATAGAAGTAAAAGAAAAACTCTCATATCGTGCATTGTAATAACTTTTGAAATTTGATTTAAAGGCCATAGGTAGCCATCCGAAACGCATTTTATCAAATTTTGATTCACACCAATTGTAATTATACATTTGCTCTTGCCATGATTGTATGCGCTACAAGTCATTATGGTCAATTAATGAAGGAATCAAATATTTGTAAACAAAATTAAAAGTTGTTAAATAACTTCTTTTAAAAAGAATTAATTTTCGTGCAGTAATGGCCACACAACAAAATTGTCGAAATGCCATCGAATTATCCGGTCGAATTTAAACAAATAATAAAATAACAACCACAACCCCTCCCTCAGACCCTATCAATTGGAAAAAAAACCATGTGTAATAGGCCTACTGGGGACACCACGATAAAAAATGCGCCTTGTTCTCTACCTCTTAGGTGGTGTGGAATGGAGAACATTTTAAACCTAAATTGCACACAAGTCGGAAGGTATTGAACCACGAGACCACGTTATACCAGCACATATAGGAAATTTAAACTGTAGGTACTAATATTTCCTCCCCTGATGAAGAGCAAAGTTGTCGAGAGACATTTTTGGAAGTTCGTGTATGGTGAATACACGTGCCGAATTTGAACAATTCTGGATAAGCCACTCTCTAAAACTTCTGTCAATTTTTAATTTAAATTGAAAAAGTAATAGTGCAAAGACCAGCATAATTGAATTTGTCAACCAATGATTTGTGTAATATTATCAAATTTTAGTTGACAATAACAACTCGTAAGTTGACACGATTAATTATGCTGGGTTTGCAGTATTACCTGTCCAATTTTAATTAAAAATTTGCTGCGATTTTATTTAAACTGAAGATTAGCTTGTCAAATATTGTTTATATTCGGCACCTTTGAAAAGTGTTTTTTTAACTTTGCTCTAAAGTCAACAGGGAAGCAAATATTTGGAGAGTTTAAAATTGCATAGGATTGCATATATTATTTCCTAAGCCAATGCATCACTCGGTTTATGCAGTTTGTCTCATATACAGTTGTACATGTCGTATTTTGAGATAACGTGAGTAATTTGACTTATTAAGTAAATGACATTTTTTCACTATTTTAAAAATTAAGCCACCATCATGGCTAGGAGTCGTAATTTTGTACAGGGAAAAAAGTTGCTCCGATAATATGTCATTTATTTCAAGATATCTTTAAAAAACGTTTTTCAAGAATTTCAGTTTTTTTTCGGATATTTTCGGAAGTGTTCGGAAAATTTTAAATTTCAATGTTAAAACTTGAAATGATTGTATTAAAGTTATAGAACTGAAAAATATGCACTTGAAGGCCTATGTCCACACACCGAACGAAACACCACATGCGATGACAAGATAATCAATTGCCTCCCGCGCATCACCACCCGTTCTGACCGATTGAGAGAAACGAGTTAATTAGATCCACGGCGCCGTAAGAAACTAACCACTATTTTGTTTTGAAGTGTGAGAGTTTCTTTTATGAGACACACCTGAGTTGACAAAGTTAAATCATATGTTTATGAGAAAGGATGTAGCTTGTTTGTCATTAACGTCGTATAAAAATACTGAAGACCTTTTACAAAAAAGATACCGAAGTGTATTTAAGAGTACTTGCGCAAGAACGGAATTGACATTTACATTGATAAATTACTTCGCAATTGACAAAGATCGAAGAAATGTAAAAAAAGTATTTTTTCCTATTCCATATTATTTTAAAAATGGAACCGTGTCTCTGTTTTGTGTGGTAGAAAAAAATATTTATAAAATATAAGTCACCCATTTTAGTTTCCTTTTTTAATATATTATGCAAGACTCAAAGAAGCATAATTTAAGGACAATATATCCAGTGAATTCTAATTTAAAATTTGCACATTTATTCTTAAGTTATATTCTAATTTGTGTTTCATTTATGGACTGAAAAGTATTAGTAAGTTGGAAATAACAGTAATATTTAAGAATGTGTAAGTTTTTTTTTGAAAATACCTTTTAATGTTATATATTTTATGCATATTTATCGAGTACCTACTCAGTTGGTAAGAAGTAAGCTATATCTGCATGAATTTTGAAAATAACAAAGTGGGAAAAATCCTAATGGAATTTTCAAAAAAACACGTTTATGGGACAAAATAGACCAAATGGAAATTTTGACTTTTTTTTGGCAAATTTTCTATCATTGGACATTCTCCTTACTGGAGTTGCAGATTATACAGAAAATATACTTTGATATATAATTAATATAATTCTCCAGATTATTTAGTTTAATACTATTTTTTTCGATCATAAATATATAAATATTTATGATATATTATTTGAGGTGCAAAGCGTATATTTAACACAATTATACTATTGTTGCAGAATTTACTGAGAATTGTGGGCTTAATAACTTTCTCTGGTGACTCAAAAAAAAAGGTTTTTTGACGAAAATAGAGTGTTTAACGATGTATGGACAGATTTGTACTTATGTATTGATTGTAAAGGAAAACCCTATGTTTAATATGCCAAAAAAACTATTGCTGTTCAAAAATAAAATAATCTCTCACCACAATACGATAGCGAGCATAAAGGAAAATTTGCATGTCTTGTAGGTGATTCACTATGAAGTAAAGAACCAACATAATATTTTTAAGGTTCGAGTCGGGTGTATGTGTGAGTTTAAGAGTAGCAGAAATACTTGCGAAGACTGGCCTACCGTTTGTTGACAGCAAACTGGTAAAACAATCTGCCTTAGTTATGGCTGAGCATGTGTGCCCAGATCAAAAAAAAAATTGAATAAATCTGCCACAACGTACACATATGGCGTACTGAAGACTTGGGCAATAATTTACTCCAGCAACTACAGGAAAAGGCACGATTATTTGAATGGTTCTCTTTAGCTACCGATTAAAGTAATGACGTATCAGATACTGTGTAGCGGAATTGATGAGAACTTTAATGTTTTTGAAGAACTTTTACAGTTATGCAGTTTGAAGTTTAGCAAGAAGGAACTACTATAGGGAAAGATTTATTTCGCCACTTAGAACAAGCGTTAGTATTACTGCAATTACCATGGGTAAAATTGGTAAGCGTAAGAAGTTATGGTGGCAAAAACATGAGTGAAGAAAACAAGAGCCTGGTGGGTAGAATTAAAACTAAACTGGGAGAGATACGTTGCAATATCCCATTATTTTTCTATTGTATTGTCCCCAAAAAGCGTTATGCTGCAAAGTTTTAGCACTGAAAGAAGTAATGGACATCGTGATATCCACTGTAAACTACATCAGAAAAAATGGGTTGACGCATCGCCAATGTCAACAGTTTCTGTCAGATATGGAAGCAGATCACCGAGATGTCCTGTATTATTTTGAAATGGGATGGTTAAGTAGAGGTGCAGTACTGAAAAGATTTTTTGACCTTAGAAATGAAATAAAAATGATCGAAAAAGGCAAATTTGTTCCAGAAGTCGTTGCTTATTAAACCTTGCATTTTTGACAGATTTAACTCATTAGTAGTTATGTGTTAAATAGGAGGCTTCAAGGAAAAGACAAATTAATATCAGGTATGCACATGGGCGTCGTTTGGGGGGGCACACACAAGAAGCTATCGGCACTTGCCCCCCCCCCTGGAAGTTAAATGTTTGTTAAAAATATAAAAAAAAAATGATAATAAAATCGGATACAGATTGTCGATTCAACTATTTTTACATGACTGTTGCTCTTAGAAAATTTGTTTTTTTCAAGAGACTCATAAATTCGTTAATATGACCAATTCCAAATACAAAATACACTGTGATATACAATCTTATAGGTAAAAAAATGATCTCAATATAGTCTAACAAATTTAAAATAGCATTGGCACCATTAAAGAAAAGTCTTTTTTTCGGAATAGCTCCAAAAGAAAGAACAAATATTCATCTTTTGTCGGAAACACATTGGACATCAAAATATAAATTTTTAGGAATATTTTCAGAAAAAAATTTGGAGATAAGAGCAACTTTAGAAAACATATCGACAGATCATTTATTTAATTCACAGACTAGATCAAAAGCTAATATTTTCCTGTGAGTGTCCAATTCAGTTTTTTTCGTCTGTCTTTAAATCATATCTAGGTATTCCGCACAGCTTGAACCAGTTACTATCAAGCTTCAATGTGTATATATTATTTTACTCTCCGTAGAACAGCATTCTAATCAATTACTGACATTTTTTTTAAATGATAGAGAAAATTCTAACGGTATATTTTCCATAATTTCTAAAGAAGTTGAAGAAATAGCACAACTATCATGTATTAAAATAAACATGCCCAGGATCACTGAACGACAAAACCAGCGCTCAAATATCACTAAGTCTACTTCATCCAAAAAGCACGAAAAATAATGATCTCTTGACACCGGATCAAATATAATAAGAGATATACTTGGTTGAAAAAATACGGTTTAGAAAATTTTGAGGCTGAGTGTACAACGTGGGTGGCTACATGAAAATGTAAGGAGCTATCTGAATGTGAGTTAGATTTTAGTGAATTATTATCAAACGAATGTGAGTTTTATCCGTGTCTTCAGAATTCCTTCAAGATTCTTTTGACACTTCCACCAACTACTTGCTCTATCGAAACTAGGTTATCAGGTATGATGAGCGTCCAACGAAAAATGGTGGGAAATAAGAAAGAAGAGATAATTTCTTCAGTTATAGACACTTTTGGTTCCGAAAAGAGAAATTTAAAATTTTTCTTTTTAAAAACTCACAGAACAGTTGTGTGTTATTCTTAAAAATTCTACGACAGGCATGAAAGCAAACATTCCACAAATAGCCAGTCAAATACAGCCTCAAAAATCACATTAAATTTTGATTTGACTGGCATTATTTCTAAAATCTCATTTAATTTGTCTGTTTTTTTTCTTGTTTCTACTTATTAATAAAATTTAAATAAAATGATGAATAAAATGTAAAAGTAAAATTTTTTGTGTTTTTGAAATTTTAATATCATGCTATAAATGACTAAAATATGACCCAATGCGACTAATATGACGCACTATGAATGATCAAATTACGGGCGTGTTATCGCCTGCCAAACCTTTAAATATTATAATGCCTTTACATAGTATTGACGCTGACAACGCCGTTGGGCCTTGGATGAACCGTGGTAAAAACCTGGATTGTGTATTTTTCAAAAAAACCTTACCCCGTTAAGTTTGCTCTGAGCCAAAAGAGCTGTTTGAACTTAAAAACGCGAGTATATTTTGTATATAGGCCGTAGAAAAGGACGTTTGACTGCCTGTTGGATGTACCGGGCTTGCTAACTAACGATGGAACACCATGTCATAGTACGTGGATAGTTTCCAATTTTTTACAAAGGACTTTATCAAATCGCTGGATAGGAAAGTATTCTGCAATCCCGTGGCCAGCCTCCAGGTCTCCTGACGTAACTTCGTTGAACTTTTTCCTTTGGGGACTGTTAAAAAAAAAGTTTTATCTTCACAGGTCGTTCCAAAACGTCGATGACCTGGAAACAGTCATTAAACAGTGTGTACAAGAAATTACGCCAGCTATGGTAAGAGCGGCAATAGCAGAGTTCAGTAGAATAACTATAATTTGTATGGAACGGGATGGCACTCACGTAGAAGCATAATTTGTTCATTGTTTATTCTTAGTTGATTTTTTATACGATATTGTTAAATAAAACTTTTTGTATATCCCGTACATTGCATTCAGCTTTAAATTTCTTTATGAAATTTAGTATTTTATCACACCTCGGAATACTCAGAATAATTCTCTTATGGCTAAAGCTAAACTTGCAACCCTGTAGAATATTTTTTAAGGTTTTTAATCCCAATAGTATTTTCGGAGGAAGCAGAACTTTTTATGAAGAAAAACATTTTTCATAAAATCAAAAATAAAACAGTTTTCCATTTGTTAAGAACTTTTCAGGACACGTTGTATATATATATATATATATATATATATATATATATATATATATATATATATATATATATATATATATATATATTTTTTAAAACGGTTCTTTTTGGGAAAGTTTTTCTTGGAAATAAGCCAATTTGTTCAAATATTCAAAAAGATTTATTACAACATTTGTTTTTTGGATTGATGTTTCGTCCACGCTCTGGCCTTTTTCAAAATCTAAAACAAGGAGTTCGACACGTCATTATACATTGCTATTTTTTAGAAAAAAATGTCTTTACATGCTTGCTTATACTAAATTACATAAACCAAGAACTTACCACAAAGAACGTAGGTTAGTCCTAAATAGATTAAAATTTATAAAAACACGCGTTCACATTTTACGAAAAAACACACATTTTGAAGCAGCTATTTTGCCTGCCGGTCGAACAAATGCTATTGTAACGATATATTTTATTTAAACTGTTTATGTCTTTTTTATCATTTATAGCGTTGGGATTTTTTTTTGTATTTCTACCATTTACAGAAATTCCCTTTTTTGGTATTTACTTCAGTTTTTATGATTTTTGTGTTGTAATCGAAAGAATGCTTTTTTTGAGTTTTCGTGGGTTATTAAGGCAGTAGTATTTTTTTATCGTACCTGTGGCTCTTCAATCTATTTTCTAGATACTGGATAGTTTGACCAATATATATACACCTGAACAGTCGTTGCAAGGGATTTAATAAATTACATTACTTTTTTTGTTTTTCGGGGTCTTCGTTTTAAGTCTTGTATAACGTTTGTCAAGTAAGTTAAAGCCTTTGTGACACACTGTTATGTCCTGTTTTTCTAGAAGTTTTTTTAGCTGTTTTGATAACCCTTGTATGTATGGTAGAGAAAGGTAGTTTTTCTTAGTCGAATTGTTTGTTTTTTTTTTGTTAGTTTTCATTGGAGTTGTAAAATTTATGGATTTTTTTTGTTTGAAAATTTGGTCGACTAATTTTCTAGGGTAGTGATTTTTAAATAGGACATTTTTTGCTTTATAATGGCTCTGTTTCTGTTTTCGGAGTCAGAAAGAACGATAGCACGATCCGCCAGACCAATTACTACGGATTTTTGGCACATTGGATGACAGGAAAGAAAATTTAAATACCTTGCTGACCAGGTTTTTTTTGTTTGTAAACCATTCGGTTTTTAAATTTTCATTTAGATGATGTATGGTTACATCTAAAAAATGTAATTGTAATTGTTTTTCTCTATTTCGTATGTAAACTGTATTTTTTGTGATAGCTATTAAATATATTTTGAATGTTATCAAGTTTGTCTTTCGGGATGGCTGTGATGCAATCATCCACGTATCTGTAAAAAATGGAAGTTTATATTTTAATTTTTTAATGGATGTCTCTTCCAAGCCTTCCATTACTATTTGCGCTACGACACTGGAGATATAAGCTCCCATGCGTCTGTTTTTTCGTAAAATGTGAACGCATATTTTTATAAATTTTAATCTATTTAGTACTAACCTACGTTCTTTTGTGTAAGTTCTTGGTTTATCTAATTTAGTATAATTTTAGCCAGTATGTAAATGTTTTCTAAAATATAGCAATGTATGATGACGTGTCGAACTCCTGGTTTTAGATTTTGAAAAAGGCCAGAGCGTGGTCGAAACGTCAATCCAAATGTTGAAATAAATCTTTTTGACAAATTGGCTTATTTCCAAGAAAAACTTTCCCAAAAAAATATATAAGAAGTGAGCCAAAGAACTGTTTTAAAAAATTACATATATATTGGCATGGATGAAAAGATGCTAACATACGAAGCTCTGGAGGGCTCCTATGGACGGGACGTCGTTGAAATTATGAAAAATTTCGAAAACACGTTGCTAAAAATTTCAAACCAAAAAAACACAAGGATATTTTTACTGCAGTGCAAAACAAACAACCTAAAACCTTATTTTTTAAATTTTAAAACTGATTATTTAAAATTCTTCAATGTAAACCTAGAACGCAGATTCAAAGAAAATTTGGTACCAAATTTTGTTCTTTCTATCTTAAACTGTTTAATTCCAGATGTAGCCATAAATTTAAAAAACTTACAAATGCATATTGAAAGGGTCGAACAAACAATCTTATTAAAAATTCTATCTGTAGTAATATCTAAATTTAAAAACCAATGCATTAAAAAAATTAAAACTGTATTCCAGAAAACTAAATTAAAAAATATAAATAAAATTGAAACGCTTAAAATAAGGAATCAATCAAGAAATCAAAATACTGATACTACTTGGGTAGAAAACTTGACAGACGACACAATACCTAACTATGCCCTGGAAGTTTTAAGTTTGGGGCCTAATTTTCCTTCCGAAATAAGTAATGAGAAAGATTTGCCAATAAACGAAATTTTATGTAATATCGAAACAGGCATAAACCGACTCACAAATAATACTAAAGACGATCTAAGAGCAAAAGCGTGTAATATTGTTACCAATTTTAAAAATAAAATAAAAAATAAAAATAAAAATTCAAAATTGCCAAAAAAAATTAGGAAAACTCAGAAATTTTTAAAAAATACTAAGCATTTAAAAATTTTAAAAGCTGATAAAACAAAAAAAACTATTATAATGCATCGAGATGAATACAACTAAAAAATGGAGGACTTACTCAGTGACAAAAAAAACATAGAAGGGAGTAAAACAAGATCCTACACAACAATTACAAAAAAAGAACAGCGAACTTATTGATCCCTGGAAAAAGAAAGAATACATATCACCAGACATGGCAAAAAAATTTAAAATTAGAACTACCATCCCCCAAAAAGTTATGGGCTCCCAAAAATGCATAATAACGCCATACCATTGCGTCCAATAGTATCTTGCATTCAGTCAACATTAACACTATTATCCGATTTTTTAAAGAATATTTTAAGAAACATTGTCTATAAGAACGACTACTATATTAAAGATTCTACACACTTTAAAGAAAAAATCAAAAATATAAAAATGCCTAAAGACTACTCTTTTAGACTCTATACAAACATACCTATTACCCTGGCCACAAGTATAATAAGAAAAAAGTGGGACATCATAAGGAAATATACTGATATTCCTCTAGAAGATTTCTTGAGCGCAACAGAACTCACTTGCGCATTGGGAGCTTCTATCTCCAGTATCGTTGCGCAAATAGTAATGGAAGACTTGGAAGAGACATCCATTTAAAAATTAAAACATAAACGTCCATTTTTTTATAGGTACGTGGATGATTGCATCACAGCCATCCCGCAAGACAAACTTGATAACATTCAAAATATATTTAATAGCTATCACAAAAAAAGTTTACATAAGAAATAGAGGAAAATAACGAATTAAATTTTTTAGATGTCACCATACATCATCTAAATGAAAATTTAAAAACCGAATGGTTTACAAAAAAACCTGGTCAGCAAGGTATCTAAATTTTCTTTCCTGTTATCCAATGTGCCAAAAAAAATCCGTAGTAATTGATCTGGCGGATAGTGCTATCGCTCTTTCTGACTCCGAATACAGAAAGAGAGCCATTATAAAAGCAAAAAATGCCCTATTTAAAAATAACTACCCTAGAAAATTAGTCGACCAAATTTTCAAAAGAATCCATAATTTTTACAACTCTTCAATGAAACCTAACAAAAAACTCGACTAAGAAAAACTACCTCTCTCTACCATGCATACAAGGGTTATCAGAACAGCTAAAAAAACTTCTAGAAAAACAGGACATGACAGTGTGCCACAAAGGCTTTAACTTACTTGACAACATTATACAAGACTTAAAACGAAGACCCCAAAAAACAAAGTTATGTCATTTATGAAATCCCTTGCAACGACTGTTCAGGTGTATATATTGGTCAAGCTACCAAGTATCTAGAAAATAGATTGAAGAGCCACAGGTACGATAAAAAAATACTACTTCCTTAATAACCCACGAAAACTCAAAAAAGTATTCTTTCGATTACAACAACACAAAAATTATAAAAACTGAAGTAAAGACCAAAAAAAGAGAATTTCTGGAAATGGTAGAAATACAAAAAAATCCCAACGTTATAAATGATAAAAAAAAGACATAAACAGTTTTAGGAAAGTATTTATTCATTAATTCGGCCGGAAGGCAAAATATCTGCTGCAAAATGTATGTGTTTTTTCGCAAAATGTGAATGCGTATTTTTATAAATTTTAATCTATTTAGGACTAACCTACGTTCTTTGTGGTAAGTTCTTGGTTTATGTAATTTAGTATAATTTTAGCAAGTATGTAAAGACATTTTTTTCTAAAAAATAGCAATGTATAATGACGTGTCGAACTTCTTGTTTTCGATTTTGTAAAAAGCCAGAGCGTGGTCGAAACGTCGATCCAAAAAACAAATGTTGGAATAAATCTTTTTGAATATTTGAACAAATTGGCTTATTTCCAAGAAAAACTTTCCCAAAAAAAATATACATATATATATATATATTAGAGTTGTTAAGAAATACTCGTCACAGGTATTTTGTCACAGTAACGTGCTAGGAACAGTTTGTCACAGGTATTGGATCTCAAACATATCGGTTACTGTTCCCACACCTAGTATTTTTACCAGCTTGCCGCAATCTCACGAAGCGCAGATATTTAGGTACGCAACAACGCATTATCCATCGAACGAAAAAGCTCTTCAGGCTTTGGCTTTTCTCGGCGGGCCGTCGGGCGGTAGCGTGGAAAAAGCCCCTCCCATAATGTTTTATTTACAGTTGAATCGGTCGGCTTCTGTGTGTCTTTCTTTAACACACTCATTTTTTAAGGAACGAAATAAACTGAATTATAACAACTGTAATACGTTAAGAAGTATATTCGCTGTGACTGAAACGCTTGTCACAGGTATTTTATTCTATTCTGCTCCTGCTCCGCTAAACCAGTATTTCTATATGACTAGTATTTTTCCTACAGAAGGAACAATATCGTAATGAGAAATAAGAAATCTTCGAATTAGATTATTCGCAAATCAGGCGAAAATATTAACATATTTTAGATTTGATACTTTTAATAGGTGAATCTTAAAATATTTAGCACAAAAAAAATTAAAACTAATAAATTACAAAGCTAGTTTTTATGACAAAAATGCCAAGGTCGTTTTAAATATAAAGGAAATTTATAAATGTATAAGCTTAAAAACGAAATTTGTTAAGATGTGTGCCAATTTGTTCTTTTTTCGAATTTGCACGGAATAGGTAGTGTTTTGATGACATATATAATCATAATCAACGAGCCGCGAGCTGCGATACTCGAAACCGCCTCCAAGCCGGGACAAGTATTTTGTCACAGGTATCTGTAACAGGTATGGACTTGGAACAGGAACAGGCCGTACCTGTTACAACAAAATACCGGTTTTCGTCATATATATATATATATATATATATATATATATATATATATATATATATATATATATATATATATATATATATATATATATATATATATATATATATATATATATATATATATATATATATATATATATATATATATATATATATATATATATATATATATATATATATATATATATTTACGCCTGTGCTACGAAGTGAAGACGTTCCACTTATCTATCAGTCTGAGGACCAGTAGAAATAAACAAGATATTACATTTTTATCTATAAAAATCGTTTTTAGTATATTTTTATAATACTAAATCAACAAGTATACTCAAAAATTATTTTAAATTAAGAAAAAAATTTTTGAATAGTATATTTAAACAAAGTGAGGATTTTCAGGACGGCATACCAGGTGGGTATCAATATACAACTTTATTAAATAAAACGCAATCTGAGAACCATATTCGTGATATATTAATATCTAACTGGCGAATAGAGGACCGGGCTACGTTGTCAGATTTTAAAAATGACACATTAAACAAAATTTAAAATATCAAGTTAAAATATTTTATTCAATTTATTTTAAATTTTGCAGAAAATTAAATGTGATAGGGATGAACTGATATGAATTCAACATGACGGTCTAAAAAATCAAAGCAAAATCTACTTATTTAGTTTATTTTAAGCTATATCCGAAAACCAAGTATGCCATATTCGTAGGCGTCGGTAAAATATCCTAAAAATGTAGGAATCTAATAAGGTGTAACAAAATGGCGCTTAATAGAAGTGTTTGAAAAGGCAATATATAACGAGGGAAAGATAATTTGCCGATTTTTAGTTCCCTCGTAAAAGGGAAGTTATTGTAATCGTAAAAAATCGCCCTCTTAGATTTTTGCAGATCTTTACGTTTGTGGATCCCCAGACCCTGAGAAAATTTTCTCCATTTCCATCGGTCTATCTGTACGCGGCATAGTTCAAAAAATACTTACCCGATTGTTTTCAGATTTTGGCCAAAAATCAAAGATTATAAGCGGTAAAAGGTGAAATCAAATAAAGCGAAACAATTAATCTCAAATTTTTTACAGAAATCAAGCATTATGTGGAAATCAGCTGGTAAAATTTTGGTACGAATCCAACAAAATAGCGGCTTAATAAAATATTTAAAAATTCAGCCTGAAAAAACTAGTTTATAGATTGATTTCAAATTTTGTGCAAGAATTAATTGTGGTAGAGAGATAAGCTTGTAAAATTTTGGTTCGAATTCAAGATGACCGAACAAAAGGGGTAAACTAAAATGTTTGTAATCCTTCCTATTCTAGCATCCCTAGGTCTCAAGAAATAAGTTTTCTTAATTCCATTAGTTCGTCTGTTGGTCTGTCTGTCTGTTTGTCCCTCTGTTAATTTACGGCATAGCTACAAAAATTCTTACCCGATTGAATTCAAATTTTAGTCAAAAATTAAGTTATGTGACAATGACCTTGTAATATTTTGGTAAAAATCCAATACGGCGGAAAAAGTGGTGGCCTAGTGAAATTTATTACTAAAAAACTAATTAACCAATTTATCTAAAATGTTGTGTTACAAAAATGACCCTGTAACATTTTGGTACGAATCCAAGATAGCAAAAAAATGGCGGCCTAATGAATTTTTTAAAAAATCATCCTGAAAAACTACTCTTTATTTTATTTTCTAATTTTGTGCAAGCATTAAGTGGGATATAGCGGTAAACTCGTAAAATTGGAGTACAAATTAAAAATAGCCGCAAAATAAAATGTCTAAAAATTTTTGCAGAAAAATTAAATGTGACCTAGGGACTCGTACAAGTTCAATATGACGGTCAAAAAAAAAATGAGAGTAGAACTACTTATTCAATTTATTTTAAAGTATACTTAAAAATTAAAGTTAGCATAGGTAGAAATTGGTAAAATATTGGTACGAATCCAATATGGTGGAATACAATGGCTCTCAACAATAATGCCTGAAAAGACAGGAGATATGTGTTACTAGATTACCATGTATCGAATTAAATTCAGTTACACTTTACTACTCCGAATGAAAGAAAAGTTTCAAAACCAAGGAAGTTTCGGCTAAAGAAATTTACCGACTTTTTCTCTTGGAACCATAATACAAAATCGCATAAGGGATGACAATTTAAAAAGCTGCATTGGGCTATATGTTAACTACTATATCTAATTACAAAATCTAAATTTCTTTTATATATTTTTAGTTTAAAGCTTCCTAAAATGATTTTTATAATAATGTAATATGTACAGTAATAAATTATTTAGGTTTTCCATAATAATAATAATACGAGTCCATGAACAATTACGGATAATTCGAAAATATACTTTGTATTCTTTGTTTTTCCAAAGTTAAAAGAGTCCGACTCCGAAGAAGGAGGGCGGAGCCGGGCTCTTCTTTCGAAAAACACAGAAAATAATCGGTTTTTTTCAAGAAACAAAGCTCATTTCCGAATTATCTTGTTAATTTTAAGTGCACTAGTGGTATTCGATAGAATATTTTCAGAATATATAATATAATGTATATAAATTATAAAGTAAATAAGTTTTTATTTAATAAATACATATACAAAATTGTATTAAGGTTAATCATTTAAATTATGATAATAGAAAGTGGAATTTTCGCTGTAATACCTATTTGACGTTCGTCGACTTATCGCTGTAATTCGATATTTAACCCTGAATAGAAGAACTCAGTTCACTTGAAGGTTCCTCACAATTACATGCTCTCAACGGCTGAGTGTCAACTATCAAGTAGTTTGACTTCCAAGAAAATACAGGGTGTCCCGAAATTACATTTCAATATTTGTACGTCATAAAATAAGACTAAAATGTTATGTAAACATATAATCCAAAAATTGCCTCGTTAGGCAAGAATGAACCCCCCTCTGAAGATGTTTTCTTTCTAAATATATTCGAACAGTTTAAAGTCTATAATGTAAAATTTGGGTATTTTGGTAACTTTTATACGATATGTCAAATCCTGATGTCAAACATATCATTACTATGTCCGGAGCGTCCCGAATGGAAGGGGAAGGTAGAAACTTTGCCTTACAATTCCAAATTATAACTATGTTATTTCGTTTTTATTTTCCACTGAAAATTGTGTTAATTGTGCATTTAATGCCGTGCAAGAAACTTTCCAAATCAACTTTTCTCGAAGAAGGTCGAATTAAAGTACCTAGTAAGTTAAAAAAAAAAACTTAATTTTTATAGCTTGAAATTATAGATTGAAAAAATTCACGAAGGAAAAAAATAGGGCAACTTTTCGCCCTTCCCTCACAATCGGGACGCCCCTGAATTGGGGGCTGCTATTTTTTAATTCAGGATACGACTCAGCGTAGTATCAAACAAAATACCTAATTTTGTAATTTTTATGGTTCGAAAATATTTGAAAAAACTGTTTTCAGAGTATATAGGTTGACATAATATTTTCGACTTATATGATTACTATGTAGAAATATTGAGCCTTAATTTCGGGACACCCTTTATATTGCATACTCACGTTTTAGTTTTTATTCCATCGTAAAACAGAAGTATTGTAATCGTGAAAAAATCACCCTCCAAGATTTTTAAAGATATTTACGTTTTCCATGTTTCCCATTTCCGTCGTTCTGTCGGTCTGTCTGTCTATACACGGCATAGCTCAAAAACTACTTTTCCGATTGTGTTAAAATTTTGGTCAAAAATCAAAGAGGATTAAACGGTAACATTTTAATAAAAATCCAATAAAGCAAAAGAAAATGGCGACCTAGCGAAATATTAAAAAAATTATTATTAAAAAATACTTATCCAACTTATCTCAAATGTTATACAGAGATCATTTTATGAAAACCAGCTGGTAAAATTTTGTTATGAATCCAAGATGGCGAAAGTAAATGGCGGCTTAATGAAATATAAAACTCAATGCTTTATAGATTAATTTCAAATTTTGCACAAGAATTAATTGTGGTATAGAGATGAGCTAACTCCGCTACGCCGGTCCCAAGCCCGGAGTCCCATTGCACTACGGGAAAGGAGGAGGGTTCGAGGAGTAACACCTCGCTAAAAAACCAGGGTTCATCTGACCCAGATGATAGCACCCTGTCAGGGTTCTGCCTAGGGTTACAGGCGAAACTGCTACCTTGCAGCTTTCGGCGTTGGCTCGTCAAAGGTTAGAGGAAGAACACCTTGATCAAAAATAACCTGGCCCTCCTGGTTGGGGGTTGAGGCATTGGACTGGTTCTCCAATACTCGTGAAAAAAAAATGTAAAGTACCAAAAAGCCTAAAACAAGCCTCGGAAAAAATGATGTCAACACTCAAAGACGGAAAAAGCAAAGAAAACGGACAATGAGAATGGGAACATGGACAAACAAGACCTGGACATTGTTGTCCTTACAGAAACAAAAAAGAAAGCATCTGGCACAGCCATAATTGGAAACTATGTACACCTTTACACTGGACTTCCAAAGGAGAGACGAGCATCTAGAGGTGTCTCTATCTTAATAAAGAAAAAATTCAAGAACAAAATAACCAATTGGGAACCAGTTGATGAGAACATTCTAAAACTCAATGTGCAGCTGTTTGGACACAACGTGACTTTCTTGGCGGTGTATGCACCATCCGATGATGAAACTGTAGCCAAAAAAGACAACTTCTTCGAAAAGGTTGAAGACCTTATCTCGGAACTCGGTAACAACAGAGAAATAGTTCTATTAGGCGATCTTAATGGTAGAACTGGATCTCGAATAAATGAGAAAATTGTGGGGCCATTCGGAGAACAAACCGTCAATGATAATGGGCAAAGGTTAATAGATATCTGTGAAATACACGACCTCAAGATCTTAAATGGCTTCTACAAACACAAAGATATTCACCGATACACCTGGGTACAAAATACCAGAAACTTGAAAACAATTATCGATTATATTATAACGAAACAACAATCAACTCTATTCTGGAACGATGTAAGAGGCATAGTATGCGGATCCGATCACTACCTTGTAAGAGCAATAGTTGGGTTTCCGTTCAAAAACAACAACAGCGAGAGGATCAGTGACAAGAACGAAAATGGAGAAACGATTGACACGAAACAGTACAACTTCGATAGTTTTGAGAACGAAAGCACGAAAAGGCTCTACCAAAATCGCCTGGATGAGAAACTCTGTAGTACTGAACAGAAAAGTTTTGCAGAAATTTACGAAAACCTGATTGCTAGTTTACACGAAGCAACAGCGGAAGCTGTAGGGATAAAAACTAGAAGTAAAAGTACAAAAATATGGTGGAATAGTGAAATAGAAGATCTGGTAACAAAAAAGAAAGAGCAATACCTCAAATGGCTAAGTACAAAGAAGCAAGAAGACTTAGATGTGTATAAAGAATACAAGATAATACTGCGAAGAGCTATTGCAGCAGCAAAAAACAAAACATGGGATAAAAAATGCCAAGAAATAAATACATATATAGGTGGCAGAAAGTGTTCAGAAGCATGGAAATTTATTGGAGCGCTTAAAAATCCAGGCAAAGATAAAGCTTTTCTACAGACAATAACACCAAAACAATGGAAAGACCACTACCAAAAGTTACTTACTGAAACAAGACCAGAATATTTAGAACAAAATACAGAAGAAGTAATATTTAACATACAAGGAGAAGAAGTTGCTGTAGAAGAAAAAGTCGTAAACAATGCAATTATGAAACTTAAGAATGGTAAAGCTAATGGACCTGAGGGAATATCTGCAGAAATGCTTAAAAATGGAACTAATAAAATGGTACAGAATATAACGTACATAATAAACAAATGCTTGAATGGTCAACCTGTACCAGAAGCATGGAAAATGGCATACATATCTTCAATACACAAAAAGGGAAACAAAAAGGACTGCAACAATTATAGAGGGATTTCAGTAACCAGCACACTTAGTAGACTTTACGGCAGAATTATGCGAGACCTTATAGAGGAAGAATTCCAAGCCAAAGAAGAAGAAGAACAAAGTGGGTTTAGAGCCGGAAGATCATGCACTGATAACGTGTTTTGTCTCAAACAGGTTATAGAGAAAAGAACGGCAAGAAATCTTGAAACGCATATAACATTCATTGACCTTGAAAAAGCCTATGATAATATCCCTATACCCAAACTCTGGCAAATACTAGAGGAATCTAATATCAACATCACACTGATAAAAAGACTCAAAGATCTCTATAGGCATTCAAAATCGAAAATAGAAATCGGAAAACAAATATATGAGGAGTTCGAAGTAACAAAAGGATTACGACAAGGATGCTGCATCTCACCTACCGTATTCAAAATTTATGTCGCAGCAGCATTAAAACAATGGAAGAGAAAAGTACAGGGAATGGGTATAGAACTGGGAGATGAATGCTTGTATACACTACAATTTGCAGATGACCAAGTGGTGACAGCAAACGACATTGAAGACATGGAATACATGTTAAGAAAATTGGTCGAGGAATACAACAAATGGGGTCTAACAGTAAATATTGATAAGACAAAGTATATCTGCATAAATGGAGAACAAAACAACCTTAACCTAGACGGCAATAAACAAATACTTCAATGTCAAGAATATATCTATTTAGGGATAACGTTTGACCAAACAGGAACTGACTACAAGGAAATCGAGAAAAGAATAGCAAAAGCAAAGAGGGTTATCGGGTGTCTAAACGGCATACTCTGGAGTAAGGAAATATCAAAAAGAAGAAAATTCAACATATACGAAACAATGATAAAAAGTACACTCCTATATGGCTCTGAAACATGGAGAATAAACGACAGACAAAAACAAAAAATAGAAGCAGTTGAGATGGATGTAATGCGGCGCTCTCTGGGAATTTCAAGGCGAGATAGGATTTCAAATGCAACAGTAAAAGAGAGATTTGGCATAGAGGGAAACACGCTACAAGATGTAAACATAAAACAACTTACATGGTATGGACATGTGAAAAGAATGGCAGATTCAAGATTACCAAAAAAACTGATGGAATGGGTTCCAGGGGGCAGACGTAAGAGAATGGCAAAGAGCGGTGCAAGGAGCAATGAGTGAAAGAAACCTATCCGAAGAAGACTGCACCGACCGAAGAAGGTGGAAATTAGGCGTCGGACAACGTCGTAAGACGTTCTAAACCGAAAAAAAAAAAAAAAAAAAAAAAATAGAGATGAGCTTGTAAAATGTTGGTACGAATTGAAGATGACAGAACTAAAATGTTTGTAATCATGAAAAAAATTTAAAGTTTTACATATCTTCCTATTCTAGCGTCTCTAGGTCACAAAAATACAATTTTCAATTCCGTTGGTTTGTCTGTCGATCTGAAAAGATAGCAGATATGGTTACTAAATTACCATGTATCGAACCAAATTGAGTTACACTTTACTACTCCGAATAAAGAGAAATATTTAAAACGAGGGAAGTTTCGGATAAAGGAAATTTACCATTTTTTTTAGTATCGTAGCGGTGTAAAAAAACTGAGATTTTTTCATTTTCAACATGCTTTCTCGACTGGGGTGGTCTGTCTGTTTGTCGGTCTGCCTGTATGACTGCAGGTTTGTCTGTATGTAGGTCTGTTTGTCTGTTCCCAGTATAGCTAAAAAAATCTACTTCGCCCATTTGCTCAAATGTTTGTCAAAATATAAGGACCATTTGGGGAAGACCTGGCAAAATTTTGATCAAAATCGAATATAGCGAAAGAAGATGGCATCCAAATGAAATTACAAAAAATGTATTATTAAAGAACTACTTATCCAGATTATCTTAAATCTTAAATTCTGCACAAAAAAATAGGTATTACGTAGGAATCAAGTGCTTAATTTTTTTTATACTAATCAAATAAGGTAAAAGAAATTAGAAACTTAATAATATATCTTAAAATTCAGCATGAAATATATACTGATTTAAAATTTTCTACAAGAATTAATTGTGATATAGGGATGCACTGGTAATATTGAGGTACAAATTCAAGAAATTGGAAACAATGGGAACTAAGAAAATTACTTATTGTAAAAAATCACCCTCCTAGGTTTACATATTTTCAAGTTTTATCCTCCCTAGATGTTAAGAAAATGTTGGCATGTCTGTTGTAGTGTCTGTCATTTTGGGGCATTGTTAGAAAAATACTTATCCTTTGTATTAAAATTTTAGTAATAATTTAGTATTTAAAGGTCATATCGGAATGACCTAGTAACATTTTGATAAAAATTCAATTTGGCGGAACAAAATAACGGCCTAATAAAATTTTAAAAAAATTATTACTAAAAAACCAACTACCCAACTTATTTTGCACCAACATAAAGTGTTAGATAGGAATAAATTCATAAGATTTTGGTACGAATCCGAGATAGTATATAAAACAACTTATTACATATATTATTATAAACTGCTGGCCATAAATAGTGAGACAAGCAAATTTGTAGGTTAAAGTTGAGTTGAATATTTTTAAAACGAATGAAGAAATTAAGATAAGGTTTTTGTAAAAATTATTACGTATTAACGGTTTTAAGCGTATAATTTACCTATGCTAAAAAGTTATTTATACAGGACGATAAACAAAAATCATTTTTATTTTTTAATTGCTTGATCAGCCTAGTCCTTGATAAAATTGTAAAAAACAATTTGAAAAGTTATTTCTAATCTTTAGTAATTTTCGAGCAACAATTTTTTTATTGATAAATTTATTTTTGTCACATATTAAGCTGTAATTTTTTATTAGGCGTTTGATGTAGAGTTTTCTTGCTAGAAAGCCATTATTCCTTAATTTTTTTTTGTAATCTACAGCGTGGAAAAAATTATTATAAGATTATTAAGAACTTGGTCATCCTAAAACTGATACGTATATATTTCAACAGACTGTAGAATAAAATTCAATTTAAATTTAAACATTTTCATTTAGGTGTTTGGGAGTACTAAAACCACGGTTGATGAACTTCATCAAGGTTTTACTTTGGAATACATGCATGTTACTTTAAAGTATAAAGTGTCCCAAATTCTATTCTAAAGAGTGCGCAGAGTCTCGAATGAGATACTGTGTGACCAGTAGTCTGCATGTATTGATTTTTTCTAATATTTAGTTGATCTTTATAAAATATAAATTAGCAAATATAGTCACGCAATTTGTCTTGCTTGTTAAATTTGATATTGCTTTCAAAAATTGGCAGAAATTTATATTTCTTCCCAAAATTTTGAAAAATAGAATAAAATGGTTTCATTTTTGATTTTATGCATATTTGTTATTGTTTCCGCTCTGTCGATTGAATTCAATTTTTTCTATTTTTTATAACTTGCTACTTCTGTTAGATAACAGAATATGTTCTAGCCTAATTCAAAAGATCGCTGCAGTTTTGTCAGTAAAAACGCTGAACGATGAATTTGTTCAAATGTTACCATAGGCTATTTTTATAACTTAAGCTTTATTTGGTTATTTCAATAATTTAAAAAATGTTCTTATCAAGAAAATGACGATTAAAATATAAAAGTAATTAATAAAATCTATGTAGGCCATACATTTGCTTAGGTGAAAAAGGTAACAGTGAAAAAAAATGACATGAACCGTTGGTATTGACATGAAAAAAGCATTATTTTCTATTAAAATTTTTAAGTCGGTTTTGCAATTTAAAAAAAAAAATCCGATTTGACAGGCAAAATAAATCGCATGATTAACTTTTTTACTTCAATATTAAAAAGGTTATTTATTAAAAAAAAAGTCGATTTAATGCGGACTTTACGGGTCAGACAGTATGTTATCCGAGACTTTATGCAATCTATAGAATATAATTTGGGGCACTCTGCACAAAAAAAATGCGCCAAGAATTTTTTTCAAAAACATATACAGGAAAAAATTTCACCAAAGAAAAATGAAATATTAAAGTCGAGAGAAGAGTTTCCAAAACTTTCCGAAAACAAATCATGGGAAAAAACAAAACATTTTATTGTTAACACTTACACAAAAGGACGAAATAATTAATTTATAAATTATCTCTGTTTCTTATAATTATTATTACGTTTAAAATATTAATATTAAAAAAGTTTTTCTAATAAATAATCGTGTCTTCTTCAGTGATCCTCTTTAAACTTGTTCCCAAATCATCAGTAACGTGTACACATTGTAAAGAAAAAGGCATTGCCTACTCTAGCAATATTTGTAATATTAGCGGAAATTTAAAAATTAAATAATACTTCAATATCATCAATCAATATTTACTACTTCCATATCTTTATTACCTATCTACAATCTAAAATTATTTTAAAGCAAATGCATTTCCACGAATCTAAAATCCAAAATAGTGCAACCTTGCTTTTAAATGCACTGGATATGCCGATGTAGGTGCCCTGGATTTAGGTAACAATACGGATAACTTTTTTATTTCTAACTCTAGGCGCAAAAGAAAGTTTTGCTTATCTGAAATATAAGGGTAAGAAATAAGTACAAAAATAGAAGTTGTAAAAATAAAAAAAATTAAATAAGGCATTTTTTACATATTAATCATTAATTTTTCCAAAAACTATGCCTATTATCAAAAAAACTCCTAAAAGCTTTTTGCAGGATCTTAAATCTGGCTATCTCTGAAATTAGAATTTAATTTTTTTTTCTTTTGCAAACTTTTGTTTTTTAATTTATTTTACCTAAAATTACGTTATTTTTAAACCAATAGTATTTTTCAGATAAGCAAAACTTTTTATGAAGAATTACTTTTTCGTCTAAAATCAAAAATAAAAAAAGAGGTCCATATGTTACTCATTTTCAACTTACTGACAATTAAATTACCTAAAAATTACACCTCATACAAAAAACTTTAACTCTTTATATCTAATATTTTTATGCTCTCTAATTTGACTATATAGTTTTTTACAGAAATGTCGTGTGTGGGGAGGAGGTAGGGTTGTCACCTTTCTGATAAAGGAAAACCGGCTTTTGTAGTTATACATTAGTAAAGTTTATACATTTTTAAAAAATAAACGTGCGTTTTACATTCAAGGGAGGGGGGAGATACGACGACTCGGAGCGTTGAAATTATTATATCAACTTTACTCAAGAAAAACCTGGGGTTCTATTTTTTTAGAATCATGCTTTTAATTAAGCTTAATTATTTTAAACACCATCAAATAAATAAAATAGTTTAGGAAACAAAACAACTTATTGTTCTTTTAACAAGACACATTTAAAATATAAACTTTTTAATTGAGTTCAATTCCTAGCGTAGTTGTTTTTTTTTTTGACAAGAAAAAAAAATGTTTTAAAAAGCAGATTGCTTTGAAGTTAACTAGACTTTTTTTTTGGATGATATAATAAATTATAACTAATTAAAACAAGGATTGTCAAACGTAAGACTCGGCTTGCGGCAAGACTTGTAGATGTTTAAAAAAAAGTGCATATAGGCCAGCGGATAATATACTACGTAATATTTTAGTGATATAGAGAGAGGATATAGCCAATTTTCGTAACCGGCTTGTTGAAGCAAAACCGGTTTTTTGCAAACTTAGGAGGGGGAAACTAGGTTTTCCCAACATATTTTTTCTAACTAATATGGACTTTATAAAAAAATCGAATTAAAAAGCCATTGACCTTTTATTATAAAATTTTATATATAGAAACATTCGTATAAATTACTAGTTCAATACTAACCTGCATTTTTTAGGCTGAGATCATTCATTTGTTAAATCTTTAAAAAAAGGTATTTTGGCAGCTTTGTGGCCAGATTTCCCAACTCGGCAAAATCACTGAATCATACATTGACGCGCATGACCAACCCACAGCCTTAATTTTTATTGTTTATTTTACAGTGTTTTTCGAATCGAATAATTTGGCCACAGTTAACAATAAAAGTATCTTGATTTCTGTTATTTTCAGCCTACCCTTCTCGTTGAATTTCACTTTTTTAGAAATCAGCAAAAGTGCTGTGGTTTAATGGGCCCTGATTTTTTTTAATTTTTATGCTTAGTAAAATAAATTTTAGTTGTAACTTAAACTAAATAGTGAATACCCACATATAAATTAAATAAACTTTGATAAAATAGCTAATGCACATCTACAAAATGCCCATTTTTGTATTGCCTCTTACCTATTGCCTACCCTATGCTAATGCCACTGCACGCCATTACAAATCGTACACACTAGAAGTTTTCGTTTTATGCCAAGATTTAAAATAAAATATCTTAACTTCTATAAAATTAGCCGATAGTTGACCAAATCTATTATTGCTTTGCTTCCTTTGTAAAAAAAAATAATAATTTTCTGTGCGCATAATATTACAGAGTTGCCATATCTTGGTCCTAAGTTTGCAAGAAAAATGGTTTGTGTATATATGGCATATGCAATTGTTAAAAAATAAACGTTTCAAAGCAGCGCCGTCAGTAATAAACCTACGAACTACGGTATAGTAGTTTTACGGATTTTCGACAAAAGTGAGGTCCACTTTTTTTTGTTTTAAATAGTAGGTAAATTGGGTGGTTAGTAGTCGATTGGTATCAATTTCCGAAGTGAGTCCATATACGGTTCTGACTTTGTTAAGGACCTCACAACTTAAGCAAATTTTCCGTTGGTGAACCTCAGTTTGTACTAAGCAAGTATATATATATATATATATATATATATATATATATATATATATACATATATATACATATATATCTAAATACTATATGCTGAAAAGAATTAAGCTTAAAAGAACCTTCGAGAACGATTTTTGACACTATCATAGTCTTTACATGGATATATATATATATATATATATATATATATATATATATATATGTGTTGTCTTTTAGTCCTTAACGGATGGAACAATACAATTCTCATTCCGGGTGTACATCCGTTCACTACTGTCGTTCTGAAAAGAACAGTTTTGCTGACGTTTCGCCAAAATCACATTTGGCATTTTCGAAGCTTTCTTTCTCGCGTCCGAATACAGACTGAGATGTTGGTGACTGCGACGCTTCCTTTTATACCCCCACTCGGGGCCGAAGGTTATATCTGCGCAGGCGTTGGTCGTTATTTATGTTTTCCGGATGGTGCTGTTGTTGTTGCGCTAATTGCGCTGCAGTTTTTGCGATTTTAGATTTGTCGATTATTGTCTTCCATACTGTTGGTAGTTTTAATGATTCGTCCGTTTTATTCAAATCACCTTGTTTTTCAATTGGCTTCTCGGATTATTCTAACAATCTCCCTACACCCATCGAAATTTATTTTATGGCCGGTTTCCTGATGATGTCGGAATAAAGCTGAGGTTGTTTGTTTATTTCTGTTGCTGAGTTTATGCTCGTCCACTCTTGCTGATATTCGCCTGTTAGTTTGCCCCACGTACAACTTTTCACAGTCCTGGCACGAAATACTGTATACTCCATGGTTTTCCAGTTTGATTTTATCTTTTGGGTTTCCAAGTAGTTTACCTATAGTTGTTTATGGCTTGTGTATTGTTTGTGTGTTGTGTTTCCTAAGAATTCGTCCGATTCTGTATGTTGTGCCTTTTACATATGCTAAGACTACTTGTTGCTTTCCCGGCTCATAATTTTTGTTGTTCGTTGTTCGGGAAACCTGTGCATTAATAGCTTTCTCTATGGTGCGATTTGTGTAGCCATTTTTCTTTAAAGCACTAAATATTACCTTAAGTTCGTTTTGTCTCGTCTGTGTTTGAATAAAAGGGACGAATCATTAAAACTACCAACAGTATGGAAGACAATAATCGACCAATCTAAAATCGCAAAAACTAAAGCGCAATTAGCGCAACAACAACAGCACCATCAGGAAAACATAAATAACGACCAACGCCTGCGCAGATATAACCTTCGGCCCCGAGTGCGGGTATAAAAGGAAGCGTCGCAATCATCAACACCTCAGTCTCTGAGTATAAAAGGAAGCTTCGCGTTCACCAACACCTCAGTCTCTATTCGAACGCGAGAAAGAAAGCTTCGAAAATGCCAAATGTGATTTTGGCGAAACGTCAGCAAAACTGTTCTTTTCAGAGCGACAGTAGTGAACGGATGTACACACGGAATGAAAACACACACACACATATATATATATATATATATATATATATATATATATATATATATATATATATATATATATATATATATATATATATATATATATATATATATATATATATATATATATATATATATAAGTATATATATATATATATATATATATTATATATAAGTATATATATATATATATATATATATATATATATATATATTCTGTATGACATTGAAATAACAATACATTGGTCTCCCACAAGATACTCCACATAATGTGCTATAGATCAAAGTATCTTCTATCTTCCTCTAAAAGGGTGGCATCAGAATTAAACACTAAATAGACAAGCGGTTTTAAAGTTTGATTTAGCACCATTTTTGGTACACCCAGTATTGCGAAAAATATTTTGTGTTATTTATTTTTCACAACCAGATACATTCTGTATTTTAAAGTTTTTTTTTTCTAATATCTGCCGTATCGACCAATAACCTAGGATTGGGTCACCTGGTATATACACCTCTGTATACTATTGTAATTTGCAATACAAATCTTTATTAATATTAACATACTGAACAGGCACGAGCGCCGTGCTCAAAAGTACGATTAAGACACACGGTATCCGATGGATAATCATGCTTAAGGGTGAACTGAACATACGCCTGAAATTTAACACGATTTTGGTCGATTTTCTGGAACAAAATATGGCCACACATCTTTTTTTTGTAAGAAAATCCCAAACCAGTCTATAGTCATGTTCCTAAACTAGTCAATTATTCTATTTTTTTCTTTTTAAAAAACATAAAAAATGTATTTGGAAATAATAAATATACGTCAAAATTTCATAAAAAAGTTTTAATCTACTCTTTTTTAATACTTAGATGACTAATATTTGATTATAAATATCCACACGTCAATAATCAACATTTTTTTAGGTGATTTCCAAAACCATTTCCTAATTTGTTTAAAAATAAACTCAGGATTTCTTCTACAAAATTATCCTATAAGTGAAATAACTCTAACTTATTTTTTGAACAGCCAATAACGCATCTCAGTCTTTTGGTACTGCTATCCTTGTTTCTTGAAATCCGCATATTTTATATCGGCATTGGGAGTACACAGAATTCGTGTTAAAACATTTGCAAGCAGTGGTGGATTCAAAGATTTGGTGACGTTTTGCAAGTCAAATAGTAGTTCTTTTCTTTTTAACTTTTAGAGGTTAAATAGTTACAGTATTTGGTTTTAAAAATTAATTAATATTTTAAATATAGGAAAATATAATATTTTTTACTTCCCTCGTAAATAGGAAGTATTGTAATCGTGAAAAAATCACTCTCCGAGATTCTTTCAGTTCTTCACGTTTCAGGGTTCCTAGATGACGAAAAACATGTTTTCTCAATTCCGTCGGTCTGTCTGTCTGTTCGCGGCGTAGCTAAAAAACTACTTACCCGATTGACTTTAAATTCCGGTAAAAAATTAAGGGTCATATGAGGATAACCTGGTAACATTTTGGTAAAAATCCACTATAGCGAAACAAAATGGCGGACTAGTGAAATGTTAAAAAATTATTATTAGAAAACTACTCATGCAATTTATCTCAAATTTTGCAAAATCATCAAGTATTACGTTAGAATCAACAGGTGATATTTTGGTACGAATCCAAGATGGCGAAACAAAATGGGGGCTTAATAAAATATTTAATAATTCAGCCTGAATAAACTGCTTAATGGTTTGACTTCAAATTGTGTGCCATAACTAATTGTGGTATAGGGAACAACTAGTAAAATAGTGGTACTAATTCAAGATGGCCAAACAAAATGGCGGCCAAATAAAATGTTTGTAATCGTGAAAAAATCACCCTCTCAGGTTTGACATATCTTTACGTTTTAGCTTCCCTAGATGCGAAAAATAATGTCTTATCAATTCCGTCTGTCCGTCTGTCGGTCTGTCTGTCTCTTTGTCTGTCACTTCGTGTCATAGCTTAAAGACTACCACGATTGACTTCAAACCTTCAAATATTAAGGGTCATATGGGCATAACCTAGTAACATTTTGGTAAAAATCCCATATGGCGAAACAAAATGGCGGTCTAGTGAAAAAAGTTGGAATCAACTGGTAATATTTTGGTACGAATCCAAGATGGCGGAACAAAATGGCGGTTTTATAAAATATTTAAAAATTCAGCCTGAAAAACTGCTTAATGGTTTTGTATAGGGATCAACTAGTAAAATTATAGTACTAATTCAAGATAGCCGAACAAAATGACAGCCGAATAAAATGTTTGTAATCTGAAAAAATCACCCTCTCAGGTTTCACACATCTTTACGTTTTAGCGTTTCTAGATGTCAAAAAATATGTTTCGTCAATTCCGTCGGTCAGTCTGTCTGTCTGTCAGTTCGAGGCATAGCTTAAAGACTACTTACCCGATTGACTTTAAATTTGTATTAAAAATTAACGGTCATATCGGGATAACCAGGTAATATTTTGGTAAAAATCCAAAATGGCAAAACGAAATGGCGGCCTAATGAAATTATTATGAAAAAAACTGCTTATTCCATTTACTTCAAATTTTGCAAAAAACGCCAAATATTATGTTTAAATTAACTGGTAAAGTTGTGGTACTATGGCAGAACAAAATTTCGGCCAAATAAAATTTTTGTAATTGTGAAAAATCACCCTCTCTGGTTTTACATATCTTCACGTTTTAACGTCTCTAGGTGCCAAAAAGCATGTTTTTTTTAATTCCGTCCGTCCGTCTGTCAGTTCGCGACATAGTTAAACACTACTTACCCGATTGACTTCAAATTTTGACCAAAGGTCATATTGGGATGTCCTGGTAATCTTTTGGTAAAATCCAATATAGCGGAACAATGATTAAAAACTTTTGTTAGGGTTTCTTTTTTCTAACTGTCGACGTTTTGCAACTTAATTGTTGCATCCTCAGGACACATATATAGATCCTACATCCTGCATGAAACCCATATTACCAGTCTTTACCTATTCCGTTCGTCTGCATATATTTCCCAGATATCAAGTTTCTAAACGATTTTCATTAATAATCCTCTCGTTATTTTGTTAGAGTGGTGTATTATTTGGGGTTAGGAGTTAAAAAAAACAAAAGTATGAAATAAAGTTTTTTCATAATAATTTTTTTAACATTTCACTAGGCCGCCATTTTATTTTGCCACATTGGATTTTTACCAAAATATTGCCCGGTCATCCCTATATGACTCTTAATTCTTGGTCAAAATTTGAAGACAATCGGGTAAGTAGTCTTTAATCTATGCCGCGAATTGTCAGACAGACCAACAGACGGAATTGATAAAACATATTTTTTTGTATCTAGGGACGCTAAAACGTAAAGATGTGTAAAACCTGAGAGGGTGATTTTTTCTTGATTACAAACATTTTATTTGGCCGCCGTTTTGTTCGGCCATCTAGAATTAGGACCACAATTTTACTAGTTGATCCCTATACCATAATTAGTTATGACACAATTTGAAAACGAACCATTAAGCAGTTTTTCAGGCTGAATTGTTAAATATTTTATACAACCGCTATTTTGTTTCATGGATTCTTACCAAAATATCACCAGTTGGTTCCAACATAATACTTGATGTTTTTTGCAAAATTTGAGATAAATTGGATGAGTAGTTTTTAATATTTTTTTTTAATTTCACTAGGCCGCCATTTTGTTTCGCCATATTGAATTTTAACAAAAAGTTACTAGGTCATCCCCATATGACCCTTAAGTTTTGACCAAAATTTGAAGTCAATCGGGTAAGTAGTGTTTAAGCTATGCTGCGAACTGACAGACAGACCGATAGAGGCATCTAGGGACGCTAAAACGTAAAGATGTGTAAAACCTAAGAGGGTGATTTTTGCAATTGCAAACATTTTATTTGGCCGCCATTTTGTTCGGCCATCTTGAATTAGTACCATTATTTTACTAGTTAATACCCATGTCACAATTAGGTATGGCACACAATTTAAAATCAAACCATTAAGTAGTTTTTTCAGGCTGAATTTTTAAATATTTTAATAAGCTGCCATTTTGTTCCGCCATCTTGAAATTGTACCAAAATGCTGCCAGTTGATTCCAACATAATACTTGACGTTTTTACAAAATTTGAGATAAATTGGATGAGTAGTTTTTAATAATAATTCTTTAAACATTTTACTATGCCGCCATTTACCAGGTCATCCCCATATAACCCTTAATTTTTGACCAAAATTTGAAGTCAATGGGGTAAATAGTCTTTATGCTATTCCGCGAGATGTTAGACAGCCAAACAGACAGACAGACAGACCGACAGACGCATCGGCGAGATTGATAAAACATATTTTTTTGCATGTAGCGACGCTAAGACGTAAACATGTATGAACCCTGAGAGGGTGATTTATCACAATTACAAACATGTTATTTGGCCACCATTTTGTTCGGCCATCTTGAATTAGTACCCCTATTTTATTAGTTCCAAAATGTTACTAGTTAATTCCAACATACTACTAGATGTTTTTGCAAAATTTTAGATATATTTAATGAGTAGTTTTTTAATAATATATGTTTTAACATTTTATTAGGCCGCCATTTTGTTGCGCCATATTGGATACCAGGTCATCCCCATATGACCCTTAAGTGTTGACTAAAATTTGAACTCAGTCGGGTACGTAGTTTTTTAGTTACGCCGCGAACAGACAGACAGACAGACAGACGGAATTGAGAAAACATATTTTTCGTCATCTAGGGCCCATGAAACGTGAAGATCTAAAAAGATCTCGGAGAGTGATTTTTTCACGATGACAATACTTCCCTTTTACAAGGGAAGTAAAAAGGTAACTACGTCAATGAATTCAATAAAAATATCGTTAACCCCAGCCCCGTATATTTGCTAATAATGTCAACGAAAACTGGGCACCCTGTAGAATGTAATTATTATAAAACTTTGCAGCCCTGTTTACCAGGTAATATAATACATGTGTGGCAAACATATTTCAAAATTGGCCATTAAATACCTAATCTAATTTATTTTGAAAATATTTAATTTTGGATTTTGATTAAAAATTTGCATGGTCCACTTAAAATCTGAGTTTTGACAATTCAGATATAAAAAACAAAAAAATTGTCATAATAGAAGGTTTGTACTCAACAATGCCGGTCCTGCCTAGCTGCTTCCAAATAAAAGAAATGACATTGCGTTTAGCCGTTTAGCAGCAGTCGCGTGTCTGGGTCGGTCGGTGCTTTTAGCAAGACCAGGACAGCCATAGTTTACTGACGTGAATAGGAAACAGGAGATCACAGTAGTAAATCGTTGCAGACGTAATCTGACTTAATACAAAGCTAAATGAAATTCTCTATATTACTGATATTTTCTGTAGCGGTTGTTCATCCTTAAGGTAAATATAAGACTATCTATAAACCTAATATACCTGTTATTCTACTAAGATTTCCCAGATCGGCACCTGCAAATCCAGCAATATGAGCGCCAAGGCTAAATCCAATTAGGTGGGTATTCATAAGAGAAAGGTCATTTTTTTCTACTAAGCCTCTGAGTAGCAATGACAATTGTTTCCCTACCAGTCGGGTATTAGCTGACGCTTTTACGTAATTTGGTAATGAGGCGCCGTTGGACCAATCGACACAAATTGTATTGACTTCCTCCTATAAAAACAAAACAAAATATAATACTTATCCATACAAGAAACAAGCGAAAGGGATTTAAATAGATATTTAAGGTAATCTAATTAGTTAATGATAATGTTATATTAAGAGTGTACTTGAAAAACATTCAAGAGGTTTTTGATATGCAATACTGAATGGAAATTGCTGTTCCAAGAAGTTTTACTTTTGACATTAGATATGCCTTCCATGTTCCTCATTATGATGACAATCAAACTTAACTGTCCTCAACGTCGTCGTTCCAGAGCGTACTTTTGGTACAATTTCACCTTCCAGATTAACTTTCGAAATTTGATACATATTTAGAGCATACTTAAAGCTCTCGAACGGTACCAAACGGATCTTCGTATTATGTTTGATTTGTTTGTCTATTAATGAAATGAAACATGTTTTTTTCCAGTTTTTTAGACTTTCCTAGGATACATAATAACTTAAAAAAAATAAAATATCGATTTAAAAATTTTAGGAAACCCTCCTTTTTATGGTCTTATGAAGTCTATTGAACAAAACCAAAATATTCTGAAAGATCATAGATAAGAGAAAACATTCTTGTAGGACGATGTATTTCAAAAAGTGTAGGGAAATTACATTTATTACAGCTTCTCTAAAAAAAATTCAATTTCCTTATTTTTTTTCTGATTTTTTTGCTGTCGTTCGCTAAAAATTGGTTTTATTAAAAATTGCCATAAGGCAAATTTAATGAGGGGACAAAGGATAAAAAACTGGGTTTTAAGTTTGTAGCTAAATTCTTTAGGAGAAAAAATACTTGCGTGTCAAGCATTAAATTTCGTTTCGCGTTTAGTAGTATGTGTCCGCCACTGATCAACATTAAATTTTACTTTAAATCAAGAAACCACCTGAAGTTCCGGGCTATTTTTTAAAGCACGTCAATGTCTCAAGGTCCTGCCAGAAAACTATCGGTTTAAAACCAAAGAAGTCACGATTTTTTAAAGAGGAATTTAAGCCGAAAGGTTACCGTTACTTTAAAGTCGAATTATTTACTGTTTTCACAAAAGAGCCAGGCAGGTTCAGAAACTTGGGTTTATTTTCTACAACTCTCAAATTTACTACTTATTTCTACGACGTACCTAAAAATTCGAAAATATGGCTTAAAAAATGTCTTCATATATTTGCACATATTTTTATTATAATTTGAAAAACTACCACGACACACATTTAAGTCACATAAGCCGCTGTCAGACGTAATGAATAAATATTTAGTTAAATTTTATTTAATTTTATAACTTCAAAAATGGTTTTTCGGGTATTTTTGAGTTTGGCAGAATAAAATTTGAATGTTTTTAGGGAGGTAGCCACAATTTGAGGTACAATTACATACAAATACAATCCTCAATTTTGTAAAATATCTTTAAGAAAACTGGCTGATTTTCCTTATATATGCTGAAAAACGAAATTTGGTAGATATTTTGGGTTATAAGAATGAGAATTTTTGACGTACTTGACAGATTTGTGCCACGTCCAGTTTGACCAAAAATGGCCAGAATTTCCTTTTTTTTTTAAATGGAACCCCCTGTATATTTTCACATTTTCGAAATCTAGACGAGGTCAAAAAACTCTTTTTCCCGTGACTTCTAAACTACTTAAAATGTATAGATACTGTTATTACAGTTCAGTGTAACTTTTGGTTGCCTAATTTAAAAAAATATATTTGGACATCTCTCAAACAAATTCTCTTCCCTGTAACTTTTGAATTGCTTAAATCTTTTCCCTCCATGTGACTTTTAGTGTCGCAGTTTCTTTTAAAAAAATATTATACGGTCTGTCAAAAATATAAATATCGGATAATATCGAGAGCTCATAATCAAATCATAGTTGAACGGTTATGGTCTACAAAAAATATAAAAAACAACATAAAAAAATTGACAATACCAGGAGTTTATAATAAAATCATAGCCGTACCATTATGATCCACAAAAAAAAATATAAAAAAATAACTTAACTACCAAATAAACGTACATAATAAACTAACTAGTTTATTATGTACTTGCCAGGATTCAATTTCAATTCTGTTCGTCCGCGGTGTATCACAACGTACTTTTGATACATTTTTACAATTGAGTCGCTATGTCGCGAAAACGCTTTCAGATAAGCATTTGAAATTTCACACGTTTTTAGAGCAGACTTTCGAACGCTTCTAAACGGATCTTCGTATCGCTTCTGGTTTTTCATCTTCTAATAAAAAAAAAACATGTTTTTTCGAGTTTTTTTAGAATTTCCGATGATAAACGATAACTAAAAAAAATTTAAATATAATTTTAAAACTTTTAGAAAACGTTCCGTTTTATGCTCTCATGAAGCCTCCCGGAAAACGGCGCTATCGAAATTTGTGAAGTATTTTTTATTTTATTTTTATACCTCGTTTTTTGGTCAAAAACAGGGATTGATTGCACGCCCTCTTGTTCGCCTCTTGGTTCAAGTTCTCGACAAAAACAAAAAGGATTCTTAAAGAACATGAATAAAGGAAAAATTCTTGTAGGAAAATATTTTCAAAAAAGTGTGAGCCAATTACATTTATCGCCGCTTCTCTAAAAAAAATCAATTTCCTTAATTTTTTGTCTGACATTATTGCTGTCATTGGCTAGAACTGGTTTTATTGAAAATTGCAATAAGACAAAATTAATGAGGTGATAAAAGGTACAAAACTGCGTTTCAAGTTTGCCTGTAAAGCATTACATTTTTTTTGCCATTTGGTGGTTTTCGTCTGCCACTGGCCAACAAAAATTTTACTATAAACCAGAAAAATGTCCTGATGTTTCGGGGTATTTTTTTTCTAAAAGCTCATCGACGTTTCGAGGTTCTGTCAAAATATCGACAGAATCGGATCCAAATTAAAAAAATACAATTTTTTGAAAATTGGGCTAACTACCAAAGGTGCTCTTACTTGAAAACTGAATATAGCCGAAGTTTCTACTTTTTTCACACAGAGGCAAAGCGGATTCAAAATAAAATTAAATATTTTCTACAAGCTTCTAACTTTATTTGCTTCCACGAGGTACCAAAATATCATAAAATCTAGCTTGAAAAAAATTTGGTGAAAATCGGAAAACTGAAAAATATCCAATTTTCATAGACGAAATCCGGACGCTGTCGCTCGGTAATGGTATGTCTGGGAAAAACGCTTCTATGGGGTCGCCGTATAGAATAAATATGCGCATTTTCTGGTAAAAACCAATTTTTGGTAGAGCTGATAATAAACTGAGCGATATGGCACATTTTTCGAAAAACCTCGTTGAAACACCATTCGGGTCTCGAGGTTAATATTTCGAGATGGGAAATTTATTTTCACATTTTATATGTAAAAATCTCGAAAAAGTTTATAAACCAGCATATACCGATACTGCTGGTTTATAAGATTCGAAATTTTTTGTCATGTTCTCGCCTGGTTTTCACTTCCGGCCCTGTAGCATCTAAATGATTTATCCTAGGCAAAGTTAGTGAATATACATACCGTACAGAAAATATCGGCGTTGACGCCTATGTTTTCTGTACAGATAGGTACTACAATTAGCCCAATCGGAGGTAAGGCTGATTTTTGAGAAATTTTTGAACTGTTGAATACACAGATTCAACGAAAGCATATTACCTACAAGGCATAAATTATAATTCTTTTTTGTCCCAGGTCGAGAAGGTGGGTAAAATGGAGTTTCAAAAAAATTACTCACTTTTTTATCTATTGAAAACTTTTTTATGTATTGTAACTTTACCTCTTAAAAACTTATGTAAGTTTAAATGGCTTTTCGTATCAAGTTTTTGATATACAGTGCGTTGAACTTTTGGAAAAAATCGGATTTTTATAAATATCTCAAATGGGCCTTGGTCGATTTTGTTAAAGTTCGGCAGTGTCATTTGATAAGAGGCTAATTTAGCCTTAATTGGATAAAAATTATTACGTCCAGTGACGTCCCGGGAGCATTTTAATGAATATTATTGGGAAAAAAATGTCCACCACTGACAATTTTTGTAATTTTTATTTTTTTCCGATTAAGTAACTAAAAATACAACTACAAATATTTTCATATCTTACTTTGTTTAACTAATACTTTCTACTCTGACTGAAAATGGCATTTTCTTGTTTGTTTATTTGGATAGAGTGGGCAATTGAATATGTAGTTTATTTTGGCGTTATTTATTTTGTTGCTAAGTGACGTGTACGAAATAATTACACAGCAAATTAATTAGTTTTTTATAAGAATAATGGCATTTAATCGTGTTCGATGCTACGTGTGTCACATATCATGTAACGTGAGGCTAACTGTTAGGCTTTGGTATATTGGTGGTAATAATAATACAATAAGTGTGTCCTTGGAGATGGTTGTGGATATTTTTATCAAAAGAAGCATGTATGTACCCGAAACCGTACGTGCATGCAACAGACACCTAAACTGCAACGGTCTTTTACTCTCTGTGATGCATTCAGTACTTGAAATAGGGAATGTTTTACAAACATTGTTACAAAGTCTTAGGGAAAAAGTAAGGGACAATAAACTTGGAATGTTTGAAAACATTTTTAATTTATTCTGAGGCAGTTACTGAAGATTCTCAATTTAGACATGTAAATAAAAAAGTCCTATTAACGTTTTTATGCAAACTTCGACAAGGCTTATGTGATGATTTTAAGTTTAGCCATTTCGTCGGTAAGGCAATCACTTTTGTACAGATTTGTTCCGCAAAATATAGGAATGCAATAACTCGCCATAATTTTATTAATAGCCATGTCACGGAATTTTCCAACGAACTTTACAATCCAACACCTGAAGAACCCCATCCATAAAAGTAGCAACTTTAGAAGTTTAAGACAAACAAATTCCACTCTTAAAAACTAGATATTAATTGCAAAATACTCGCTTTAATACGACAGGGAGAAAACCAGCTTACCACGAAGGACGCCAATGAAACACGGCTTATAACTAAGACTCGTTGGATTATTGAAGCTGCATGTGGGCATATTAAGTCCATTTTTAAGTTCTTTAATCAAAAGATTTCAATTAACCCGCAGTCCATATAGATTTTTTGATTTTTACCGAATAGCTGGAGCTATAGTCAACAAATACAAAAAGACAATTACTATGATTGATACTACACACGCTCTGTGCGGATAAAAGCCGAACAGCCTAATTTTGTGAAAATGATAGTTCTTCAGAAGAATTTGCAAGAAATTACAGGTAGGTCAAATTTTCTAAATTGTCTATGCTTTTAGGGAGTGTAACAGTAAATATAAATTTCTTTATTGTATCAGTTGAGGTAAGTCGTAACGCCTATCATATGTTAAACATGGACAGTTGGTGTATATAGGATGCTTTGTTTTATTAGAAATTTTGGTTTAAGAGTTTTAGTCCTTTTTCCTAGTGAAACATCTTGGTATAAAATATCAATTTAGGAGATGTGGGAAATAAACTGGGAAAAGTTAATTTTTATTGTTTTTTTCACTACTAGAACTTTTGTAGGATTATAAATATCGATTTGGAGTAATTGGCAATAGATAGGATATTATAATTTTAAAAAAGTCTAATTTTCCAAAAATGGCTATAGTGTAATTTTTTTTAATGTGTTTCACTATTTGATGAAATTTTTTGACACTTTGGCAGGTTTTCAGTATACAAGTAAAGTAAATATTATGCTATACATGGGCAGTAGTTATATATACGATATTTTTCGGAAATTCTTGTTTAAGAGATGTAATTTTTTTCATAGTGAAACATTTCACTATAAGACATCGATTTAGAAGATTTGGGTACTAAATGGGCGAAATTTTTTTTTCGCAGCCGTGTATTTTTTTTAGTTTACTTAAACTTTTGAACGATTCAAAGTATCGATTTGGGTTTTTCGGTAATAGATTCTCCTGTAACTTTTGAACTGCTTAAAATTTTTAAATGCGGTTTTCACAATTCAATCTAACTTTTAGAGGCGTAATTTAAAAAAAATACTTTGACATCTGTCCAAAAAACTCGTCTTTTTCCCGTAACCTGTATAATACTTAAAATTATTAAATACAGTTTTCACAGTTCTATGTAACTTTTATTGATGTAATTTATTTTAAAAAAATGTTTGACAGCGGTAAAAAAAACTCTTTTTCCCGTAACTTCTAAATTACTTATATTTTTAAAATACGGTTTTCACAGTTCCATGTAACTTTTAGTGGAGTCATTTAGTAAAAAATTTTTTGACAGTTGTCGAAAAAACTGTCTTTTTCCCGTAACCTCTAAAATTTTTAAATACGGTTTTCGCAGTTCCATTTAACTTTTTGTGGCAACACCTGTAAAAGAAACTGTATTTTCCCGTAACTTATAAACTACTTAAAATAGTTAAATGCGGTTTTCACAGTTCCATGTAACTTTTAGTCGCGTAATTTATTTTAGGAAAATCTTTTAGCAACTGTCAAAAAACTCCCAGTCTTCCAAACTTTTGAACAGCTAATTTTTTATTCAGGTACACTTTTGAAATTTGGTATGTTTTACAGCAGACTTGAGGCTGACGAAAAGTATAAAAATACGTTAGTTATTATTTTTACTATTAAAATTAAATTAATAATAAAACTTTTTTTTTAATTTGCCAGAGTGTCGTTTGAAATACGGTATCATGAGTCATGTTAAAAATGGGTCGGAAGTATTTTTTCTTCATTCTTAAAAAAATTATACAAACTATTCTGTATTACAATAGCTGAATACCAGCAGACTACTGGACATATCATAAATGTAAAAGATATCAAGGTTCTAGCGTTAATTCCTAGATTGTTTAAATGAAAAATTAGAGAGTCTATTAAAATGTATAAACATCAACAAAATGTGACGCTGCCCGCCCGGCCAAAGAATTAAAAGTTCTAGACAATCTTCTTGTTTGTAGTCGTTGGATTTGGCTGACGTCAGGATAAGCATTTTAACATAACGGATTTTTAATCCAAGAATAGAATAAATTTTACAGATTCTTCCTAAATTTCGTTAAGTTCTGACAAATGTTTCAAACAAAATTTTGTACCAAATCAACATAATCATAGTAATAAATAATAGATGAGTCCAGGGTCCGATTTAGGAGTGGCCAAGGGGGCATTTGTCCATGGCAGCAAATTTTAAGAGTGGCAAGTTAATAGGATGAGTTGGAGAAAATTAATAGTAAAGCCATATTTTGTGTTTTGGTTTTGTAACTAAAAATAAAGAAAAAAAATAATGACATCATTATTAGAGAATGTAACTTATTTCGAGCTACTTGTTTTAACATATTTTAAGGCTATTGGAAATTAAAACGGAAAACTGAATTATATTCTAAATGGACGAATGATGGTGCCCCAGTCCATTCTACAAGGCCTATCAGAACATTTTTAAATAAAACATACCCAGATCGTAGCATTGGAAGAGGTGAACCTGTCTCGTGGCCGGATCGCCAGATCTAACAAAAATGGGGCATATGGGGGATGTTAAAGAAGAAGTGTACAAAATACAGGGTGTGTCATTTAAAAAATCAAAGAAAAATTAGGTTCAATTTTGCCAAGTTGGCATATTAGCAGGAAACACCCTGTATAAAATTATTAGGTATGAGATTATCTAAACTATCAGTTAGACATTTAACTTCTTTGGTACAATTTTTCTTTATTGAAATCGTTGTAGGTTAGAAGTTATAACAAGTTGTGGAGGACCCTGGTTTTTTTTTAATTTAGATATTTTTTGAATAATTTGGCGTCGAAACAAACTGCAAAACCAAATATGATGTTATATGGAGAATTTCCTGGGAAATCCAAATATTTCAAAATATATAAGGTGTCCCATTTAGAAAAAGTTGATTCTTTGGTGCCTCGCTTATGTTAAATACCCTGGATAATTAAAAATATTTTTAAATTGCTGACTTCTTCTTATTATACAACTTTCATAAAAAAAATGTTTCAAAAATATAAAAAACGAGGGAGATATGGTACTTTGTCACACTATTGCGCCACCCTGAATAACAGCCCATATACTGTATTATTAATACCCTGTATAGGATATATAGTAGAAATAATGTAATTGCAAAAATGTTCGAAAAATACAAGTTAATAGGAGTGTGGGTGTGTGTTGAGTCTAAACATAAAAACAGAAATAGTTGGGTTAAAAAAATATTTATTTATTTATATATATATATATATATATATATATATATATATATATATATATATATATATATATATATATATATATATATGTATAAAGAAAAATACGAATATTAATTCGTACAGTAAGCGACAAAAAAGCGATATTCAGAAGTACTTAGTTTTATTTTTATTTTTTGCTATATACGGGACACGTGTACTTATATAAAGCAAAGTAAAGCGACTGACAGTTTCATAATTAAATAAAAGTTGATAATTATATTCAACAAGTACACAAAATTTCAGCATTGGTAAAATTTGCATTTTTAATTTTTTGTCTAATTTTAATGGAAAAGATTTTATTGTTTCCTCAAAAGTAAAATCCTCTTTAAGCAAGTGCTAGGAAACATGTGTGTAAATTGAGAACAATTAATTGTTATATAACTTACTACAGCCATTAAAGCACTTCTAATTTCATATGCCCAAATATATCCGCAATCACTTCCAAAACCATGTATCAAAACTTTGGTAGGGAGGCTTTTGTTAAATCCACTTTTGGCCCATTGAAATGCGTCATCGAGCTTTTCAAAAGGGACTTCAGTTGGTATTGAACCACTACGTCTTTGTCTATTCCTAAAAAATAAATATATACTATAATGCAAGTAAATGTCTATAATTTAAAAGGAGTACAGTACTTAATATTTTCATAAAATCTTAAGAAAAACTCAGAACATCGTTTGAAGTACAAAATCAAATTAAAACTAATGTGATATTTTTTCTAGACAGAGATCGAGTTAATTTATTTATTTAAGCCGCTTTTGTTCGGAAAGTAAAATACTTATTACTCATACTACTTTTTCTTAACGGCTCACGCCATATCTACTTTGCATCTTCAAAAAAAAGTTGAATTTCCAGTCGACGTTAGCAATACACAAAGGCATAACCAGTCAAATATCGATTAATGAAACCAACGATCAAAAAATTTTGAAAGCAGAATTAAAATTGCTTTCAAACTACGAAAACAGACGTTAGCTGTTTTTTTAAGTCATTCAACCTAAAAGGATTTCAGAGATCTAAAAATATTTTGCAGGTACAAATAGAAAATCGTGGCTCTGGGGTTTACGTGTTAAATTTGAGTGACTTCCTTCTGCGATTGCAAGAGCCATCTGCAGGAATCTTCACTGCACGAGATATTATGCATTGAATGCGTTTAATTTGCAAATGTATAAGAAATAATATTTAGAAACCTTTAGTAAAATATAGATCCTAATTTTTTTTCTTTGAGCAGACCACGAAAAACGAGGACCTAAGTACTAGGTACAGTGTTTGCTTTAAATGAAGAGAGGGAAAGTTTATTCCTGCGGGATTTAAAGACTTGCAGATTATGAGAAGAAGGAAAGGTCTTTACTGGTAACACATTCCAAAATCCGGAGATTCTGGGAATAAAGAAGCAAACAAAGTGGGAGGTCTTAGGTCTTTGCAGTTGTATTGCCGAAAAATCCAAGATGATCTAATGATTCAAGCTTCCTTGTGATGTTTGGATCATCAGTCAGGCAAATAGCCCTTCGTTGGACAGAGTCAAGGATGTTGAGGATTGACGGAGAGACTGCTCCCCATATATGCGAGCCATAATCAAGGCTGGGCCTGATTTGCAAAGTGTAAAAGATATACAAGATGAAGTCATCTCTCTAAGCTCATCACCAATATCAGTATTGGTTTGGGAAATTGTATGTTGGAGTTTAGTGTACTCTCATCAGCATAGCTGTGAATATAATTGCTGGTAGAAAAAATTAATGTGCAGACTGAATAAAGTAGGTGCCAAGACTAAAGCATGTGCAACGTCTGCGTTGATTTTACGAAGGTCAGATGAAAGGCCATTATCCACTACAGAATACTTCTACTGAAGAGAAAAGTTGCAATCCAACTACAAAGGAGGACGATCATAGGGAGGAAGTTTCTTAAGTGCGTCATGCCAGACTTGATCAAATGCTTTGGATATGCCGAGGGCAATATTTGGGCTTCGCCGTGGAATTCGATGAACTTTGAATAGACACAATAATATATCGCTACATACAATTTCGGCTTTTATAAAATAATCGTAATTTTTTATGATATTATACTGTACTGATTGTAGACCTTCTATCAAAAATCTTGCTGAGGTGTACATCAACATGTTATTAAATAAATTGGTAATAAACTGAAAAAATAATTTTTTGTTATTCATTTTTGCTACAAGTTTGAACTCTTTCGGGACCATCTGTTGTAACAATGTGGCGTTTGCTATAGTACCTGCATTTTTATGGTAAATAAGAAATATTTCAATATTTAAAAAAATGACAATGATAAATTGACCCCCACTTTTCTTCCGGGTTATATAGGTAATTTCGACCAACATAGGCTGATACCAAAGAGTAGGTATGTACTGATACCACAAGAATAATTTATTTACTTTTGTGCCGGTAACATTAATTTCGTGAACAATATAATAACCCAATAAATAGAGCTTTTGCAGGGAAGAGTTTAAACGATTATTAGTTTGTTTTTCTTACATGTTATTGAGTTTTTGTATGTTCGATTAAATTATGATTGTCCCTCTCCCCCCCCCCCTAGGTTGTTTGACCAGCAAAGCAAAAATTATATATTTCTCTTTCAATCGTTATATAAAGTATACAATATTTCATTTATTTCAATGCATAAAATACCTTTTTATGAAAAGTGTGAAAAAAATGTATTAAATAAAATGGCATAAGGGGGTCACAATGAACTAGAAATAATATTTAGTTCATTGGCCGTTATTATTTACAGTTTGCCGCTATTGAAAGGTAGGCTTTAGATTGTATATTTTTTTTATCAAGTGCTTTAAAGCATCCCAACGCCAAATTTAATATGTATATTTTTACCTGTTGTGGCTAGCTAGAGGTATTTGCGTTTTATTTTAACTTGTTAACATTATTTATATGAAAATTAATAAAAAATATTAGATAACTAAAATCATAAGTTTAAAAACCATTATCCAGTAGATTACATCGTGTAAATATCATGATTTTGGGCATGTAACTATATTGTATCAAATCATTATTATACTAAATAATACACTTTAACCCATACAATGTTAATATGTAATAGGTTTTGCGGAAATATGTTAAATTAAATATATACTTAAAACATAAATTTCAAACTGTACCTGAAATTTTGCTTATATTCCGAATTTGTTACAAAAAAAATGCGTTCGTAGACAATAATATTGGGTAACTTAGTATATTGGTTATTTCTTATACTTTTGATTTATTGTCATGTTTCCGTATTAAAATGAACCACTGTGCGGCGCTGGTGGCGGCGATTGTATCATCCTGATTAAAAATTATCGCAAGTTACTCACTATTTTTGTAAAACAACATAATCGTAGACAAAATATTATATGTAACTCATGCATTAAGGTTTTTTTTTTCACTCAATGATTACCATTCAAAATTTCCAAACTTCTTAGTCAGGGCCGTGCAGTCCATGGAAGCAAGGGAAGCAGTGCTTTCCCAAAAAAAATTACAAAACATCTTCTAAAATGTAATTTTTGAAATAGGAAACCATTAATTTAGTTTATATTAAAAATGCTAAAATATTATCTTAAATATCAAGCCCGTAATAAATGCGGCCTTGACTCCGACCCAGCCACAATAGAATATCGAATAGAACCTATGCGGGCCGCTAGCTTCTCTGCAGCCAAGTCCTTTATGCTTGATTTCCTGGGAATCGAGCCAGAGGTTATTGAACTTTCCACCGGCTGTTTGCAATTTTGCATTTGAATGGCGTGCTTTAAGTGGTGGCGGAAGCTATCGTTGGAGTAGGTTCTTTGTTTGAACGGCTATCCGTGTGTTGTGTGATACGTACGTCGCGTCGTGCATGGTGCGATATGGAAGACAATAATACGGACATGGATATGCAAATACCGTCAACTTCGGCTGTCGGTAATAACGTTGAAAATGTTGGAGAATTTAGTAAGAAGAGTGTGTGTGAATGTGTGGTGTGTGTCTTAATAATAAAGGGATTTTCAACATTAAACTTCGCTGATAAGCTTCAAATAATTTCCAAGGGAAGGGCAAAACCGCCTATGAAAAATTTAACCACAAAAATGAAAAACTGTATTAGACATTTTTATCCGGAAAAACGATACAAAAACAGGGTGTGAAAATATAAGTAAATTATTTTGTTGGCCATGTTTACTTTTTGAAAATGAAAAAGGTCTCTGGAATAAAACTGGTTTTTCCGATTTAAACAATTTCCATAAAGGTGTAACAAGACACATTATGTCCAAAGCGCATTTACAGGCCGTCATAAAAGAAAAAGATTTCGGCAAAACTAGAATTGAACACGCCCTTAATAAACAGTTGGAAATTAGTCACCGCCAACACAATGAACTAGTCGATAAAGATAGGCAAATATTAAGAAGACTTATCGATGTTGTTTGTTTTCTCGGGCAGCACGAATTGGGATTTAGAGGTCATGACGAAACAAAGGTTTCTTCAAATAGAGGAAATTTTCAAGATTTACTTAGTTTAAAAGCTAAAGTTCGAGAAACTTTCCCAAGTGCTGTGTTTGTCCATTGTTTTGCACATAAATTAAATTTCGTTTTATCCCAGTCTATCAATCACATTAAAGAGTGTAAAGTATTTTTCGTTACTTTAAGTGGCATGGCTGCTTTTTTTCCAAGTCAACAAAACCTACCCAAGATTTGGACTCCATTGTCCACAAACGATTGTCCAAACTAGCTCCTACTAGGTAGAACTATAATGTAAGACTTATGTTAACAGTATCTGAAAATCGTGAATCATTAATTGAACTATTTGAGAATATAATAGAAAATAATGAAACGTGGGACGCAGAAGCAATAAACAGTCCAAAAACCGGACTGTTTGAAACGAGATTTTAATTTTAATTATTTGTTGAACATATTTTCAGAAATATTTCCATTCTCGGACAATGTTTTTAATGTATTACAAACTAAAACAAATGATATTGCTTTTTGCCTAAAAAAAGTGGATGATTTTAAGTCTATGTTAAGCCAAAAAAGAGATGACTTTGTCCTATTTTGGGAGAAAACGATGACGTTAAATGTAGAGCCACAAGCCAAGCGTCTTCGAACAGACAAGGTTGGAGATGTTCAAATATCATACAGACGCCTCTTTTATGAAATAATCGATCAAATTCAGCAACAAATAAACTATAGATTTAACGGTTTAAATGATTTTAAGTTCCTCGAGCTCTGCAATTTTGATGCATTTAAAGGAAAAACTTTTCCACAAGATGCGTTTAAATCTCTTTTTCTTCATTATGGCCAGTTCTTCGACCGAGTGCTTCTGCGATCTGAACTAAAAGTGATTTACGAAACTGATGACATTAGCTCAAAAAATAACGCTAAGGAACTAATGCAATTTTTAAAAGACAAGGAGCTGGAAGATGCCTACACCGAAGTGTCGAAATTGTATGAATTAGTATCGACAATACCTACCACAAGTTCATCAGTAGAACGCAATTTTTCAATACTTAAACGTATAAAAACTTTCGTGAGAAATTCAACGGGGCAGAAGAGACTTTCGCATACATCGCTGTTGTCCATTGAAAATAAATTTCTCCAAAATATGTCGGAGCATCGACGTTGTTATAATGACGTCATTGACGAATTTGCAATAAATGATCGAAGAATCGAATTACATTACAAATAGGTAAGTTTCTAAAAATTGCTTCCCTTTCTTAAAATTTCACCGCACGCCCCTATTCTTAGTGCAGTTGGATATATAAATTACTATTATCGAGTAGTGGGTACTAATATCGTCGAACATCTGAAATCTTTTTGAAAGCTAGATTTTTTTGTAATTTTTCATATTTTAAATAGGTAAATACCTAAATTCCTTAAAAATGTTTCATTTTTTTATTACTTCCCTTGTAAAATGAAAGTTCTGTAATCGTGAAAAAATCACCCTCCGAGATTTTTTCAGATCCTCACGTTTCAGAGTCTCTAGATGCCGAAAAACATATTTTCTCAATTCCGTCGTTTTGTCTGTTCGCGGCATAGGTAAAACACGACTTACCCGATTGGGCTTAAATTTTGGTAAAAAACTAAGAGTCATATGGGGATGACTTGGTAACATTTTGGTAAAAATCCAGTATGGCGAAACAAAATGGCGGCCTAGAGAGATGTTAAAAAATATTATTAAAAACTGCTTATCCAATTTATCTCAAATTTTGCACAAACATCAAGTATTATATTGCAACCAACTGGTAACATTTTGGTACGAATCCAAGATGGCCGAACGAAATGGCGGCTTAATAAAATATTTAAAAATTCAGCCTGAAAAAACTATAAACTAACTACAAATTGTATGTCATAACTAACTATAGTATAGTGATGAACTACTAAAATTGTGGTACTCAAGATGGCGGAACAAAATGGCGGCCAAATAGAATGTTTGTAAGCGTGAAACCTGATGAGATATATATATATATGTATATATATATATATATATATATATATATATATATATATATATATATATATATATATATATATATATATATATATATATATATATATATATATATATATATAGAATATACGTTTCTGGAACCTTTAACTATATTCTTATGGAATTTTCTTGGGTATTTGGTTCACTGAATTAATTGGCAAGTTTTAGAGATCGGCAAAAAATGTAAAACCAATAAAAATAAAAAATCTCATACAATATACGAAATTCCATGTAACAACTGCCCTAGTGTCTACATTGGTCAAACCTCCCAATACTTAGAAAATAGATTAAATGGACACAAATACGATAAAAAAAATAAAACAGCCTTAACTAATCACGAACAGCAATTATCACATACATTTAATTTTCAAGAGACTACGATACTTAAAACTGAAAAAAACCAACAGAAAAGGGAATTCTTGGAAATGATATATATTAAAAAAAAACAAAAATAGTATCAACGATAAAACTGACATTAAAAATTTAAGTAAAATATATAACAACTTAATTGTGTAACATAATCAGCAAAATAACCAAAAAAAAATCAAATTTACATTCACATACTTTCTCTCTTTCGAGGTTCAAACGAAAAAAAAAGCATCAAAACAAATAAAATCAGTACGAATCGCTTCTTACTCCAATATAAATTTAGTACCATTTTAACTGTTCGTATACTTGTTTACGGTGTAATACGTTTAAATGTTCTGTGCTATGTGACATATATGTATTATTTTAATTTTAGCATTAATTGTAACGAACTCTGGTGTATGGAAATATGTTAAAATGCCGACATTTAAATCTCGGATAACGTTTTAATTTCTAGTTAAGCCGAAGAAAATTCCTCTTTTTGATTTTGGTAAAAAATTTTTTTTTTTTAATTATTGTAATTTTCTGTACCGTGACTTATCTATATATCTCATTACAGACAACTGATAAAGACCAAAATATGGTTGAAACGTTTTGAACTCACGCCATGAAATAAATTTTTGCCGATCTCTAAAACTTGCCAATTAATTCAGTGAACCAAATACCCAAGAAACTTCCATAAGTATATATATATATATATATATATATATATATATATATATATATATATATATATATATATATATACATATATTTACGACCTTTACTTAATAATCGTAATCATAATCGTAGTATCACATTGGTCCCAAAAAAAATTAAATGCTACGCGAATAGAAAAATAGGATTGTTCCAGGGAGGAGCGAGGACCGCTATATATACAGTGTGGCCAGTAAAGTCTGCATCATATAGTATTTACTTTCAATAATTGACTTAAGTAAAATTAGAGCTGGCAAAAAGATTTTGCTTGAAAAATAATGAGAAATGACAATAAAAAAATTAGTCACGTGATCTATCTTACCTGTCAAACTTGACATTATCTTTTTAAAATGGCAAGTAACTGCTTTTTTTACTCAATTGAAAAATGTTAAAGGAAAAAGTTGTTTCTTTTTTAATTTTATGGCTATATGCCAAAACTCAAACATATCGGTTAACTTCAAATTTTTGTAATTTTTTTTTAATTTTATGCTTTTCCACCTTACCGAATGTAAGCAAACCCAAATTCAACCATTTATTTTTTATAAGTACGTCGCCTAAATGCATTTTCTTAATTAATTTTTAATTTTGTTAATAAAAACACAAATGGGTCAAAAAAATGAGTCCAACATGATGCAAAGTTTATACAGTTTTCACAATTTAACACAAAATAATGGTAAATTGGGTTATTTAATAAGTAAATACATATCTGTCTATACATATTTTAATAAAAACAAAACTGAGAGGTTTTTTTGTTTTATCGTCCTTTGTAAAAACAAATAGAGTATTAAGTTATTATAATATCGAAGTAAAGATAAAATTAATTACAAAGTAGCCTTTGAAAACAATTGAATAAATTCACCAGACGATTCTGTTTTTAATACATTGTACAGTAATAGGTTATTTTAGGTTTGGTTGCATTCGCTTACGTAGATAAAAAAGCATTAATTAAAAAAAATATTAGGAAAATTTTAAGTCAGCGCAAGAATTGAAATTTGGTACATTGCCTAAATGCAATAGGTAGTTTATAAAGTAAATTCACATTTATTTCTTTTTTACAAAAACAAAACTGAAAAAACATCCATATTTTTAATTTTTATACTACTCTTTCAAAGATAAATAGAACATTTTATTAAAATATTGAAATCAATAATTATTTATTCAAAGACTCCATTTTATAGGTCAGATAGTAAGGCGGAATTTGCCAAATTAAATGAATTTCTTAACTGATACTTTTATTAAGGATAAAATAAAAAAATGTGTATTTAAAAAATATACAAAAATAAGATATTGATAATTTATATTTATATAATAAAATTGGAGTCTTCTTGGGCCCACCATCTGCATTTGAAGGTGGTGGTGGCCTCATCTGTCCATACAATTCTATACATGAAGTAAAAATGTTCTTCTCTTTCCCCTTAGTAACAATATTAAGGTGCTTATAAATCTTAGTTTAAATGGTTTAAACTTATTTTTTTGCAAAATTTTTCGTACACTCTCTTTACTTACACCTGTCCTTTTTGCAATATTTCTAATACTCGTTTTTTCATCCTCTACAAAACCCAGTCACACATTCAATTCTATTTCTTCATTAATCCTCAAAGGTTTATGGGGCTTTTTAAATGAATTTTCCACTGAGCCACTTGACCAAAATTTAAGCATAATCCTACTAACGGTACATTGTTGCAAATTTTTACCAAGATGATGTGCATTAAAAATGTTGGCCACTTCTCGGTGAGAAGTAGTTTCGCCACATATTAATATATTTTTAATTATTTCTTCAATAGTTTGTCATGACTAATTGTCAAACTATATACTTTAAAAATGGAATACTTGGATAGATAATGTATACAGTTGTTTCCCTAGGCTACTTGATAATATAGATTTTATTTGGTAATTTCAATACTTTACTAAAATGTTCTATTTATTATAAAAATTAAGGGATTTCTTAGTTAATTTTATAAAAAACCGAGTTTTAAAATATTTTACATTAAATTATGAGAACTGGATAAACTTTGTATAAGTTAAGCGGATTATTTAGGTCTATTTTTGATTTCATCAACAAAATGGCATTTTAGGAGAAATTAATTCAGAAAGTGCATTAAGGAGATACATTTATCAAAAATAGGCATTTCAGTTAAGGTTTGGTTGGGCGAAAACCCATTAAATTTGAAAAAAAGTGAAAAATTTTTAAAAAAGTATATCGTTGAAACTATTCGTACGTGAGTAAAAAATAATGCAAAATGAGAATAAAAAAGTTCGTCACATGATTTACCTTATATCTCAAAAGACCCCGCAAACTTTTTATGGGAAATGGCTTTCAGTCAATTATCCTGAAAATTAAATAAGTTACATTTCTTGACCTTCTTGAAAAAATCTGATCTCAATCCTGCTGCGAGATTTTAATATACAGAGTAATGAACTTTAACCAAATCCCTTTTATAAAATCTGCAGGGAAAAGAGGATGATACAAAAAAGCCTAGTTCTCCCCCAAATGGTATAAACATACGAGAGAAAACGCTTTCTTTCCTAGATAGATGGACAAATAACGTTCACAAAATAACACCCTGTATCCCAGAAACAAAGCGTTTTCGGACCTATTTTGACTTGTTTCGCAGTCGCAAACGCTCTTAAATATTTGTTTTATTTTCAGGGGCATCCTCCTATGGTTACTCTGTGTTAAAGAAATATATTTCTCATAACACATCCAATTATATACAAATCAAAATAATTCCAGTTTCGTAAATTCTCACCGGCTAAGTTTCTGTAAAGAAAACTACTTTTTTTATACCCTTTCTATATGCAATATAAAAACAAGTGTTAAAACCCAGATGTAACAAAAGTTTTAAGAACATATTAAAAAACTGTTTAAAATCATATCATTTAAAATGTCAATCATTTCTTAAATTGTTTTTTTTTTCTAAAGAAAAATATATAATACAATATAGTTTCGATGTTCATTTTCCACAAAAAAATGAGGAATCTTTGGTAGATATATTTTAAAGATTTTTAACATTTAATAATAGGTTCTAATTAGTGATGAAATTAGTTGTTTTATGAGAGTCTGGGGATATTTTGTTTTCAAATCTAAAAAAATGGAGTAAAAATATTTATCCTTCAAGAACTTTTATAATAATAATAATAATAATAATTTTCAAAGCTAAAAATTAAAAAAAACAGTTAATTTTATTTGTTTATTTCGCATGTAGTTTGCGTCTCGCGGTTTCGTAGTTTTTTATATTTTCTCGTTGTTATGTTATACGAGGTTAAGCAAAGTAGCAAATTAACATCACTGTGCTTTTTCTTGATTTAACTATTTTATTTACAGTTTGCATATGATTTTAACAACTGAGGAGAAATATATATATATATATATATATATATATATATATATATATATATATATATATATATATATATATATATATATATATATATATATATATATATATATATATATATATATATATATATATATATATATATATATATATATATATATATATATATATATATATATATATATATATATATATATATATATATATATATATATATATATATATATATATATATATATATATATATATATATATATATATATATATATATATATATATATATATATATATATATATATATATATATATATATATATATATATATATATATATTTTTTTACTGTGTGTCCTAATATATATATATATATATATATATATATATATATATATATAGCTATTTTAAAGAATATTTAACTTCTTTACTGTTCACTTTTGTCAAAAATTTTTATTCTTGTTTTTTGCAAAGTTGGTTTCTCCGCCTTTCTTGAAAAAAATCATATATATATATATATATATATATATATATATATATATATATATATATATATATATATATATATATATATATATATATATATATATATATATATATATATATATATATATATATATATATATATATATATATATATATATATATATATATATATATATATATATATATTCTATTCTATTCTCTATTCGGACGCGAGAAAAAAAGCTTCGAAAATGCCAAATGTGATTTTGGCGTAACGTCAGCAAAACTGTTTTTTTCAGAACGACAGTAGTGAACGGAATGAGTCTATTTTTGAATTAACGATATGCACCAACTTTTATCAAAATATGTATCTATATATATATATATATATATATATATATATATATATATATATATATATATATATATACATATATATATATATATATATATATATATATATATATATATATATATATCTTAAAATATAATATTTTTTCTGTTTATGATTTTTTTTCAAGAAAGACATTCGGAGAAAGCGAGTTAAATAAATGCTTGTAAGAACACCAATTATTTGGAATAATTTCATTTGCACAATATGTGTTCGACCTATTGGTGACAAAAGTGTATGTAAATAAAGAATTTAGGTAAGAACGCAACAGCGAACAATAAAACAATAAAACTAGCTTTAAAATATATAAAGCTTAACATTAAAAAAAACTGTTTAACAAATGTATTGTTTTTTTCCTTATATTATATTCAGCACATGGTAAGCCGGTAAAACAAAAAGAAAAAATTGGTCAGTGGCGTATCTGTTTTGAAAAAATGTATAAAAAAGAAAACTCATTATATTTTAAGATATTTACATGAAATTTTATTTGAGTTTTTAATTCTAAACAATTTTTTCCAATAAATTTTTTTTTTATTACAAAGAATAAGGGTACTTTGCTCTTGGGCCATTTTCGAAATAGCGACATGCGCTCTCTTACTATTACATCTACATTTTATCTTCTATCATTTAGTTTAACGTTTGAAAATTTTTGAGAAGTGAATAGTAAATATATATATATATATATATATATATATATATATATATATATATATATATATATATATATATATATATATATATATATATATATATATATATATATATATATATATATATATATGTTGTTAAAATCATATGCAAACTGTAAATAAAATAGTTAAATCCGGGAAAGAACTCAGTAATGTTGATTTGTTACTTTGCTTAACCTCTCATAATAACATAACAACTAGAAAATATAAAAAACTACGAAACCGCGACAAGCAAACTACATGCGAGTTAAACAAATATTAACTGTTTTATCTTTGAAATATCTATGAAAATCAACAGAACCTAAATTTTTATTAAAGAAAAATAACATTTTTAGATTTTTGGGCCTAAGTCGGTTTTTTTTTTGGGAGTTAGAATATTCCCTGTCATCGAAATTAACCTTCCTGACTGAACAGAAGGTCTTGAAGGATAAATATTTTTACTCCATTTTTTCAGATTTGAAAACAAAATATCCTCAGACTCTCAGAAAACAACTAATTTCATCACTAATTAGAAACTATTCTTAATGTTAAAAATCTTTAAAATATATCTACCAAAGATTCCTCATTTTTTGTGCGGAAAATGAAAATCAAAAATAAATGTAGTATATATTTTTCTATAGGAAAAAAGAACAATTTAAGAAAGGATTGACATGTTAAATGGCATGATTTCAGACAGTTTTTTTATGTTCTTAAAACTTTTGTTACATCTGAGTTTTACCACTTGCTTTGATATTGCATATACAAGGGGCATAAAAAAGTAGTTATCTTTACAGAAACTTTGCCAGCGAGAATTTACGAAATTGGAATTATTTTGTATTGTTATTAGAAATATATTTCTTTAACACAGAGTAACAATGGGAGGATGTTCCTATATATTATCTTATAAATAAATAAATTTTTTTATTATTATGCAGGCTATCCTAGAAATGTGAAGCAGTGCCCAGAAAACGAAAATATATATTGTTGTAAAGCGGTTACTTAAGACAAAGCAAACAGTGAAACACATCAAAATTCTTTTATCTCTTTTTATAAAACGTTGTTCCATTATAAGAGAATATAAGAATCGCTTAAAGATGCAAATATTTTTATTTCCATAATGCTAAACTTTTTTTACACAGTACACATTTCTTTTCTTTGTTTTGCATACATAACCAATAATATTTTCGTTTATACAGGGTTAATGTAAGCGGTGAAACAGTTCACTAAAAACAGAATTAAATCCATAAGTTTTTTTAAGGGTGAAAAACGCATAATCCCATAAACTACTAATATTTAAAAGAAATGACAAGACACGATTAATTTATTATATTTATTGCACATAAAATTTACCTTGAGAAAACCACTGACCATACATATATATGGGGAAGTACTATGTTTACCAAAACACATTTTTGTGTGTTACGTAGAACTGCAAAAACAAGATGGGTTGGCTTTATACTTTGATCAGCGAAAACTGGTAATCCGTATGTCGTGTTCCATAATTATGCTTTGAAGGTACAACTGGAAACTGTGCTTCATTTTTAAAAGCTCTTATTTAAATTTACATATATGTTAGTTAGTTAGTATGTTTGGGTCAAATCTTGCAAGTAACTTTTGAAGCAGTTCCCGTTATCGGAATTGACTAAGATTTGTACACATACATAAACCCGATGACAATACAATATTAGATGTTCAATCGTGAATGTCTTGTACAGGGTGCGTAAAAAATATTGCGAAAAAGTACAAAATAAATTAAATGTAGAAAAAACTATTGAACTGAAAAGTATAAAGTAATTAAACTTATATAAACCCAGAACTTTCAAAAATTTAAATATTTTCTTAAAAGCTTAAGTCCCGAGACGTCATCACATTTAAAATAAAGCTTCAAGCTTTTAAAAAATATTTCAATTTTTAAAAATTCTGTGTTTATGCAAGTTTAATTATTTTCTACTTTTCAGTACAGTGGATGGTTAGGGGAACAAAAATTTACTTTTATCTTGTGAAATTGTAATAGTTATATCACAACAGTATTTTTGAATTCTGTTCCGTTGTCCACAATAGTTTTGGTAGGTATTCAGTGATGTGAAAAGAAAGTTATTAGTTTTTCCAACATATCTGTGTTAGATAATATTTGTAAATGATATGCTTCTGCATATTTAGAAAAGCTATCAATGATGGTTAGGAACTTTTCTTTGTCTAGGGTATAGGTGTCAAGGTAATTAATAACAAAATGTTTGATCGTGGTTGGAGTAATGTTCATTTTCATTTTTATTGGGTGTCGTTCATATTTGCTTCGCTGGTTCACATTCGTTAATATTTATCTGTATTAAGTTTTTTAGAATCTGCTTATAATATTTTCCTTTTATATGTATTTCTGTTTTTTCTATACCACGATTTCTCTTGCTTTCATAGTAATTTTTTATAATTTCTGGAGCCTCATTTTTATCTATAACGTCAATAAGTTTTGTGAGATATCTTTCAAATCTAAGGGATGGCCATCTGAAACGTTTTCTCACTACCTCACAAAATGTTTGTAGATGGATGGATCTTCGAAATTGAGAGTATAGTTTATCATGTACAAAAGTTTTCTGATAATTGCACTATAAGGCGTCTTTTATTTTCAAAAAGTCTTCTCGGCTTTGCTGGTGAGCGTAAGACTTGTGAAATTATTATTTAATTAGCACCGTAGTTAAGAGAAGGTTGTTTAATTAATAAATTTTTAGATGTTTCGAAACAGTCAGTGAACTTTTAGTTATCTTCTATTTTTGCACCCTTTTTATTTAGTGGTTTTGTATTTTTTGCAATAGTCTGTACTACTCTAATAAACCGAGAAATCCTTTAATTTATACTGTGGTATTAGGTATCGGATAATTTTTTATGACCTGAATCTTGTCTGGCTTAACCTTTGAAAAATTGGCCTAAGGCTTTCAAAATGTTCTTGCAGTGATGTTGAAAATACGCTAATATTAGCGACATATATGAGACACATCTCCTTTTGTATTCCGAGAAGTATGTATATTGTCCATGACCCTTTGAAAGGTCGCTGGTAGATGTTGCCTTTAACATAGCGTTTTCGTTCATTTCAATCTGATGGAAGCCGCAACTGTGAAATCTGGATAGCAAGGGTTGTAAAATATTGGCATGTGCCAAGTTTATCCAGTAAATCGGTAATATTAGACGGGTAATTACCATCCATCGTGACCTCATTAATTTTACGAAAATCTACCACAACCGGTTAGTTTTATTTGCCCGAAGAATCAGCTTCTTTGGTTCCACCCATATTGGGGAATACCATGGTAAATTACTTGGACGAATAATTTTTTGGTCTTACATTTTATTTATTTGTGTTTCGACCCTTTTTTAAGGAACAAAAGGTACGTATATGATTTGTTGTTCATCAGGGTTTTAACTGAATGTTTAATCTTACTTGTAAAGGTCAAAGGCTTGTTGTTATAATACAAAATGTCCGAAAATTCTTGACTTGCATAATACGGGATTTCATTATTTTGTCCGATAGTATTTTCATTTTAGAGTTCTTCAGCTATAAACTTTTATGGCTGATTGGGCTTAAAATAATTTTTATTATAGAATGGTTGGCCAGGGGTTAGTCTAAATGTGTTATTTGTCTGTCTCGTCGATATACTCATCGGAATAGGTTTTGGCATGACTGGTTTGGATTAGGTTTACATTTATATTATTTGATCGAGGTTTAAATACTTGTGAATTTGTTTAATGAAATAGGTTGTGAGGGAAATATTGTTTTGCTATAAAAAAAGTTGTGTGGTTTATGCATGTTGAATGTATCAAATTGTGCATTTCTATTTTGATTAATGGATTGAAAATAAAACGGATTATGTGTGAGCCTAGAATATTGTGTAGGCGGATTTTGATTATTGGGATTTAAAAACAGTGTGATCCCTCTGTTACAAATTGCATGACTTGAGGGAGATAACTTGGACGCATACAACGGATTGTCGTACTTAATGGTTCTTTCAGACCCGATGGAAAAGTTTTTAAAGCTAAATCGTGATATATACTTCCCTTTAAAGTGTTTGCAGCATCACTTTCTTTGTGTATATCCATATATGAACAAATTAGGTTTAGGTTGTGTAAAACTATAACTCTTTCATTAATTTGTTCTCTAAGCATTACTAAATCTCTTTAAGCAAGCAAGTTTCCTTGTTATTAACCTACTATTGAATTAAGTAAATAAATATTTTGGAAGTTATTGGTTTCATTGAGCTTATAAAAATAATCTATAATTCTTTGACATACAGCCAAGTCTCTGTTAAGATCATTATGATTGCCATCAAATTGTGGCACAAAATTTAAGTAGTTAGGTTTAAACTGAACAATATTATTACTTTTTATTTTAAAATGAAAAGTTATTGCTTATACCTGCGGCACTATTTGAGAAGAGATTTACTTTTTGCATGTCAGAAGCAAACTCAGTTGAAGGCTGTTGGAGTTTTAAATTGTTTAATTGATTAATAATATCGTTTACGTCAAAAAAAGACATCGATTGCACAGTTTTTATTAGGCTATATATTTTCGGTTTGTTCGATTTTTTATCGATATCCAATCGATAACCGATCCTCAAAATATCCTACCGACTGCTCCAATTAACTAATCGATCCATGCGAATAGCTTTTAATATCAATTTATTTTTCTTTGTATATTATATCTAGTTACTACAATATAAATATGGTCAACTGTCTAACTATTGGGAGGGCAATGCATATAGTATATAATAAGTAAGCAGGTGTTCGCTAGATAACTCATTTGACTTTAATACTAGTATGTCGGTCTATGCGATCTATACAGTATATAATAAGTAAAGTGCAACGTCAACAATTTAAATGTCTATTCCGCAGGTGTTCGCTAGATAACTCATTTTACTTTAATACTAGTATGTCGTTCGATGAGATCCAAGTTTATTTTTTACGTTGTATTTGTTCCCTATGTACGCGATACATAATTTTTAGAAATTATACTCTCGAATCCTTGTAAGTATTAGTAAGTTTTGTTTACTTGTTAATCACATATAACTAATTATTTTAAGATTGCTTTGTTATTAGACTCGACAGATAACCAAATTGCATTTCCTTGCAGTTTATATTACTTAATCCAATTCCCAATATTCGTTTTGTAAATTATATATATATATATATATATATATATATATATATATATATATATATATATATATATATATATATATATATATATATAGAGTATAATTTCTAAAAATTATGTATCGCGTACATAGGGAACAAATACAACGTAAAAAATAAACTTGGATCTCATCGAACGACATACTAGTATTAAAGTCAAATGAGTTATCTAGCGAACACCTGCTGAATAGACATTTAATATTTTATATATATATATATATATATATATATATATATATATATATATATATATATATATATATATAGATACATATTTTGATAAAAGTTGGTGCTTATCGTTAATTCAAAAATAGACTCATTCCGTTCACTACTGTCGTTCTGAAAAAAACAGTTTTGCTGACGTTTCGCCAAAATCACATTTGGCATTTTCGAAGCTTTTTTCTCGCGTCCGAATAGAGAATAGAATAGAATATATATATATATATATATATATATATATATATATATATATATATATATATATATATGTATATAAAATGTCTTTTAATTTCACAAATTACATAAAACTAAAAGGCGCATTAATATGTTAAAATTCAAAACAAATATACATAAATCACATTACTTTTTATTCTTGAAACAAACAGTACAGGCACATAGGTACTATTGTTTCAGAATAAAATATGAACTAACCTACTATTATGGTTAGGTAGCAAGCAACTATGAACTCTGAAAAACAGATATGTATATTTTACATAAGTTGTTTACATCTTTTTTATAATTAATTGAATTTTTGTTTTTATAAATTTCCACCATTTCTAGGAATTCCCTTTTTTGTATGAGGATATGTGTTTTAGAACGTTGGTATTTTTAAAGGCAAAAGTATTTTTTTTTTAAATTTCCATGAAGTCATATCAGGGCAGTGCAAATTTTTTAATCATATTTAGGACTTTTCATCCGATTTTCTAAATATTGGCTGGTCTGCCCTGTATAAACGCCAGCACAATTATTACAGGGGATTAACCTTGAGTTATTAATAATAGGCAAGGGGAGATCTATTTAATGGACAACGTTCTATTAAAAAATAAATATAAATCTTTGCTTATTATATTTTTTCTCATATCCTGTATGCATAAATAATATTATAAATTATATGATAAATCAAAAAAGTTAAAGTACTTATAGTAAATCACCCTCTATCTAGAATTTATGCGTGCTGTCTGCATGCATTTAATAACATATTATTTCTTTCATCAAAAACGTATTCTGGATGTTAATATAGGCTAAATAAATACACGGTTTTTCATTAAGGGTGGCCAGTGGCTATATAGCGGAAACTACTGGACATAGAAATTCAGGGGAAGGAAATTCAGTACTAACCTTGGAAATTATTTTTAAGCACTTTTGAATTTGTCACAAGAATTTAAATCATACTCATATCCGATCAAATTTGTAAGAAAAAACTTGAAAACCGCGTTTCAATATTTTTGTTTGTTTCAGAGTTATTGCCAAAATAATCATTTTTAACACCTTAATTGAAAAAATTATTCTTTTCATAGTTCCGTGGTTCCATGAGAAATATTTTTAAGTTTTATAGTTGTGTAGGTTGATCACTAGTTATTACAATGACCCAAAAACTACTTTAGAATAATTAATATCATGGAAAACTTCTAATTTAGCCATAACTGTAATAATGTTCTAAAAAATAAATCTAGATAGCCGTGAAACAAAGTCGGCAAGTTTCCATGGAGATAAATAAATAGAAATAGCTGTCAAGCTAATTTAATTTTAATATAAAATTTAATATAATAATATATGCTCGCCGTATATTCTAGTTGTTTTATACCTCTATTGTAGCACATGAATATGGTGCCAGATATCCTCTATGGCAGAAGAGTATTTCGGCGACTGGCAATACGTTTAAGGCAAATGAGAAGTATATGACCAATTCCTTTTCCTGTCAGAAAACGCCCGGTGAGGATTTTCCTCTTTCTGGTTTTATAAGCTAATGAAGCCACTTTTACGAGTTGTGGTAGAGTTAATTTCCACAATATGCGCTCTTAGTTACAAACAAATTTTCACTGAATGTGCGAAGTGGATCACCAAAACAGGTGAAGGGTAAACATGTGGTGTGTAGTTTTAGAAAACAGAATCACCATCTAAATGGCTACTCTTAATTAAACTTTTAGAAGATAACTTGTTCATCTTTTTATAACATGTACATATTGACCTAAGAGCATCCATGCGGTATCTACATGGCTTTTCGCAAAGGGTGTGTAATTTTTTAAATGTTAATTACCCAAATCGCTGGGTTGAAAGGAGTAGTTTGTTTCCTTGGCTACCTAGATCCCCATATTTAAACGTGTTAGATGTTTTACTTGTAAGGACAAATATAAGATACTGTTTATAAAACGCTTCCAACCACATGACTGCATGAATTGAAAACGCCATACATTCGATTGCACGAGCTGAAATTGAAACAGCTGTTTCTAGTTCTAGAGCAAGAATTTCATTATATTTTGCAAAATGGAGGGCACTTTGAACATTAAAGTTTTTTAATTGTTGCGTTAAAACGTTTTTTTACATAATTTGGATTAGTCCTAAGCCTAGATAAAGTGTGAAAGGAGGTACGGAATATGACAAATAAAACCTCATTATTACTAATCCAACCTACATCCCTACGGAAATCTGAACACGATCATTTCTTCAATTAAGATATTAAAAATGATTCTTCTGGCAATAACTCTGAAAAAAACGAATATATCGAACTGCGGTTTTCACGTTTTTTCTTGCAAATTTAATCTACTTTCCGGTTATGATATCAGAATTATACCGCATGATTTCATAAAAAAAATCAAAAACTTTTATTATCTCAAATTGCACCCCCATTTTATTCGGAGGTATCGTGTACCACTGGAAATGATATTTAAAGGTACTTACATTTCTCTTCCAAACAAGCTTATGTTTACAAAAATCGGATAAGTGGTTTAGAAGTTACACTGATTTAAATGATTACACTTTCAATGGCTTCCCCCATTCTTATCAAGGCCGGTACGCCAATGAGTCTAAGTTCAAAATTATGCAGAATTTTCCAAGGTTTCCAATGATGCTTATAAAGTTATATCTTAATGGTGGAATTTTCGAAGAAGTTTAGCATTTTAATATTTACTTTTCGATTGCGGCCAAACGCGGAATTTGAAAATAATTTCCAAGATTTTCTGGTGGCCACTTTAATAATGACTTTTTTTTCACTGAATTTCTATGTCCAGTAGTTCCCGAGATGTGGCCAGTGGTCACTCTTAATGAGAACTCTGTATATTGTATTCACAGTTGTTTTTCTATAATAGATCTAATTGCCTGCAGAAGGTTACTTGTACTGAACAGTTGCTAAACAATAATCTTTATAAAGAGTTCGTATAAGTGAGAAAGCAAACTTATTATTCTGTAGATTTTCCTTTTTCAACCCGATTTCTAGTGTTTCCCCTCATGTAGGTGTTTGTTAAGAGTCCACAAGTGGATTTGTTAAACCTACCTAACCTCAAGATTTCAGTTGTAATTTTATCATCTCCAGGGTTTTGCCTTTTTCATGTGTCGCATGACATTTTAAATTATCTCAGATATAATATCTGGTGTTTTTTCCTATACAGCGTCTGTGACGGTCTAGTTTTTGTTTAGTTGGGTTTTTCTCTTGCAGAATTGCGTTGTAGTACCTACCCTCATATTAGTTTGTGTACGATATAGTTTAATATTATTTTTGACTTATGGGTTATTTTCAAATAGTTTTAATATTCTACAAACGTCATCTGAAAAAGTAAAGTTTTCGTTTTTATGTTTATAACCTAAGAATATCTCATCTATAACATTACGTATTCGAAAAATCATCATTGCCATACATATCAGACACTGCTTTCCTGAAAAACTGGGTTTTAATGAGTAAGTAATTTAAGCTTTATCATTACCGTCTTCATACTCAAAATAGGATATAACTCTGTTTTTTGTTTGCTTTAATGCATATAATACGTATTGAGTTTTCGAAGAACTTTGCACATAACTATTGTTTATCAGTTTAACCATTAAAATGAGATTTTTTTAGAGGTATTTTCACAAAATTTTGAAGCAAAAGAATGACAACTATAAAATCATTGGTATTTTTTGTTGCAGAAAACTAAATACGTTTTACTCCTACATTTTTTGTTTGTTATTGGTTTTGTGGGTTTCATTTTTACCCACAGAATATTTTGTCACAAGTTTTTATATTTGTACCTATTAATTTTTTAAATATTTTATTGACGAAGACGGTAATGAAATGTGTAGACGGACTGTCGGACTGTGTAGACAATATGAGAAAAGAAACATGTTTCATTTATTTTTATACCATAAAAGTAGTGTATTACAAACCACGTACATATATATTTTTGAGATCAAAATGACTAACAACCTAAAACATACATTATTTTGGGTACAAAAACTTTGGCAATAGAAAAAGTAAGGTAAAGGAAGAACGTAAAAACTTTTAACACAAAATATTTTTCAATAATAAATGTAGAAAACCAGTTATGTCAACAGAAAGTTTATCTAATATATAACTATTATAACAAACAAAATTATATGCATTTAGAACAAACAAAACTGCTGGTTGCTACAATTTTTTGTTCTTAAATTTGGTGCACTTTAGATGAAACCAACGTGGGCATTCATTACACCCTAAGTTTTTTAAAGCCTCTTCTTCTGTGTCACATTCTAAAACGTCATCACATGAAGCACAGTGTAACTTAATTTTTGGTATATCGTCTTCACGAAGCTCATTTTGTCCATTTTTCACTATTTCGAACTCTTCTGGATCTTATATTTTGTTAAGAAAAACAACAGTATACTTAAATATATGATTGCAAAAGTTAAATATGTTTGATAGCTTTAAAAGAATACGATGTGATGGAAATGTCCATTTATAGGGAAATTTTGTATTGGTTGCAGGAAAATTCTCGAAGTCCAACCAATTGTGCCTTGGAATGTGTCCAAACAAGTTGATGTAACTTTAGGGATCCTGGGATTAATTTCAAATTACTAGGTAAAACCCGATCAATGGCTGATATCTCGTAATCATGAATTTCAAAAATTTTCACTTTTAAATCTGAGACAGCTGTAATAAATGAAGCTACGTATGCAACATCTCCACCCCCAGCAACTTTTGCATCGGCTGTTCTTTTTATTATACCTCCAATGTCATATGCTGCGCCTTTGCCGTGGCCTGCTTTAGAAAAGTTCCATGTGGCATTAGCAAAGCTAAACGATTCACAAATTCGCTGTAGAAATGCAAAGTGTCAACTAAAGTAAATTCTTTTTTTATTATATTCAATATGGGTGACATATGGGTTTAAATTACCGAGGGATCATGTCGCATTGATGCTGAAATTGTACAGAAGCTTACAGTATTTTTCTCATTACCATTGCCAGTTACGTACAAAACGCCAGTATGTAGTGTGATTTGCGTCTTGGAAGCACCAAAATGCGCACCTTGCACTTCTTGGCTATATTTGCACATGTAATGTTCGCTAAAATCGATTAGTATTGCAACTTTATTTGGCTTCATTTCGGATTTAACTTCTTTAAAACATTTTTGTTGGTGGATAATATTATAAGTGTGTCTACAAAAGTTTGGTAGTGCATTATTAATTTCCTCAATTATATGTTTTACAGTTGAGGAGATTTTAATTTTAGCAGTGACTTTAACTTTAATATTATGCTTATTCTTTCCAATTCGCTCCTCTGTTCGTGTTTGCCATTTATAGTAAAATGTGTTACAGTCTTCAAAATTATTTACTAAAATATCAGGAATTTTTCTAACACATTTATTGCATGTACCATACATGCAAGCTTTGTTACTGATTGCACAGCAGACGGTTTTCAGTATCTCAGTAACTGATCTTACTTGAGAATCTTTAAATAGTATAAAATTCACGTGTTTAGTACATAAACAGATTTCTCTTCGAGAGATATTTTGAGGAACAACCCAAAAGGGTTTCATGCGAAAAAACGAACTGTAAGAGAGTTTGATAGGGGACTTTTTAATAAATTTTTTATGAAGTTCTTTCCCACTAAAAATCTCTTCTGCTTTTTGATCTTATTTCTTGTTAAGCAATCTCTTTTTCCAGGAGCAAAATTAGAGTTCTCATCATCTTGAAAAAATTGAATAACCAATTGCTTGATATCGTATACCCCATTCTTTGTTTTTCTACCCTCTTTTCCTTTTTTCCTTTGAGAATGTGGACTGCTTATACCCAACTGACCAGTCTCAGTAACAAATTTATATTTCTTTAAAACTTTGTCTGAGACGCACTTTGAAAAAACTTGTTTTTCTTTTTCATTTCTAAAAATCTTTGCATTTTGTTTCAATTGCTTAGTCAAAGCGCCTCCAAATAAAAGTTTTCTCATTACTCATTTTGTATCGCCACTCTTTAATAAATTCTCAACTTCTTTATTTGGAGAAGGAGTAGCGTTAATTTCAACAGCGCGTTGAAATCTTTTCTTCCATTTTTCTGCCATCCTGTTAGTAGAAGCCAATTTAATTTTTAAATTTATGACGTCTTGACGTTTTTTTTCTGTATTCCGTTTTTGTTTCTTGCGTCCAGCATTTTGTCTCCTTTTTGATCTAATGGGCAAAGGATTCTCAGCAGGTGCAAAGGATTCTCAGCAGGTAAATAAAATTTTCAACTTCCTTTCCTGACTTTTTCTTTTTGTAGTATTTTTTGACGCCTCCCGTCATTTCTTTCTTTGTAATTTTTATGATCGTTTCCTCAACACGTTAATATTCTTAAGCAGCCTTAAGCTTAATTCTCAAGTCCGTCTCTATATGTATCATAACCGTCCACCAGGTTTCATTACCGTCTACCCTATTAAAAGTAAACGGTTATGATAGAGACGGTAATGAGAATAAGTTACACAAAAATTAAATTAAGTGGCAACACTGCAAATTCAAAACTTCCTATTCACTTGTTTAAAATGTTTTAGGTTATGTTATCAGATAACGGCTTTAGTTTAATTCTATAGTATAGTTTTTCAAAATTCCACCATATAGACAGTAGTGAGCACTATAATGACAGAATTATCAAATAATTCCCTAATTGTCTAAAAATAGGTCAAACTTACTGATCTTTTTAGCAAAAATCTATTCCACATAACACAATAGAAACACTCTGTAACAACACGTTCAGTAAACTGACTTATGCACCACCTCATGGATAAATAGAACGTTAAAACTGGGGTAGACAGTAATGAGACATATCTTGAGGGACAATTTAACTTTGCCGTTTAATATTTAAAAAAAATGTTTTTTAACTATAGGACTTCTGAGAGAGTATAAGTAATATGTTACGCAATGTTCACCCCAGAGAATTATTTGTTATTATAAAAATATAAGTTACTTTTAGCCTACAAAACGTAGTTTTCTTCTGAGGGACGTGGGACGGTCATGAGAAACGCCTGTTTTATATTAATGTCCAAAATCTTTATGGGGTAGTTTTATGACCAATACATGTTTTAACTAACTAAATAACCGATTGTATTTACAATTTGGCTAAAAAAAATCTTGTTTTAGACTCAAATTATATAAAATCCGGCTCAGGGACGGGAATATTAAAACTATTTGAAATTATTAGACCTTTTTGTATTTCTCTATTAATTGCTGTGGGTTCTATATTTCTTCATTATTATACTATAATTTTAGGGTAGGCCGAGAAAATGTATTTTTGGTTGGAACTATTTTTTTGGAACATTCGGTTTTCACAACTGGCATAAAAGTATATTGAGAATTCATAATAAAACTACAGTAACTAAAGAAATATTACCGCAAACTAAGAATTAAATTAAATTAAAGTGTTCACAGATGCCGGTAAATTCCATCTTTAGAAACCTAAAATATAATTAGTTTTCTAGATTAAAAACGGCATTCTATAATCCAATATCACTATTGCCAATTTTCTCAAAGACCTTTGAATCTATTTTAAAAGATCAAATTAATAGTTTCTTTGAAAGGCTGAACCTTTTCTTGCAGAATCAGTTCCGAAACAGAAGATCTACAACCCTTGCCATAAACACTCTTACCGAATGGGTAGCAGAAGCAATGGAGGAAGAGTCATGTGTCTATGCTTCATTCTATGACTTGACCAAGGCCTTTGACTGTGTGTCACATGATATTCTACTACAAAAACTTGCCTTTTACCGCTTTACTGATGGTAGTATTTCCTTGGTACGGTCATATCTTTCTGGACGCACACAGTATGTCACATATGGACATGCCAATTCTCAGAGGCAGTTAGTTAGGCATGGCGTACCACAGGGGTCAGTTTTGGGACCTCTGCTGTTCCTAATATATATCAATGACCTTGCTAATTTTCAGAGTGATCCTAACCTGATATTATTTGCAGATGATACGACCAACACCATAAAATACATTTCCAATGATGACATAAAGGACATGATCAATGACACACAGGAAAATTTGGCCAACTGGTTCTTGGCAAATCGGCTGAGTATGAACCAGTCAAAAACTCAAAATTTAAATTTCTCTCTTCGTCTGGGCAACCCGGATGTTCCCTGTGATCCTCATGTGAAATTTCTTGGGGTGTTTTTGGATCCCAAACTCACCTGGGAGGAACATATCAAACAGCTTTGCCAGGGATTGTCAAGGAAGGTTTATTTGATTCGGATGCTCTCGAGGAATGTATCTATCTCCACACTGCTGTTAGCTTACCATGGATACTTTGCATCACACATGTCCTATTCAATTTTAAATTGGGGGCACAGTTCTCATACTAATAAGGTTTTTAAACTTCAGCGTAGATGTATACGTGTCATGGCTGGTCTGAAGTGGCGTGACTGTTGCAGGCAGAATTTCAGAGATCTAAAAATACTTACTCTTCCCTCTATTTATATACTAAACTGCCTTAACTATATCAAGTTGAACACCAGTCATTTTGCAGCTCACTCTGATATTCATGGTTACAACACTCGCAATTGTCATAACATAATCACTAATTTTCATAGACTTGCCCGCACCAGAAGAGGTACAGACTACTATTGTGTAAAGTTTTATAATGTGCTTCCTGAGCACATAAAGAGTCTAGACAACAAACAATTTAGCTGTAAAATTAAGAATTATCTTATCAAAAAATCATTTTATTCTTATGAGGATTATTTCAACAATGATTTTGGTGACTTTATGTAGCAGTTTAAACATTTTAAAATTTAATTTTCTTGTAAAATGTATCTTATTTGTATGTTTGTAATTTTAAATATGTAATGGTTTTCTTTTTAAACTTATTTTTTATTGTGTGTATTTGTAATTTTAAATATGTAATGGTTTTCCTTTTAAACTTATTTTTTTATTGTGACATGTAAAAGCACATTTGTGTAAATTTTACTAATAAAACTATCTATCTATCTATCTATTATACAAAAGTAAGATTTGAAAATGTGTAAACTGTAAATATTCACGACTCTTCCTGCAAGAATTTTCCAGGCACATTAAATACTTCCAAGAATATTTTAGGGTTTACAAGATCTGCATTTTTAATGACAAAATAACGTTTTATCACTTTTATTTACTTAATATTCCAAGAAAATTAACTTTTTAATTGTTTATTATTTAAATTTGCGATTAATTTAGTGGTAATCACTTCTCTTGTAACAAATTACTATAGGTCAATAAATAGTTGGTACGCATTCTCGCCCTATCAGTTACATTTCTACTCACCTAGCGGGGTACATTAGAAACCTAGTATTTATATCTTCAGGTTTACTAGGCAGCATGTCCAAGTATCCAAAGGGCCCGGACGCGTCAAAACATCCAAGCTCTTCATAACAGACGGTTTGCTCTTCTCGCTTTGTCCTACAATAAAATAATAATTACTTTTAAAAATTAAACTACTGTGGCTACGCATGAGTAACTTGAAACCTACCTGTTTAGGTTTTTCTTAAACTTATGTTTCAATTGCCATTCATTCATCGAATTAAGAACAGCATTATATATAGTAATATCGTTAAATTCATTAAATAGATCCAAAGAAGGATTATTCCATGGTATTGAACAAGCTGAAAAATGTAAATATATCTAAGTAGTTTGTAAATGAATGATACCGCAATTATAATAGTATACGCAACAATGAAACTATACGGGCAAAAGAAGTATTTTTGGTCTAATCCCTTTGACTACATTTAAATTTTCGTTCCTCTTCGGGATATTAAAGAGAACTAGTATTTTTTTACAAATCATCTGAGATATTTCTCATTTTTACAGGCAGATTTATAAATAAATTATATTTCACAACGTTTTAAAAATTGAAAATGATTAAGACAATAAGGCATAAAGAGCTATTTATTATCTAACAGACAATTCCAAATCAAAGACAATTTGTATATATACATATATATATATATATATATATATATATATATATATATATATATATATATATATATATATATATATATATATATATATATATATATATATATATATATATATATATATATATATATATATATATATATATATATATATATATATATATATATAAATATATAAGATATAGGATGTACCATTAGAACTTAAATAATGGGGCTCAAGATCATTAACAAAAAACCATGATGACAACATTATATCTTAACTATTTAGATGTATATAATGTCAGTGTTACCCGGAAATTAATGAAGTGTGTCATGAAACAAGTCAATACGACTCGACTGTCGATGTTATTGTAAGACTCGCAGGATCGATAGAGAGCCGCTTTTTTGGCTATATTAGTACAAATTGTCCATATATAAAAACGTTTAGGTTTTCTGGTAGTAATAGAAGGCACGTTGAGTTTTAAACGTGTTTAGAATGCAGAGACAATCCGGAGTATTATTACACAACTGATGTAGGAAAGTGCATGTGCGGCTTCTATGATTCTGAAGAAAGAGCAAGTTGAAACGGTTTAGGAGTATATTGTTGTTAATACCTCGATTAGGTTATACATCATCTATTTTAAAACTAAAAACTTTCAATAACCTGCGCTAGATATTTTCCAGTTTATTTTATGTGTATAACGTATATAACAATAATCCATATGGTCTGGGGATATAGTTCGAGCACTAGAGGTGAGAAAGACACTGAAAGAATAATGCAAAGGAACAGACTATTTCCTGAGGATTATCCATTGACGATATTATATGACATACATAGTACCTGGAAGTAAATTAAGCTATACAGGATCTGTAAATCCCCGTAAGAAGATTTAAAGTCTTATTTGCAATTTGGGTTTGGTACCATTTTAGGGCGTGGCATTTTCAACCCAGTGCTGACGATCGTAAGGACTTGGACAATTTTTTGATAGCTAAGTGTACAAAAATTAAAATAAAATGTCGTTTATTATACTAAGTATTTATAAAATACATAAACAGTTATATCTATGAAACACACCGGTTGTTTAGGATGTCATGGTTCTTGGGATTAGACCTGTCTAATTGGAATTACTATCCGACGTTTCGATTGTACAAGGCATTTTCAGGGATCTTTACTCCACGAGATCTTTATCATAATTCGTCCATTGTTTTCATCTTTCATCATTCCGAGAACCTTTTTGTTAACGTCTGGAATGTTATAACTTTATAACTTGGATAATTGCTGGTGTCAAAATAATTATAACAGTATTGTTTAATTACATTATATATATATAACTCGTTGTTTTGATGGTTCAATAGCCATAAATCTTCCACGCTGGCTAGACGGGTTCGAAGATGTCAATATCAGCCGCCCCTAACATGGGAATCAGACGCTGTTTGCAGCCGCTTCTTCAAAGACGGACGCTGCAGTGCAGTTTTTTGGCCCGCTCCTGGTATTTGATTTCCCCGGTACCAGCCACCCGAGCAAGCAGGATTTCAAAAGGGTTTCAGCACGATCGAGCAAATACAAATCATCAAGAAATGCAGAGTATATAATGTCCCAATTTATTTCGCTATTGTAAGGCTTTCGATTCTGTAGAGTTATGGGCCATATTACAAGCAATGAACAAAGACAGAATCGACTCAAGATACAGAGAGCTATTCAAAATATTACTGTTTATTAGGGTTGTTAATATTTTGCATAGTTGAAACGTTGTCATTAGGAGCACAAGGTGAAACAGTATAGGGTTAGCGCGGAGACATCATCATTAAAGCCATGAGATAAAAACCCGTATAGTAGAAAAGCTGCCAGCGGAGCTCGGTAAGTCGGTAAATCGGTACCGGATTAGCACCAAGTTAGGCACCGAAGGCATCATCATTAAAACCATAACATAAGAAACGGTACAGATCAATCACTGGCAACGTAGAGTTAAGTGTGATATTTACATCATAAATCAAGAAGTGTAAGGAAAATTGTTGTCACTGTAAGTGATCTTTTATTTCTAATAAAATATTAAGAGTTTTTGCACTGCAGTGTGTTGAAAATTGTAGGAAATTTGGTCGGTTTTAATTTTTTTTTCTGGGTCTAAAGAGTTTCATCTGCAAATTTTATTTTTTTAATCTGTAGTATAAGACATAGGCTTTCGTTTAAAATACTTACTCTCAACAAGACCCCATGCATTTTCTGATTCGTAATAACGCTTATATTTTTATAAATATTTTAAACACCCACTGATGTCTGCAGAACTATTATTCCTTTTTAAAGCTCATACAAAAAGGATATCCACATGAGACATTATCTCATAAAATAATGTAAGTCAAAACACAAATGATTTTTTTAGAAAGAGCTCGTTTCATATTTCTGCGACATCTGTTTAGAACCGAGAACAACTAGAACGTGCGCTAATAATTCGAAACACTGCCGGTAAATTATTTGCAGCACCGCATTTGATATATCGTTTATTGGCCGCTTCAAGGTCACAACCATATCATATGTATTTTCTGCGGATTGTTATTAGATAGGCCGCGACGAAAACATAACTTGACAGTGCGACAACGGCTACTTGACGTAGTATATGTGGAAAGACAAATTTACCAGGGAACGCGAAGAATATATTATGCGGTGTCTGTGGTATCGTATAAGCGTTTTGGCGGAGTGAACGAAACTATGCAGATGAAAGTTAAAGCTAGATTAACGTTATTACCTTTTGAAATTTGTGACCAGCGCTGCAGCTCACCTAATGGACGTGACATACTAATAAAAATAGCAGCTCCGTCCAGTCGACTGAGACAATAAAAAAATCTCCGATTAAGTCACGTGACGTATCATAACCTACCCTGCGAGCCGTTCAGGTCTTGGTCCGCTCGTCAATCAGCTTTTAGGATTTGAATCATTTTTTAAGATTCGAATCCTTCTTAATGGGGATTCGTAATTCGGATTAGCTACCCCGATTTTTTTGATGGGCACGACCCGCCCGTACAAAAATGAAAATTAAGCTTAAAATGAAAATAACTCAAAAACCGTTCAAATTCGGAATTCTTATAATTATGCTTTTGATATGATGTGTATATATATATATATATATATATATATATATATATATATATATATATATATATATATATATATATATATATATATATATATATATATATATATATATTTATATATATATATATATATATATATATATATATATATATATGTGTTTTCATTCCGGGTGTACATCCATTCACTACTGTCGTTCTGAAAAGAACAGTTTTGCTAACCAAAGCAAAACTGTTCTTTTCAGAACGACAGTAGTGAACGGATGTACACCCGGAATGAAAACACATTGAATTTTCCATCCGTGAAGGAGTAAAAATCAACAAATGTGGACGGTGCAGCAACTTTTATTAGTACGTAACGTCCATTAGACGGTTCGCACTTTTTTAACTGAAACCAAAATAAGGTTAATGATATATTTGATTTATAAATTGTATAACAAAAACAGAGAAATACCAAATGGAAAACTTAAAGGGCTGTGTACACGTGCAAAAGTAATGAAACAAAAAAGTCTGTCTGTATAACGTGTATAATATCCAAATCCAAAATTATAGCAGAGCGCTTTCGACTAACTAGTCATCATCAATGCTACTCATCACTGAATAGGCAGAATGATACATGGTACTAAATCAATGTACTTAAAACTTTTAACATGTAACAAATACAAAACAAAATACATTTTATTTTTTTATATTTATGGCTTAAAAGCCGCCGGCATTTATGTAGACATGATGAATGCCTACATAAATGATGATAATGATACAAAAAATCTTAAAGTAACAAAAAAAATCCATTTTTATAGTTGCTACTTCTCATCTTAGCAGGGCAGTATTATATGGGGAGTAAAAATGGCCTAAATGCTTTTGAAGCGTTTTCCCTTTGTGGATAATAAATAAAAACGCGAATTTATACTTTATGGTACGGATGCTTAACACAAATTTTACCCCTGGAGTGATCGGGTGATGTAAAAAATGCGTGATAAAGTCTAGCAGCACATACTTAGGGACACTTATACTAGGATTTTTGAATGCAAAAAGCGTTTACGTTAGGTCCTTATTCGTTTTATTTTAAAGCGCCCCCTAAGTAAGGAATATTTCAATAATAAACAACGTTTACATGTAACTTCCCTCGTAAGCAGTTCTATTTTTTATAAAGCGAAGTATCTATTCAACAAAATGAAAGTTCCGTTCGGTACAACTGATCGGTGTATTATAACATTCTTTTATGAAGGGAAATGGAACATGACACAGTTAATATACTTAGATTGTTATTACCGAAAAACTATGTATCTAGTAAAATTGTATCATATGTTTAGTTCTTTAGTAAAAGGAAGGATTTATTTCAAGGAAGGTTTCGAGCAAAAGTAATTTACAGTTTATTTTTGTAGTACTAACATTTCGATGCAGATTCCGAGTTGGGTCCGGTCAGAAAAATGGTAACATTGCGTCCGGGTCCTAAAATTGCCTGACCAAATTCTGTCCAAGGTATAGGTAGTCGAAAAAAATATGTATTTAGGTGGATGTTACTCAGTTTTGTAAGTAATCCTGTTTTTATAATTATCAGACGGCCTTTTTGGTTAGCCCAGCTTAGGCTTTTTTTGGTTGTCGTAAAACGAGTTCTATCACACATTCTGTCTGTTGAGTCAAAAAATACAAAATTATATGTACGGAAATTCATGAAAGCATTAAGAGTATAAAAATCATCTGCGGTGGAATTTTTTCATGTGCTAAACTTGAATAAAGTCAATTTCGGTATATTGCTTTTTATATAAATCACTAGATTATTTTTTTGTTTATTTAATTGTCTTATAGATTAGTTCCTTAATAAATGAAAGGATTTATTTCGGAGGAGGTTCCCAGTGAAGCTAACTGTATGTAACATTGAGGGGCTAAAACTTTATACAAACACTACACTTTCTTTATCTCTTAAATTCAAAGCACAGCTATATGCGTTTACATGTGTGCTCATGGGATATGCGGTCATATACCGGCTAACTAAACGCGCAGACATATACTGCCAAAATTTCAATACCTATAGCTCGCGCATTGCTATCAACCGCCAAGGGTTTTATTAACGATAGTGAAATGGTTTAAGATTCATCGGAGAAAGAAGGTATATAGATGCTGCCAAACCTTTTTTAACTAAAGGCCGTTTCTGGCTTGGTTTTGCTTGAAGTTCTATACTCTGATGACCTTTTTTGTTGTCGCATAGTATTTATTAAAGGAACCATTTTATACATCTCTGCCACCGTTTTTTGTGACCAGAGTTGACCGCTGATCCTACCTATCCTATTTTTAAGAGTGAGTGAAGTAAACGAGCTTAAAAAACTACATTCTCAAAAAGATATTACTCCAATTATATTATGAATAGCAGGACATATTAAATCATTTTTAAAATGTGCAATGTTGAAATGAAAAAGAACTGTTTTTAGGTCTAATGTTTAAACCGGCAACGTGGAAAGTTAATAAAGATTGGATTTATCTATTTAAAACATAAGTTTAAACATTATAATTCACAAACAATCAAAGCATTCCAAAAAGTTACATTTCATCCCTTTTTTTATTTTATGTTTGATTCTAAGCCCTATAAATTCTTAGAGATGCGATGTTGTTATTTAAAAAAATCGGTAAATTCCTTTACCCGACACTTCCCTCGTTATATTTTTTTTCCATTTGTTATGAATAGTGAAGTGTGACCCAATTTAGGTCAGTACATAGTCACAGTATATATGGGTTACATATACTGTCTTTTCATTTTTATTTGTTCCATCATATTGGATCCCTACCAATATTTTACTATTTTCTTTCAACCTATGCCACACTTGACTTTTGAGCATAATAAAGTAAATTCAATAAGTAGTTTTTACGACACATACCGCCATTTTGCTATGTCATGTTAAATTGGTACCAGTTAATCTCATTTTCACATCTAATTTTTCTGCAGAAACGAGATTTTTTGAAAATTTTATTTAGCCGCCATTTTGTTTCACCATCTTAAATTGAAACCCATATTAGCAATCTTTACCTACTCTGTTGGTCCGCAGATACTTCCCAGATATTAAGTTTCTATAGTGATTTTGGTTAACGATCCTCTTGTTGTTACGTTTAAGTCGTATATCTTGATCTGCAGATATTTCCTAACCCCAAATAATACACCACTCTAAAAACAAGAAGATCGTTAACGAAAACCATTTAGAAACTTAATATCTGGAAAATATCTGCGAACCAACGAAATAGGTAAAGACTGATAATATGGGGTTCATGCAGGATATAGAAACTATATGTGTCCTGAAGATGCAACAATAAAGTTGAGAAACGTCGACTATTTAAAAGTAGACTTTTAAATAGTTTTTTACTGGACCTTAACGCCAAATAATACACCACTGCAATATAAGAACAAGAGATGTGTTAACGGAAGCTATTTAGAAACTTAATATCTAGGAAATATATGCGGAGCAACGGAGTAGATAAAGACTGATAATATGGGATTCATGTAGGATATAGGATCTATATATTATGTGTCCTGAAGATGCACAAATTAAGTTCCGAAACGTCGACAATTTATAAAAAGACTTGTTTTTTTACTGGATCTTAACCCCAAATGATACACCACTCTAACAATTTTTTTAAACATTGTTCAGCCATATTGGATTTTTACCAAAATATTACCAGGTCATCCCCATATGACTCTTAATTTTTGTTCAACATTTGGAGTCAATCGGGAAAGTAGTATTTAAGCTATGTCGCGAACTGACAGACAGACAGAAAGACAGAAGGACCGACAGACGGACCGACGGAGTTGATAAGACAATATTTTTTGGCATCTGGTGACGCGAAAACGTAAAGATGTGTAAAAGTGACAGGGTGACTTTTTCACGATTACATTTATTTGGCCGGCACTTTGTTCGGCCCTCTTGAATTAGTACCACTATTTTAATAGTTGATCCCTACACAACAGTTAGTTATGGCACACAATTTGAAATCAAACCATTAAAATTTGAAGTCAATCAGGTAAATAGTCTTTAGGCTATGCCGCGAAGTGACAGACAGACAGACCGACAGTAAGACCGACGGAATTGATAAAACATATCTTTTGACATCCTAGCGACGCTAAAACGTAAAGAAGTGTAAATATGAGAGGGTGCTTTTTAAAATATCATTGTTTGTACTATAATTAAACGAACAATTAATAATAGTCCAATTTAAGTGCAAAATCATACACAGCTCAAAAAATTTAACAATATACACTCTCTAAGTGGTAACGATGTACAGATGAAAACTCAAGGTTTTAAAGGAGTATATAAATGTACAAATGAAACATAACACAAGTCAAAAGTCATTTATTTATTATTATTTATATTATTTATTTTTAGGATAAAATTAGCAAAGAACCAACCACGAAAAACAAAGTAAAGATACAGGCATTTTCTATGTATAGAACTGCGCTAGTTAATCGTCAATAGGATTCAATGGATTCAATATTGTATGTGTAGTGTCCTCACGAGCACGAATAACTTACCTCCCTATCATGGTTGTATCGATTTTTCGAATTAAAACAAATTTATGGTATGTAGGAAATATCTATGTGCTTTCTTGCATTAATGTGAAACCTAAACTTACACAGTTTTGGTCATAAATACATTAACTGTTATAACAAAAAAAAAAGACTTCTTAGATCCGACTAAAAAACAAAACAAGATACAATATTTATTGTCTTATGTAATTTGATAAGTTAAACCGTTTCACAAATCCTCAGATTATATTCTAAGAATATTCTCATGAAAGCCAACCTATATTATTTTGCATTGATTAATGCAACTGAGAACCCTTTTATCTATTTCATTCTCAGTCTCCTTCTATGTGTATTAAGCTCTAATAATACTCACCTAAGGATAAAAATCCGGCAATCCAAATGCATGTCAGCATTGTTAATATAAGTCACCCTTTTTCCTAATCATTTAATATGCAAATTGTTTTTAACATTTCACATTATTTGAAGAATATATTGGATTTCAGTGCTAGTAGTGAAGTATTTGTAGGTGTTTATTTTCTTCTCCATTTATTTTATTTTGTTGCAGATCTAAAATTTAAAGCAATAATTAAATTTATTCTGAATTTAAGTAGGTTTTAGTCGAATAACCAAAAGCAAGAAATTAAAGGGTACGCCACACAAGGACGAAAAAATCGATTGCTAGAAATTTGTCAATTTGTATACCAAACCATCCGGAGCTGTTCTTATAACCCACTCGTTAAGTATTAATATATATATATATATATATATATATATATATATATATATATATTTGTTATTATGTACACATTTGTCTTTCTGGACCGCAAATTTTTAAAATTTGTGTTTCTTGACCTTCGAAATGCTCCAGCTCGGTAAGGGTAAATATGCCTCTATGGGGTCGATGCAGATGGTTAATTTTTCGAGATGGTACATTTTTTTCGTTCGTTAACGGGCAATATCAGAGTCTACAATGTCGCTAAAAAAAATAAAAATCGTATATATATATATATATATATATATATATATATATATATATATATATATATATATATATACATATATATATATATATATATATATATATATATATATATATATATATATATATATATATATATATATATATATATATATATATATATACATATATATATATATATATATATATATATATACATATATATATATATATATATATATATATACCATATATATATATATATATATATATATATATATATATATATATATATATATATATATATATATATATATATATATATATATAAATATATAGGGTTTCTTCAGAATGTTTAATAACTACTGTTAAAGTAGTCCGGTTCAGAATAATTGCTTTTTTCAGGAAGGCAGGAAGTATTAATATTCTTATTTTTTGTTTTATGTACTTTAAATACCTAAGCGGTATTTAAATTGTCGCTGACTTTAGTATGTTATGTGGTTTCGTAACATATATATATTTACGGGGAGTTAAAGCAATCCGGTTCGGAGTAGTGGTATTTTCCAATAACCGGGGGATTCAACAACAGCTTTAATTTAATTTTTTTATATTAAGTACTGGGTATATAAAAGCGTAATTTCTGAAGACGTTGCGGGCTGTTAATCATCAGCAACCATTTTGGTGGTATAGATTAATAGTAGGTATAAATAGGGTTTTAGTTGTTTGAGGCATTGTGAATTGAGAGCCCTAAATTTGTTTTCTTAGTGTAAATTTTAGACGATTAAAAATATTGATTTTTCCATTAAGGATTTATTCTCTATTGTATTAATATTATAATGAATAGGATATATGGGGTATTTTAATCGCGAAATTTTGTGAAAAATATAAGTTGAAATGAAAAAAAAATTTGTAGAAAAAAATATAATGCCTACAGGAATGTGTGTATATGTGTTCACAAAATTCGCTCAAATGATCACTTGAGAAATTTAAACCAATCCGTCTCAAATTTTTACCAAAAATATCATGGGTTAAAGTCTTGCGGGAATTAGATTTGAGAGTGCACACACCAATAAAAGTCTAATTGGAAACAGATACAGTTAAGGTTATTGTTTTGACATGAAAAAATTGTGGAATTCTTTGACGTAGATACTGGATTTTTTTTCGTTTACCTATGTTTTAACAAACATCTACTTTATATATTTCAAAAAACAGCGAAATACCTCAGATTTATTTTATTTTTGTATATAATTTTTTTTCATCATACATGGTACTTAGCTCTTATGAGACACCCTGCTGAAAAAAAAATATTCAAAAACAATTTATATACAAAAAAACTAAATTTATTTAAAAAATATATTTATTTATACAGGAGGGATTCAGGGTAAAAATAACCCCTATTTTTTAATGGTAATTATTTTGACATTTTGATTTTTAGAATATTAGACCTGAAGGATTTTTACGTAAAAAAGATACTCTTGATTAATATCGATAGGACAAATAGTTTTCGAAAAAATTGCAAATTTCTACATCAATGCACGTTATTTACCTCCTTAGACGCTTGGTGAAGTTTCTCTCGGTTATTCAAAGAATACATATGTATTTTGTTTTTTGATGATTTTTGGAAAGTCGTTTGTGGCGAAGATAAAGGGTGAACTAAATATTTTTGCTTATTACATATAAAGCTTATTAATCCACAAAAACTGTTGAAAATTACTACCACCACCTAGGATACATAAACCTAATATTCTCCTTATTGATTGATGAACTACTTCAAAAACGCCAGAGTTGCTTCTTATTGTATTTGATTGATCAAATCATCGATCTCGATATGTTGCTGTTAAAAAATCAACAGCAGCCACATACACCTCACAGGTGAGTCTTTCTAGTAGAAGTACCAGTCCAATTAGCTAGTCACCAACAATTCCAACGAAAACTGATGCTGCAAACAATCTCCACATACCTCATGTGGAGTTTCGTCAGCCCATACATGGTTGGTATGAAAATTAATTAATGCATTTCTTGAGACACGCATTGCGTAGACAAAATGTAATGCGTGGAGAAAAATCAATAGGAAGAAATGCCTAAACGAGTTGTCTGTCGTATGGATACAACAAAGAGTCCTTGAGAATTTTCCACATAGTCTTATTACTTACTTTTCAAAGCATTTGCAATTTTCTCGTAGAAGTCCCGGATCTTCCTCTACGATGTTCAGAATATGTTCTTCGATTTCTACCCTTCGTGCTGTCAGTGGTTTTTCTAGTCCCCCACTTGTTTCAATGCACCTGTTTTATAAAGACGTAGATGAATACATTAGAACATTTCTCTATCAGGAACAATACGGTTAGAATATCGTTCGAATTGCCATCAGTAACAGCAAGTCCATACATGAAACGCATGTCAGTCATCTAGGCATTCAGGCTATTAAGTAGAGAATGCAACGCAATTACTGTAAACAAAATGACAAATTACGATACCTATTCAAAAGACACCCACGTTTAAAGTGATTTTGTTGTCGATATCTGCTATGATTTAAAAAAAGAATATCCATTCTTTCGGAATTTTAATAAAAGTAGTTCAACAACACAGTTTCCTGAAATTCCTTCCTTGAAATACAGGGTATCAAATTGTATTAAGATATTTCTTTTCTTTAGTACCCTATATTTCGAGAACGAATAATTTATTAATTCACCTTAGAGGAAAAAAGTTGTTTATCGAGATCTACCACATACTTACTAAGTATTGTAAAGTTCTCAGCAACTTCACCTAACGCCTTAGTAGTTCAGTAACGTGCATCGATGTGGAAATTTGCAGTTTTCTCGAAAACGATTAGCCTTATCGATGAACTAAGAGTATATTTTTTACGTAAAAATCCTTCAAGTATCATATTGAAAAATCAAAATTAAAAAAAAAACATTAACAAGGGGGGGTATTTTTAACCTTAACCACTCCAGTATGCTACTCTTCTGATCCTAAGCTCAGATTCTGATTCAGGGTCAAACGTTTGTGATAGTACACCAAATCTCATAACTTCGGTATGAACGGTTTCGAAAATATTAAGGAAAAGCCGACTTCAAGATGCCCCATTTGCACTATACCCCCAAAGAAGCATTTTCCGCAAATGGTTATATGAACTTTTCTTAATAAAAATACCTAATAAATCACCCCGTTGCTGCATGTTTAGGAAACACCCATATACATTTCAAAAGCGCTTAGCACACTAACGTTAAACTAATTTCTTCTATTTTTTGGCCATAATAATCCAAAAAAGACGAATATATTTTTATTGTAAAGCGGTTAGTGAAAAAAAATGGTGAAACATGTTAAATTTCTTTTATCACTTTTTATATTAAATATTTTCCATATTTTACAGGGTAGCATTTGGGAATACAAGCATCTAATACAAATAGCTTTTTATATCCATAATACTTCGCTTTTATAAAAAACGGTAAAACAGGATAAACTTATCTTCTTTTTTAATTCATACAAAAACAACATTTTTTTGTATATAGGTTCACTCTAAGGAGGTGAAACATCTCCGTAAAAACAAAATTAAAATTTTAGGTTTTTATTTTAAAGGGGTGAAAAACGCCCTATGTTGTCAAAAAAAATTTTGACTACATAACGTTATTCGGGGGGGAAAAACAACTCTTTAAAAGTATAGTTTTTTTTTTATTTTAGAAACTGTTATTATTTTTAAAAAATTATTAAACAAATATTTTATTGCATATTTTTTGCATATCGATTTGGATTTTCGATATTAGGTAGGGTGGTATAATATAGAAAAAATATATAACGCGCTGGGTCTATTACCAAGTTATGATCGGTTGCCAGAGATTGCGAAATCTTTGCATTTTTGTGAAAACGTATATGACACGATGAAAGTTTTCAGCTCAGGGTTTTACCCGCCAATCCCGAAAAAAAGATCGTCACTTTATACTATTTCTTTAATTTTTTCTTAAATAAATTGTCTGTGGAGGGGGGTAATACGCCACTGCCGTACACTACAAGGGAAAGAAATATTTTCTTTAACCTATAGGATGAAAAAGATGCTGTTTTCGGAGAGGTGTAATAAAATAGTATATTATGCAAAAGTGCCGAAAAACACACAATTCATACGAGTATAGAAGTTTAGTGTCATGAGCTGAAAGTAAGCGCCACAAAAACACGCTGATAAAATGTTGCTTTTCGCACGTATTTCACAGTATATTTTTCTACGACTGCACAGGAAATTTATGAAAATTAAAATTTTGATAAAATTATGATAAATACAGGGTGGGCCAACGAAAACATTACACTCCGATTTTTCAGCTTTAAAATGAAAATCTGGAAAAACGCTTGGACTTAGCTTTAACTTTAACCCCTTAGTTAGGGGGAGAACAACCTTCGAAATTTGAATAGGGGAGAGGGATCCTTCCATACCTTTTTCTAAAGGTCTCATGCAGTTCTATATGACCCTATAATTTCGCGATATTATTTAACCACAACAAAATGACAGCTTGTTAAAATTTGTTAGAGATTTGAAAGTCTGGATACAAATTAGAGTTCGTTTTTTACGTTTTTGTAAGAAGACTGAAGAACTTTCGGACCCGTCGATTTCGGATTGGAGAGGAAACAACTTGTCTGCTTTTTTCATCGTCGTAACTTCAACTTAACCCCCCTGATTTTGAATAGTGGTGAGGGGTATTGCGATACCTTACTTTGAAGATCTCATCGAATACTATCTGATTTTTTGTCAAAAAGGTTTGTGGCCTACCATAAGTTCGTTTTACCTCAGTTAATAGCAAATTTTTAAGAAGTTTACAACCGTGTCAAACCGATTGTTAATTTTTAGTAGAATTAAAATAGCGTATTCTGTGGAGGAAAGGGTGAAAATTATAAATTTGATTCTTAAAAATAATGAGTCTGCGCGAGTAACAGGAGCTTTATTTAACGTACGCCATCTTGAAAAAAATGTATGCGCTGTTTACTTTTTGCAACAGGTGGCCAAATTTGACGCTACTGGTTCAGTCAGAAATAAAAAGAGGGTGCATGAAAGAGATGAAGCGACTGAAGTGGCTGTTTTAGGTCATATAGCAACGGATCACGCACAACAATCCGGCGAATCCTTAAACAACATAAGTTTCATCCTTTTAAGATACGATTGGTTCAGGAACCGAACGAGGATGATTTCGATTGCCGACTCCAGTTCTGTGAACTGGTCAATGAAATTAAAGAAAGTAAAAAGGCATAACTGTCAGTATTGGTTAGATGAAAATCCATACCCGGTGATCTTAATAGCGAAATTTAACTAAAATTATTGGAGAATGATATTTTTTCCAGCCCTCGTGCAAGTATTGGAGAATGAACTTCAGTCTCCAGTCAGAGTACGCCACTGCTTTAGTAAAGATCATTGTATTTTGATCTGTTTTTAATACATTTTATTTTTTAACTTTTAATTCCTTCGAAGTGCCTGGGAATCCAGTTGAGAAGTCTGTGCATCTTGCGACATAAAGGCAACTTTCGTAGTTTTTTCCAAGGGGCCTAATTGTATGTAGATGTTTGTCCTTAACATGTTTTGACGTTTTGAGTCGTAATGCCTCCGTCTGCATGCTGATCCATCGGTTGCTCAACCTAAAAACTCCTCTCATCTGTGGCTTGTACAAATTTTTCCTATTGGTCTGCCATCCTACCTATTTGGCTAAAGTAACGTTAGAAGATCTCCACCGCTCGATTGAAAAGTGGAACTACAGAACCCTGAAACAAAAACAGAACTCGGCGTGCTGCAAATGAGCGTATGTCATGAATTTCTAACCGGCATGAGAAGATGGCCGCAGCAGAGCAAGTTCTACCGTCAGAACGAAGGCTAAAGAAATATAACCTGTTATCTTATTGCATTGGGGAACGACGATATAGAAATGAGCAGTCTAATTTGATCATCAAAGAAGTCATAAATAAGTATCTTAGCGACGTTAAGATCAGGAATGCCTACCGCAGACCTAATAGTCAACCGGAGAAATCTAGGCCCATACTAGTTGAATTACTAAACTATTCCAGAAAACAGAAATTTTTAAAAATGCTACAATGTTTAAAAATTCTGGAATTTTTGTGACGAATGATTACATAAAGGAAGACTACAATAACACGAAAGAGGTACTGGAAACTGGTAAAACTTTTCGAAATAATACTCGTAGTTTACGTATTACACCAGTCGGTTCACAGTCAAATGGAAATGGTAGCAGTATCAGTGCACCGGCTTCAACTAGACTATTTAATGCGCGTACTGCAGAAAATATCCACGCCGGAGGTGCATTGGATTTGAATCTTCAGTCTAGGAGGAGCAATAAATAGACAGTATAATATATTTTTTATTTTTATTCTGTAATATACTTCATTTTCATTAGTTAAGTATTGATAAATAAATATATTTGTGCTTATAATTTGTCTTGACTGGGTATTCTTTTGCTTAAAATAATATAAGAGTGGAATGTCCTAGCTGCATATTGCATATTTAAATATTAGATCTCTGATAAGTGGCTTTGTAAAATGTTGCGCGCTTGTGGTTGATTATGATATATTCTTTGTAAATGAAGCGTGGCTTAATGAGAGAATTTCCTGGGAAGCGGTTGCGATACCGGATTATTTTTGCTACAGATGTGACAGAGAGTCAACTGAACAACCGCGCCACGGCGGTGGAGTTGGATTGTACGTTAAATATTCTTTAAATGTGAAATTACAAATTATATTAATAGTGTCTCCGGCCTGAAATCTCTTTGAGTTCAAAGCATTCAAAACACATTCTGTCGATTTGTATTTGGACTCCGTAAATATGATCATATTTCCCATAAATTCGTCGGACTAAATTGGTTAAAATTGTATAAAACCGTACACCTTCATTACTTTACTTTTTGCCTAGGTTTTTTATAAATTCTGAACCTATCTATCTCCGTGAAAAACTTATAGCTAAAAGCGCAATACATGACCCAAATATACTATAGCCTCACAACACCGATTCACGCCACGGCTCCCTGTTAGAATTCTTTTACATTCGACGCTATAAAATTGTATAATTCCTTAAGCACTCACTATAAATCACTTCCGCTGGCGTTCCGGCGAAATATTAAAATCGGCCTTTATCATAATCAACTCATTACTCTATTCTGATTTTCTTTTTTTTTTTCTTCGTTGTTTGATTTTTTACTATGCAGTCCGATTAATTAATTATTTGTTAGTAATTTTTCATTGCACTCCTTCATTTCTTAAATATGTTGTTGAATTTTATCATATATATTTGTATTATTATGATTGTTATTATTTTAGATAGGTTTTTCATTTTAGATAAGTTTATTATTAATAACTTTCACTAGTAACATGGTTAACTGTAAGAGTAGCCTTAGGCTAAACTTCGCCATTTACATCTATTGTATTATACCTTGCCGTTGTAAAAATGATTAAATTATAAGCCATTAAGTAAGTAAGTAAGAAGACCATCATACGATCATTTTTCAACAAGATTACGCACTTCCTCATTCCGTACACCCTGTGCAACAATTTTTAGATGAACATTTGCCTCAAAGCTGGACTGGAAGAAAAGCATGTATTGTGTGGCCACCCAGGTTGCCTTATCTGAATCTAATTCAGTGTTTTTTATGGTGACATCTGAAATCTAAGAATTATGGTACCAAGCGCGAATCACTGTATGATTTGCAAAACCGTATATTTTATGAATGTCGTCAAATTACGCCCGAAATATTGCGTAATGTACGGGAAAGTTTTGAACACTTATTTTACTGCATGGAAGTGAATGATGGTCATTTCCAGAGTTTAATAAACTGATCACAAAAGTAAGTATGAACACCTGAGTATCGTACCCATAGAAGCGGTCTACATGGACGGAGGTGGTGCTAAACATTCTTCTAAAACACTCTGAAAGTTAGGAAAAATAACATTTTTAACTAAAGAAGTTGTCATCTGCCAAGAGACTATCTTTTTCAGAATTTTGGATAGGGGCGGGATTAGGCTAATGGGACGAAGATCTGCTACAGATTGAGGATTGGATATCTACAGCAAAGGACAAGCAAGCGAAAGCTAACAGGATGACGGGAAGTATCCTATCTCTAGAGAGCAGTTGATTACGTTGAATTTTATGTATGCAGAGTTTAATCAAAAGTTAGGCAAATGTTGTTGTTTCCACGACAATTTGACATACGTTTTTGTTGGTTATTATTTATATATTTCATTTCGTTATTGATGGAAATTTTGACGCGAAATTTTAGGACAGATAGTATTCGACGAGATCTTTAAATTGAGGTATTGCTACACCCCTCACCCTTATTTATTTAAAATCAGGGAATTGTGCTTCCCCCCGTTAGGGGGTTGAAGTTACGGGGATGGAAAAAGCAGACAAGTTGTTCCCCCTCGAATAAGAAATCGACGGGTCCGAGAGTGCTTCGTTTTTTTTTTTTACAAAAACACAAAAAACGAAGTCTAGCTTGCATTTAGACCTTCAAATCCCTAACAATTTTTAACAAGCTGTCATTTCGATGTGGTTTAAAATAATAAGGCGAAATTGTAAGGTCATAAAGAACGCGATAAGACCTTTAAAAAGAGATATGGCACAATCTCTTTCCTCTATTCAAATTTCGGGAATTATTCTCTCCCCAGCTACGGGGATGAATAATAGTTCCCTCAAATCAAAAATCGACGGTCCGGGCGTTTTTCCAGATTTTAATTTTAAAGCGGGAAAATGTAGAATCCGCAGAGCATCCTTGCATCGGAAAAATCCTCATTTCTCACGATGTGACGGCACACTGCGAAATACTATTTCTCACGATCTATCAATCTGCCACAATGTAGCCCACAGCTGAACTAATCATGATATGTGACTAGTTCTGCTATTGGCTTCATTGTAACGCCGTGATAGACTGCGAGAAATAGTATTTCGCACAGTGTGACGTCACATCGTGAGAAATGAAGAATTTTCAATACAGGGATGCTATGCGGATTATATGGATTTCCATAGCCTGTTGAAAAAGTATTTTCAATACGGATGAAGATTTTGAACTGCGGTTTTCGGCTTTTGTTTGATCAATATCCATAGTATACATCCCGTAAAGAATAGCCTCAGGACACCATAGCAACTGTCTTATACAGAGAGTTATATAAGACCCTGTCATTTTTTTTTTAGTTTGTTCGACCATAATACTTACTATGGAAGATTTCTTGTTCTCTTTTTGCAACCAAAACAATTTAGAGCGAGATACGAAAAAAGAATTTCCAGCGATTTTTTCTTCATTTCCGACATATGAGGTTTTTTCGAAAAATTGATTTTTTTAAAAATAATGTGCTGAACAAAGCCCACTTTAATCAAAGGTATGTCAACCAAATTACACCTTATATCTCGAAAGTAACGCCGTTTTGAGCAGACACCATGACCGGTTTACCATCACTCCATTCTCCGGAGGACTACGTAACATTTTTAAACCTAAACGAGATCTCATTTTAAATCTTGAACAGGTTAATTAAATTTTAATCCAATATTAACTTGTACAAATAGAAAACTATATGAGAATAAGTACTTTATGTTTAAATTTTATATGATATATATTTTTTGCATGCGCTATATTTCTTTTTTCAACGATTTTCTACTTTAAACAAGTTTTTACATAATTTCTTACCTATATTAAAAAGAAGTGTATTGTATACTATATATTTTTATCTATTTTATAGATCATATGTCGATAAAATCTTGAGTTATGTCTACACCTAAGATAAATTTATATTTATATTTTTGAATCGATTTCCTAGTTCACCAGTCTTATTATTTATACCTGGTATACTTTTTGCAAATATCCAGCAAACAAGTTCAAAATTCACAATATCTTATTAGAGAACACCTATAGTCATAACAATTGACTTGTTTGAATAACAAGGTCGTAAATCTCTGATACTTTCGATTGTCAGACTGCGGTAAAAAAATCTAGTAAAAATATAGTGCAGAAATAGAGGGCAAACGGTACAACCACTTGATGAATTACAGTTATCGGGGGATTTTATATGCAAGTATGAAGCTAAAGCAGCTGAATATATAAGATAAATACTGCTGATTGTAAGTTGAATAACATGATTTAAATCCATAGATCTCTATTATTTTCGAACATCAGACTGTGGTAAAAACAAACCTGGTAAAAAAGATTATTTGAATTACAGTTAGCTGAGGATTTTATATGCGAGTATAAAGATAAAGCGGATGCATATATGATAAATACTACTGATTGTAAGTTGAATAACAAGCTTTAAACTAATAGATTCCTATTAACTTCGCCCATCAGACTTTTCGAACAATTTTTATCCCTCTATAGTTGTCCTATATTTCTTAAAACTTACTTCTCTCTTTCACGACATGCTCTTTATTTTAAACAATTTTTACCTCACAACTAATTATCTTACATCTAAACTTCTTTCTACGTTCAACTATTTACGTTCCTTATTTCGAACAATTTTTTACCTCTCAACAACTGCCTTATATTTCTTAAAACTGATTTCTCTCTACGTTCAACTCTTATGTTACATATTTCGATCAACTTCTTTATCTTTCTACAGTTGTTTTATGATTCTTAAAACTAATTCCCTCCACGCTCAACTGCTTCTCACTACCAAGCTCTCTTATATATTTCGTAGAATAACTGCTCTCAACGCTTAACTGTTTCTTCCTTACGACTATTTTGCCATAGTTAGGAAGACAGATAATTAAGTTGCTAGCTAGATTAGGCAGACAGATGGATGGATGGATAGATAGATAGATTTTTTTCCGGCTATTGTAATATAAAGAAGTAACTACAACTCTCGATAATAAAGTTGAAATACCAAATCTGCATAGGAGAGGCGTTATGCCCTGCAGCGATAGTTAAAAACTATATAATTATTGAGGGTGAAAAGTATTCAAGTCCATCATAAACCAATCATTCTTCATTCGCGCAGATATATATCAAATCTTCGGTATCTGAATTTAATGAATACAACTAGATATCGCTAAACAAGAGCAAGCAACTTAGCGAGAACAAACAGGTGTCGACTTGTCTTCAGCCGATGCATGCGTATGTGGTGTAGTTATATAAGCGAACGGGGTAAGTATTTTATAATATAAATAATGTGGATATGCTTTTAGCAAATTCCTAAACAGGTTCCCTGAAAAAGGCAGCGCATGAGTCAAAGAGAACAGTATTCGCTATCTTCTATTTATTTGTTTACACCTTTAAGACACCTTCTGGTTTTATCTTCACTAGTTGACTATATTTATGTAATTGAAAAATAGTTAGGTGACTAACTATATAAAAAGATAGGCTAAGTTACACACACACATATTTAATTTAAAAAATATAATAGCGTACATGGATGTATTATAAATTAATCCGTAGATGCGTTTATTTCTCGACCTGCAACTGTCTTCTTCATCCTCGGTAGACAAAGAGTAGTTTTTTTCTCATAGTTAATTGACTGGAGGAATTCATTTGTTAATATTTTGAGATGCTCAGGAAGCCATAGAGTTTTTCTTCCTTCCTTGAATGTTGCTAATATTCTTCTACCATAAATTGTTTCAAATGCTTTCAATTGGAAAAGCTGATGCTCTAAATTAATGTCCATATCACTAAGTTTTAGTATTTCATATTTTGACTACTTCACTGAATTCAAAATATTTACTTGAGTGTTCATTTTGGTTTAATACCATCTAAGATTTTAAAGGGATAAGCTTTCTAAAGCGGAGTAACCGACAGACTACTTCGTCGCAAGGAATGAGAATTAGGGATGTCTCCACACTATTTATATTATAAAATATTTACCCCCCTCCACTTATACAACTGCATTCCAAACGTATGCATCAGCTGAAAGCAAGTCACCAACTATATATTCTCGCTATGTTGCTTGCTCTTCTTTAGCTATATCTAGTTGTATTTCGCCCTCAGTAACTACTTATACAATTTTGAACTTTCGCTGCCGGGCATAACACCTCTCCTATGCAGATTTGTTTCTACTTTATTATCGAGAGTTTTAGTTACTTCTTTATGTTAAAATAATAGCAAAAAATTGTATACATCTATCCATCCATCGATCTGTCTGCATATCAAGCTAGCAGCCTAACTGTCTTCCTAACTATGGCAGAATAGTCGGGAGGAGCATAAACAGTTGGGCGTAGCGAGAATTTAGTTTTGGGATACATAAGGCAACTGTTGAACGGTAAAAAAAATCATTGAAATATATTATATTACAATTATAAGTAATACCGATGTCACCAGAGCTGTCAGACTTAAAAATATTTAGGTCATTTATTGACTTAAAGCATTTTATTGACTTAAGTCTTTTCATTTTAAGTAATTTTCAAAAATTGACTTAGGACTTAAGCTATTTTATAAATGATTTCTACTTTTTTTTGACTTATTACATTTCCTCGAAAACTTAAGTCTAAGTCTAAGAAACACTTATTACGAGGAAAGCTCATCAGATTTCAGAGTAAAGCCAATTTACACATTATGGTTTTTTGCTCAATACTGTATCTCATAATAAGTGTTTCCTTTTCCTAAGAAGAAGACAAGATAGCACTATTAAGCTTGTACATGTAACCAAATAACTATATATAAAGTAGATAATATCACGATATGACATCCTTCACTATACTTTATAAAAAGGAGTACTACGAGGGAAGTGTCGAGTAAAGCGAATTTACCAATGTTTTTAAATGATAGTTACATGTTTCGATACTATATGCATACATTTTTTTCTCACTAGCTTTTTCTAACCCCCAACAATTTAGGAGACAATTAAAAACCCTAAAATGTTTGTATTAACCTTTTTTCCATATCTGCTATATTTTACCTAGACTTATCGGCGACCCTGTATATGCATATAATTGTTTGGTAGTAACTTTGTTCAAATCATCTAAACTGTAATTTATTTCACTGTTTTCAAGTAGCAAAAAGATTGGTCACTTTTAACTAAAACAAGAAATATTGATTTCTAAATTAAATCTTAAAACATACTTTCTTAAGAAACATAAAAAAATAGGGGAAAAACATATTTCATTTTTCAATATATTCAAGACCTATGACTTAAGACTTTTTTAATTTTCAATCGACTTATGACATAAGACTTAAGTCAAACTGACTTGTGACAGCTCTGGATGTCACTATTATAAAACTACTACGCGCTTACCCCAAGTCCCTTACATGGATGTCAACAATATAAACTTTAGGCAAAACTATACTACTACTACTATACACACCTTTCCAGTGGCGTATATAGACAGTGCTTCTTGAGGGGTTTTCTAAACTTTAATAATGTAGAAGCGATGAGACGATCGAAAATTTCAAACACCACAAAAAAGTCCTGGGTTTCTGTTTTCCACGTAAGTAAACGTCTAAAAAAAGGTCATAATTTTATTTTTGTTTCAAGTGAAACTGGCTCTGGATGGGTTTTCACCGCCTATTCTGCAAAAAGAGTCCTTCCTTTATAATGTTTGTATCATTTTAGTTTAAATATAAGTGGCTCTGGGAAGGGTTTTAACCCCCAAACCCCCTTTAAATACGCCACAGCACCTTTTAAATATACATACAGCAAACATTTTTCATAAAGTGCACTGCAAGAAAATTTAGGGATCTTGTAAATATTTTGCAACTATGGAGCAGAATAACCTATGCAGGGACAAAGTAGCCTCATTTGACAGTACATTTAATCTGTATTTATTATTATTTTTTATTAGTTCTTAGAAATCACAGTCCAGATGCGACGCCCCAACATCAGACAGAGCTGTTTGTTTTTAGTAGTATTAAATACTCTGGCCTATATTTTCAAGTGCTTATCCATGGGATATGTAAAGGCGGTCGATACCTTACCCTGAATAAATTCAAATAACTAAGTAAATAGTATATGTAAAGCATACTACAATATAAAAAAAATAATAGAAAAAATACAATTTCCAATTTTATATCAATGTTTTTGCGAGGTTAACAAATATAACTTTCTGTTAATCTCTTAACGAAAAAATCAAAACAGATTTAAAAAAATTCAATTCTACATACAATTCTACATTCTAGGCAAATATCTTTCTCCGAATATAACACGATCACAGCTTGATTCTCTATTGTACTTGCTGTTGTTTCATGTGTTTCGGATCACTATTATATGTACGGGATTTACTATCTGAATCATCTTTTGTCATAATAACATTCCAATTATATTTGTACATAGTTTTTGCCGCAATATTCGATTAATAATAATAATAATAATCGTAGTAATAATAATAAATAAATAAATAATATCTCTGTAATAATATTCAAAAGACAAAATTGAAGCGGGTTTCCTGTCTTAACCTACGTTGTATTTATCCAAAAAATAGTATATGTATAAAGTGTAATTTAGGCATAGTTAACAGATAAGAAATATCTAAATATATTAGATTACCTTAAAAAACAGTATTTTATTATAATTGGATGCTGGTATGGTGTATATCAGTAATAAAAAAAAATAAATAAATAAAATAAAGTTGGTCACCATCGAGGCACAGAATGGTGAAAATTGATATTTTACTCATTAAAAGTTAATTGACTGCCTAGTCAATCAATAGATATCATCAGGTATTTTATTATATTTTACAAAAAATCTGGTAACTAAATGATCTTTCATAAAGGGTTGTTGCATGAAGTGGATGAGTTATTAAATACTTACTTCTGAATTTTCTGGTATAAATGGTCTGGGTATTTTTTTAAAATTATTGTATTAAATAAAACTAAATTATGAGGCAGTCTTCTTCTATTCATATTCCACCAGTCAATTTCTCTCAACCTGGCATTTACCCCCTGTCATATTTTGTTATACCCCCAATAATGCGAACACGGGAATTATGTTTTTAAGTTAGTATTTAACAAATGCCTAAATAAATATAACTAAATAAAAATACAATTTTATTTAGTACATTTTACCACATTTTTCTCACCTAAAGAAGAGGTCACAGAAACGTGGAAAATATTTCAAATGCATAAAAAAAATTATCAAAATGCATTTCTGTTTGAGCTATCTAATTACTAAACGATTAGAGGGTAGATGGATCCATGGCATGTTTATATTCGGTATTTAGACAATTAAAATTCGACGGGACTGACACGACACATTAGTAGTAATTGACTCCAGAACGACAAGAACATTCAGACAACGGATGCAGATGTAATTTTAAAACGCCTAGGGATAAAGCCAGCCTAAGAAACATACATTCATATTACTACGGAGACAAAACTAAGAAACAAGTTAATAAAAACAACAAAATACTGGAGACCAATCTTAACAGAAAAATGTGGGTAAAACCCGAAACGCATAGGCATGTTCTGCATTAACATATGTTTGCAATTGTAGCATTAAGCAGAAAAGTGCAAAACAATTTACTTCAAAAGATGATTCTTAGGGGTATCATATTATATTCATAGTAACTAATTAGTACATAATAAAAACAGAAGCATTATCTGCTTTAATAATTGTCATGATTGGTTCGATGCAAGGTGACCAAATTTGGAAGCTGTTATTTATTTATTTACATTAATGGGTATGTAAAATCTTGAAAGAAGCAAAAATAGACTTAAAATTCTTAATCTAACGAGACAGTTAATATAGTCGTCTAGCAAACAAAACAGCTACATACTCGTATTTATATGTCTATCGGTTTTTTTAGGCTATATAAGTGTTAGTTATAATGTTATGTAGTCTGAAAAATAAATTGTATATGTAGAATGTCTAAGAATGCAAATATTTCTGACAAAAACGCATAGCTGCAAGGTTAGCGGCAAGTGAACGTATTAAAACATATGTAAATAAGCTACTATATAGCATGATTAAATATATAGTAGACATTTCTAAGTAAAAATTAGGCTACAGTACATTCCAAGTAGGTTACAAATATTTCTTTTTCTATGGATCTAAAAATGTTAATATTATATTATCACGGGTAAAACCATTTATCTAATACAAATAGACTTTAAATACTATAAACAGAAATTGTTTACGCCATTATTTATACAATGAATATAGTTATCCTGTAGTTGCTAAAAAAGGAGCTTTAAACTTAAATTTAGTTTGTTTCTCAGAAAATTAAAAATATTCTATGTATTGTCCGATCGATACTCAGCATCCGTCAAGACTCGATTGTGAATGGGTATATGTATGTGTTTTACTATGTCTTTGTTTCGTGGATGTAAGTTACCCATTTTATGTTTTGCCACAACTTTAAAAATTCCTGCCAGAATATCTTCCCGTGTTGGAATAGCCTTGATAAAGACATAATAAATATCGAAACGTCGGCATTTTCTGAATAAAAGTAGATTTAATTTGTTATTCTGAACCTACAAAAACAACCTACCATTGTAAAGAAAATAAGGGCACTATACTGCTAAAAGATTGACTTATTCGGCGGAGTGTAAAAAGTGTTGTTTCGATACGACGATGTAAAGATACAGAAACAGACTCCCATTATAGTGCGAATCGATTATATATATATATATATATATATATATATATATATATATATATATATATATATATATATATATATATATATATATATATATATATATATATATATATATATATATATATATATATATATATATATATATATATATATATATATATATATATATAAAACGGTATCTTCTGAATATAAATTCAAAAGCAATTATTTAAGAAGTTGGCGACGACTTCCTGTTTATCTTTTCTTGTTTAGAAGTTCTTAGTTATAGCATTTCGGAATACCGGAACTTAAATCAATATACATTTGGAGACAGCATTTCAAAGCAAGCTACAAAATTGCCGGGACAAGTAAACGAAAAAAGACAGTTTTTAATAGAAGACCCAATCGTATTTTCACCAAACCTTGCGCAGTTCATTATGTCGACTCAATGTCCAGGGTTACCAGACGTTCGGGATTGTCCAGAACTTTATCCTATAAATTCAGACTTGTGGGTTACTCTTCCCTTCTTGAAATACATATTAAATTTATTTATCATATTATTATTAGATCGCTACCAATTGTATCTAGGACGTAAAATTCCATAGGTACCGTAAACTGGGGCAACTTTGGTACGATTTTTAGGGTTTTTTGTTAATAGAGTTCTTGTTATATGAAATATTTAAACCGGAGCAGTGTCATTTAACATCTTTATTATAACACAAGAAATGGCTCAAATATGAAATCAAAATTCTAAGCAGTACTGTCCTAAAGTAGCCCCGTGTGTCGGGGTAACTTTGGTATAGAAATATTTTACACGTAAATAGCCATAAGGAAGCATTTTGTCCTAAAGAAGGACACATGGCTATATAAATAAAGCTAACAAACGTTTGAGATAATATGTTTTCTTAATATTAGAGCAGTAGATATATATTTCTAGAACTAACAAATACGAATAGCAAATACAGATTTTCACAGATTCTAATGATTAAAATTTAATCTTAAAAATAGAACAACATATTTTTCTTAGATAGGTACAACGAAAGTTTACGACTTATTGTCTAAAACATGCAATAAAAAATATTTGTGTTAAGTAAAAAGGTCAATCTACTCTCTAATTTTAGGTATCCAATAACTCCGGAACATTAAAAATATTCCTGTTTCCTCTTTTAATAGGCTCTTTTAGCTTCATTATAATTTCTTCATTCGTGTAAAAAATTTCATATTTTTGGGAAGGCCCCTTCCATTGTTTCCATATGCAGCCATGACATTTGTGACTGCCCCAGTTTTAACAATCCTAGTTATTTGACCAAGATAGTATTTCACATCGTAGACTACAGCTACATAGTCACCAACATTAGTTTGTTCCACTGAATGTCTTAAAGACTGAGGGGTAGCTAATGTTGAAGGCCTTTCCTCTATGACTGAGGCCTCTTCATTATGCGAGTGCTTACTACTATCTTCACTTTCGGCGTATTGAACACTGTCAGCTTCACTGTTATCAGAGCTATCCGAACATTTTCGCTGATATGTTTTTACCTTTTTTTGGATTCCAGATGTTGAAGGTTGGTTTCCAGATGTTAATGGCTGATGGGTTCCAGATGTGGGTAGTTGAAGATTCAGTGTGATATCTGCAGCAACCTGGCCTTTTTTCATATCTTCAACGGTAATCCAGGCACATTCATCTTCTTTCTTCTGCGAACTTGAATTGTTGTAGCCTCATTTCGCAGTTTTTGAAGGCGCTCGATGAAGCTCTCTGAGACATTTTCTTTTACGATTGAATATTCAGCTACTACATGGCTGCACAAACGGTTTAAAACGACTTGACTATTTAGAGGGTAAATACCGCACTTCCGGAAGCCGGACTTGAGGTTTTCTGCACCACGCTCTTCTAGTTTTGACAAGAGACTTTTCAATAGTGCCGGAAACTGATCTTTTGGTACACCGCTGAAACGACAACCCTGAGCCGTATCCTTCCAGTTATTTAAAATTTGTCGCCTGCCCTTGTGTGCCCTTTCATTGGTCGAAAATATGCAACATCTAGCGGTTGGAGGAGGTGCGTCGTATTCGGAGGAAGTGCAACAAACCTTATATTGTTTAGCTCACATTGCCTAATGACCTCCATATTTAAGTGTGGGCTTAAATTATCCCCTAATAAAATTGTACGACCTTCTTGCCTTTTTAAAACCGGGAGCATTAAATTGGTCCAGTCCTTAAAAATTTGGAAGTCGAACCAACCCGAATTAGTGCGATTATATCGTGCACTTGGTGGCCCATTTTCAGTCCAAGTAGACTAGTTTTTGTCCTTTATAATTCAAGTGTACAGGTGCTAGTTCACCCTTAGCGCTACCACATATCATTAGAGATGTGCAAGCTTTTGATGAATTTCTAGTTGTTTCTGGATACTTCGTTCCTTTTCTCGTTATTATTAAATTGGTCTCATCATAATTCCAAATATTTTGAGGTTCAACTCCTTCAAGTTCTGCTTCTAAATGAGAAAAAAATTGTGTCACGATTTGCTCATCTGTGGCTGCCCTCGCGTGTGAAATATTCTGAGAAAGTCTCTGCGTAAGCTCTGGTCGACGATTCAAAAATAAATTGACCCAATCTGGACCGGGAAAATTATCCTTGAAACAAGAAACGTTTCTACCTTGTCGGTCTAAATACGACTTGACCGAGATCCTCAGATTATATGTTGTAATTGGAAATCCAAAATTAGAGAGTGCTATAAGGTGGTTAGCAAACACATTTTCCTCGTTTTCTGTGAAAACTCTAGGCGCTCCATAATTTTGTCGATGTCTTCCTTTTATTTTATTCAGCAAAGTGTTTTTAGAGATCTGGTACTTCCCAGCTGCTTTTCGAAATGTTCGTCTTTTTTGCCGAATTTCATTAAGAGCTTCCTCCAACTTTTCATCTGTGTAATTCTTGTAATTCCGTGATCCGTGTAAACGCCGAGATTTACTAGGCATATTTGTCTTCTGAAAAAAAAAACATTCTGTTCTGACACTAAGTATACCTTTACTTAGCCAAGCCTTAATAATTAAGATACACGCATATAATAGATAAAAATATATAAGTCAACTCAGCACTTTAACAACCTTGGGACAGTACCAAAGTTGACCCGCAAAGATAACATTTTGCATAAAAACAAATATATTTTGCTCTGAGTTCCATTTAAAAAAACGTTCTCTAAGTAAAATGTGAGGTAAATAAGAGTGTTTTAAGAAATACTTACCAGTTTTCTATAGAAACTTACAGTTCTGCTTGTAGCGTAGAATACGCACCTGTTGGTAATTGACTTTTTCAAATGTCAATAAACATGCAGCGTTCAATGCGGAGTTGCCAGATTAGGTTATTTAGTCGTAATTTAATGACACTTTAATAACATGTTGTAGAAAGAGCTTTATTTTTAAATATGACGAACATACATTAAAAAAAGTGAAAAGTATGAGGAATGTACCAAAGTTATGCTGCAGTCACAAAGATACCCCAGTTTACGGTATTTGTTTATTTGATTATGGGTCATATCCAGAAAACGCTACAGATGATTTTGCAAAGTATTAATTGAGAAAGACCTCATGGAGGTTATTCATTTTAATCATCCCAACAATGTCCGTTTATGAAAAAGTATGTAGTGCAGTACCGCACCCAGAGAAAAAATTCGGGGGAAGTTCACTGTTACAACGCTCTACTACTTAACTTAATAATAAAGTTTCGTGTCTATTAGACATGCTCGCAAAACGAGTTGTGCAAACCAGTGTTGAGAATATTCATTTAAAATAAATGGTACCTAATAAAAGACTGCCCTCTCAAATGTGTTACATAATTCACGTTATGGAATTTAGTCATCGACTGTATTTTGCACTGCCTCAATTGTGAATGATGTTACACACATTTCTCACGCAGATGATTTGTTATTAGCAAGAAAATTCAAGGCAGTTTTGTGCCGCATATTGCAGGGAGCTCTAAGAATATTTAAAAAGTAGAACTGAGACCGTGCACTATAGGCCGGGAAGACACAAATAATCCTCACTCTAGTAAAAGTAGACTAGTGCCTTTAATTAAACACAATACCACTAAACTTCGCATCTGAGATGAAATATCTAGAAGTAAGCCTCGCACCAAATCAGGAATCTTTAAAAAGAATATGAAACAAGCTACAAAAGGTCATATGAGCTCGCGTCCAGGATATGTAATCTAAAATGTTATTGGTTAGTGGCCAAAGAGCTAACAAATCACAGCAAAACTTAAGCTTAGCTTAGTCCAAAGGTTGCATGTTGGAACTTAAACTGGGCAATGCGTTCTCAGTTTAACATCAACAAACAGAGCCATGGAGGGCATCCTAGGTCTGTCCCCATTGGATATTTTTGTAAGTTAGTACTATTAGCAAATGAGATATTCATTAATATCGAACCAAACATAGTATGTGCAAATACTCGACAAATATGCCATGAGGCAATTTATAAAGAGAGCCTACACTATTAATACAACTGTTGAAAACTAAGCTACTGAGGAAGCATGCCATTCGTTTTTGCAATGGAATAAAAATACAAAAATCTAGCTCTAGCTCTTATTCGTGAAACCTGCGAGTACACAAAGTAGCCACTGAACATGCTTGAACTATCTGGCATAATTATTGCTTGAGAAAGATTGCTGGTAGAGATATAATGAGCAAAATTATTAAAATCTACACAAATAATAGGCAAACATTTCAAGCCCTAAAGAGCTGTAAAATTATAAAATAAACACAGAGTATGTATGGGAAAGTTATAAAGCACCAGTAGATATCTCCCAAACGAATGAAATTTCTATTTGATGAATGAATTGACACTGACAATATAAAGAGAACTAAGGCTTTCAAAATGGCTAATACGGCGGCTAGTTTAATTTTTTTTGAACATGTTCTAAGGTATCGTAAGTTGCATTAAAGTGGTGAAGAAGGCAGATAAGAAAGCTGTAATGATTTTATGTTTCCCTTAATATTCTTTAAAAAATGTATTTGGTTAATTATCAGTTTTGTTTCTACGAAATTACTAGACAAAGAAAATTCTGGATAGTCTATGATTACCTTTATAAGTAACATTGACATTTTAAATATGGAAACGGTGTATGATTGGAATAGATCTATATTTTGGCGATTCAGATAATTGATACTAGCATTCCGTTAATTGGGAGTACTTAGTTGGAATACTCTGTATATTTATTAAAATATGGATTCTGGGGAAAATTTTAATATTAAAACATTTCTGAGAAAATAGCGATTGAAAATGGCATAAGGAATTTAAATTATTTAGTTTAAGCATGCAAATAAATGTAGAGAAAAGAACCTAATATGGAAATTTAAGCTTATGTAAGTCCAAGAGTTTTTCCAAGAGTGTTACAAAGATTGGCCTTGAAATGTGAATTTTGGAAATAATTTTAATAAAATGCTTTATAGAGCATGCTACATTTAAATTATACTCACATTTTTTGACGTTTTTAATTTATACTTCCCAATGTATATTCGAAATATTTTTTGAGATATCAGCAACTAATTTGCAAGGGAAAGCTGCATTTTAAAATCGAAATGAGCAAACAATAATCAATATTAATTTTAGAATGGTGTTGGATTTGCATTTCTCTTTATGTTTTCAGTTCATTTATGACACTACTATTCATAGATAAAAGAATAATATAAAAAAAACCTACTATTTCATTTTTGGTGTAGCAGGTTTGGCATTGTCTTTTTTTAACTAGTATTTTTGAGAGTTTTCTAAATGAAATATTATCCCAGTTAGCCATTTCACTTACAAATATTTTTATAAAACAAATACAATTTTAAACCAAAATACATAGCCATCTTGAATACAATTATTATTAAATTAATAATGATTATTACGTTATCATTGTATTTTTATATTGCAACTAGCTAATTAATTATCACTATCTCAGAACTGTTAAGACATAAAAAAGGCTAGATAAAAAATTCACAAAAAAGTATGTAAAATTTAAATTCAGTACTCCTATAAGTATGCACTAAAAATTAATGAAAAAATTCAGGCTTACCTTTATGGTATTGGACGTGTTATATACCTCAAATAAACTCAAAATACCATTATTAATTTTTTTCATTTGTTTTATGCAGAAAGGGAATACTTTAGAATCAATATCACATTTTCAGTCCCCACTCTCCAGAGAATTGTTAAAGCTAGCAATGAGGTATGAAACATGTTTTAATATTGGATTTTTTCATAGAATCGAAATTTTGTCGCATATCCACAGTATTTAAGTTAAAATAATAAATATGTTTATTAAAATGAAACTAACAAGCTGACTAGTAACTTAATTGACACCCGGTATACTAATGATAATTTCAAAAGCCAAAGATCTTTACCTTATTTGAACTGTCTTTATTGTAAAAGACTGAGAAGAACTAAAATAAACATTTAAGATTTTTTTAATTGGTAAAGTTATCCTAGTAAAGTTCTTACTTTTCACTGTTATAAAATATTAACACTTTTTCTCGACTTTCCATTTCTAAAGCACAAGATTTGTATCTTAAAATTCTCACTTTTCATTATAATAGAAAATTTATACTTTTCCTGGACCTTTTAAAACTAATGCACAAATTTTGGAATTTTTTAAAATCCATTTATCGGATAACACCCCATTAGCACAATTTGCTTTAGTACTGCATTTTTGGTCGTGACTGTTGCGGAATTCATGTCAAAAATTGGTAAAAGCATGTTTCATATGCCTATAGACTAGTCTTGCTAATTTTTTGAAAGAGATTGTGGAATGAGAAACATATTTTTCCAAAATTTTGTACTTGGATATTTCATCTGCAAACATCAAGACCATCCAAGGTCTGCGGTAACCGATTTTGTAATCTTTTTACTCTGAAACCACTCCATAAATAATTAAAATGTATGAGCATTCTTAAGTTGAAAAAAAACTTAGGAAATAGGATATAGAGTAAGTAAGATAAACAAATTTTGTGAAGTTTTTGTAGTTTGAAATATTGTGCTATCCTTTTTATGACCTTTTTTTCTTATTTTCTGCTCTATTTGCGTTTTTTGTTCTCTTTTTGATAGTCCACTAACTTGCATGTATTTTTAACCCTCCTAACATAAGTAGTTAATGATAGCACCTACCTACGTTTTGAGAATATTCGTGTTATGTGACTCCAGAACTGCCCCATAGCGTTAATCTGTTAATCCAGGAAGTACTTATATATTCTGGAGCTTTAAACCTTTCTATATATTTTTTAAAAAGCAACGAACGTCCTTTTCGTGCCCTACCGCCACATATTAAAGAATACCGAAGAGTTTTCTTTTATTAATATTTGTAGAATATTCATGTAACTCTTTTAGTTATTTGTTTTATTTCAAATCACTACAGAATATAAGAATTATTGTTTGAGCTTTTCTACCTTAAATAACAATTATTGAGTATCAAAACTGTAAAACTAACCTTCTAATTTATATTCGCTATAAATATCGGTATCATCTGAACCTCACGACTTGGTAATTCAGGATTCAGATCTTGTGATGAATAAGTTAGAGAAAAAAACGTTATTTTATGGTTTACCTTATGCGATTATTTTTGCGGCCAAGCCATCCTTATTTAATTGCGTTTTACTCCAGATTATTTATTTAAATTATTTTTTTCGCAATTGTCATAAAAAATATATACTCATATATAGCGCTGTTTATCGAAATATAATTAAGTAGGTATATGATTAATTTCGTATTATTAAAAAGGAACAATTGATATTCGTCTGGTGGGATATATAATTCAATTAAATAATAGCGAAATTCTTGATGACGGTTTCATGATTTGGAAATAAAGTATTTTTGGGCTACTTCGTCCCTATTAAACCGGAAAATCAAAAATAAAAAAAATCTGACCTTCTGTTATTAAAGTTGATACTCGAGTTCTAAGTCTGTGATGGAGCTGCCAGAGGAACAAGACTGCAAACAAAACTAATTTTTTAGAAGCTTCGGGTAAAAGTGTACACACATCTTCGGCACCTATATAAATTAAAAAAGCAACAAATATGTTTTTTAAATCAGAAACTTACTTGAAAACTGCAAGTTCGGAGTTGTTCATAAAAGTAAAAAATACGCGTTTTTTGGAGTTTCGTCCCTCGGATACTTCCATTGCGAACCCAGAACTCAAGTATGTAGGTGGTGTATATATTTTTATTTTTAGAGTTTTCATATTTTACACCTTATCCAAAGCCTTGTGTCATTGCCAATTCATAATATTTTTCTGTGATGAAAAGTTTTAGTGTTCTTATTTTTCTTAGCAATCATTTGGCGTATGCAATTTTTAGGCGTTTTATTAGCAAAATAAAAACACACCCAATTTAATTAGGGGCATTCGGCAGTTTTAAAATGATATCATATCGTCATTATACTTTTATGAATCTAAACTTATGTGGCAAATATTCATATATGTGACATACTGTTTTGCAATTTGAAATGAATGAAACAATTTGCTTTGTATTTTTAAACATTTTTTTGTAAACTGCTACAATAATTCACTTAAAGGGCTGTGTATACGTGCGAAAGAAATGAAACAAAAGCTATGTCTGTAGAACGTGTTATTATCCAAATCCAAAACTATATCTACTAATCCTACTAATAAGTACAACGTGTAATAAAACCTTTAATTATAAGATGTTGCACAAGGCTAAAAAGCTTTGTGCAAGATTGAAGAAAAAGGTTGAATCAAACGATATACTTACTCATCAGTGAACAGGCAGAAAGGTACATGGTTTAAAAAAATATTCCTTAAAGAGCAGCCATATTTTACGTAGACATAATGAAACAGAGAAATAGATGAATTTCTTTAACAAAAGGCAAAAATGACAATCAACGGAGTTGTCAAGTTGACACGGGGTTAAAAGTAACTGTAATATTTCAAAAAGTTATGATAAAGGACTTAGTAAGTAGGTGGCAGGTGTTGACCGAAGAGTAAGGAGATGAGAATTTTAGAATTTCAAGAGCAAGCGATTCTAAATAGAAAACATTCTTCTGTGAATTGGTATGAAAGTTCTGTTGAGGTTAAATTGGGTGTTGAGACAATTTGGATTTCGCTTAAGTTCATTATTGAACTCAAAATCGATTCTCATAAAAGCACCAAAAGCTTAGAATTATAGATATAAATATGTTTATGCTTAGAATTGTTATCTGTCTGAGTGTGACTACCACATAGTGACTTATTAGGGTTATTAACACATTCATTTATGCGAACTGAGAGAAGTCTGCAGTTTCTTCCAATGTAAGTAACGTCACAATCAGAGCAGTTGAGCTTATAAACTTCACTTTTGTTGAGTTTATTTATTTTGTTCTTGCTGTTATTTAAAGACTTCCTAAAGCTCTTCTTAATTTTAGGAGATATTCTAACATTAATAAAAAAGATTTGGTTTTTGAAATTTGTCTTGAATATTTAATTATAGTTATTGACCATAGGTTGTTTTGTGTGCATGGTCAGTTAACTTTACACGTCACTATGTATCTATGTTAGTGATTTTCCTGACCTATTTGATTACAATTTACTAGCAAACTTTCTTTCAAAGTATTGTATTGTATATAGGTACACATTAAATTGTAACACATATTTTGTAGTCAACTATTTTCTTTTGTGTTATTCCCCGCAAGGACTGTCTTTTATTTTCTCATGGTTTTAGTTTGGTTTGAATTTCACCTAAAATGAATTTTAGAGTTAGTGGTTTAGATAAAAAATTTCCAAAAGATATACCTATAACAAAAATAAAAAATATAAAAATTAAAAATAATAGAATAAATAAAATATCTATAAAAAGTATTTTTAATAAAAAATATATAAACATTTATTTTTTTGTCATTACTCGCCAATTGTTTGAATGCTACTTTGTATTCATTTAATTTTCTCGACTCTCTCAATCTATCTGCATGATCTTCTTTTTTTTTGGTGTAAATCAACCCGTTACCAGTGTTGCCATTTTTGCTTAAACTGTAAAAGACTTCTATTAGCCTTATTTTTGTATTATATCTAAACATTTATGTGGCTTCTTACAGTTGGCTGGAATTACACTTGTAAGTTTCTGTACCTTTTCATCATTTATTTCCAATATATTTACTTATTATTAGTTAATAGGCCATTTAACCACAAAGTTGCCAAGTCAGTCTTTAATGGCTTATCTTTGAACAGAGTTTTTCTCTCGTTATGACGTCACACTGGGGTTTCCAGTTAGATTTGGAGTCCTTTAGTTTTTTTACAAGTTTACAATTTATTTTATAATTAAATTCTCTTTTGGTTAAACGGATTGGGTGAATTTTGTCAGATTTCAATAACTTCTCTATTATACAAAAATACTTCAATATTCTGAACAATCATAGTTACTCTTAATCCCGTGTCGACTCACCGTTGATCATCATATTTGTCTTTTATTAAAGAAATTCAGTTTTTTAAGCAATAAAGTTTTTTTAATGTCATTTTGGTGTTTTTCAGCGTTTATTTTGTCTTTGTTGCATGCAAAATGTTTAAGTGCATTCATTTTAAAACCACGTGTCTTTCTGCCTATTCACTGACGAATAGGTATATCGTTTGATTAAGTCTGTTTCTTCTTATTACCGGATTTTTAGCCTTGTTCACCATCTTTATAACACTTATTTGTAGATAGCACTGAGCATGACTAGTTAGTTGAAAGCGCTCTGCTCTAATCTTAGATTTGAATAATGTATACGTTATACAGACAGATCGTTTGTTTATTTCCCTAATATGACAAAAGTACCCCATCAGTGCGGTTCTTTCGTCGCGACGCCCGGTGGTGTAGTATCATACTATGGCAACAGAAATACCGTCTGCACGTAAAATGTCTTGCATTTGACCTATATAATGAATAGTCGAGGATTTTGTGAGAAACTTCACTAGTACAAAAACTCAGGTTTTAAACTAACCATTTGATGCTGTTTCAACATCTTCTAAATCATCGCTTATTTTGGATTTCACGTTATCCAAAGACATTGATGTCTTAGTTTGTACATTCGTTTCTCTTTACTGCTTTGTTCTTTTTTCTTTTCTAGCTCTAGCTCTTTTATTCGTTATCTTGCTTTTATTTTTACTTCCTTTCTAAGGAAATATTGTAATCGTGAAAAAATCAGCCTCGGAGGTGTTTCCAGATCTTTAAGTTTTCGGGTTACTGGACCCTGAAAAAAATGTTCTCCCATTTACGCCACTCTATTGGTCTGTCATCCTGTCTTTATGATGAAGGGTCATATGGGGATGAAATGGTCACAATTTGGTAAAAGTCCAATATGGCAGAACAAAATGGTTCCCTTACAAGATGTAAACAAAACATTATTTAGAAACTACTTAGCGAATAGACTTCAATTTAATAAGTAAGGTAAATTTATTTTTTGTAGACTTCTCAAATAATGCTATGAAAAATAAGTAATTATAATAATAATAATAATAATTCCGAACCAAACCAAATCTAGAAAATCGTGAAAACAAAATTAAAAAATTATTATAAGATTTGTAATAAGTTATAACCAAATAAATATATGCATGTATGGACTGTATGTTGTTACTGTTTATTAAGTTGCGGGTAAAGAATTTATATCTGCTTTAGGGTAAAGACTTAGCTCCTCCAAATTAAATTCCAAAAAATATTATTCATATTGTTTTGATTAGAGGTCGATGGTTGATCAAGATTGTGGTCCTTCTCTGACATTTCTCTCAGTAAAACTGCTTGCAGCAAAATCATAGTTACTAAATATAAGCCGATCAGGTGCCAATAGCCTGTTTTTTTAAAGGTGCTTATTGTATTTTTTAAAGAAAATTAATGTTGGTATGCCTTGTTAGCCAGATAATGATATATGTAGTTGTAATTGCCTGACCTGGATGTGCTAGCGCATGTAATCATTAAAAGCAGTTGCAAGGTTGTATTAAATGGAGCATAAACCTGCAAATCTAATTATTGTAGTTTATGTGTGGAGGGGGGGGGGGGAAGAAGCACGACGCCATTTAATTTGCAAAAGTGGGTATATTTTACAATATGCTGAAAAACTCCGGGAAATAATTTTGAAGCCATCCACCCCGATTTATTTTCAAATGCAATTAAAACTGTTGGAGTTACCTCAAATAAATATTCGGATGAAATACGGGTTCTCATATAAACAAATATTAGCGGAAGAAATGAGTCAGCACCGCTGATAATCTCTACACTAGTGACCAAAACCCCTATTTCACCGGGAGCTATTTGCCTAACTTGTTTTTTTTCCTATAGTAGTCACTACCCAGTTTAAATTACATATTATATATATATATATATATATATATATATATATATATATATATATATATATATATATATATATATATATATATATATATATATATATATATATATATATATATATATATATATATATATATATATATATATATATATATATATATATATATATATATATATATATATATATATATATATATATATATATATATATATATATATATATATATATATATATATATATATATATATATATATATATATATATATATATATATATATATATATATATATATATATATATATATATATATATATATATATATATATATATATATACTGCGTTAAGCTAAAATTAACAATAATAATAATAGAGAAAACATGATTACATAGGAGTGTACGTCAGTACTGAAAGATTAAAAGTTATTTCTTACGACAAATATTTGTGAATATTAAGTATTTTGTTTTTTCATGGGCATTAAATTTGTTGACCTATAGACTTTACGTTAGACTGTTATAATATATTTTATTTAAATCAGTTATGTTAGACTTGTTATTTATTTCGTTGTGATGCTCTGTTTTTAAAATTTTTGTGTTGTGAAAATTGAAGTTATGGTCAATCTCTGTTCATGTTTTTTAGGGTGGTAGTATTTTTACAATCATTTTTTGTCCATTTAGTGTATTCTCTAGGAATTGGCTAGTTTGTCCTACATAGAAAGAAGGGCATTTTTTGCTGGGTAATTGATAATAGACTACGTGTGTTTTTTGTTTTTTAGAATTTCACTTTCAAGTTTACTAAAACAATTATTAACTAAATTAACGGCCTTATGGCTAAGTTTTATGTCATGTTTTTTGAACAGTTTATGAAAGTTTTCAGATAGGCTAGGGATATACGGAAGGGTCAAAAAGTTTTGGATTTTTTCTTTTATGTTGGTTTGTTTTGAAATATTGTGCAAGTTGTTTTTATTAGTTTCATTAAAATGTTCTATTCTATTTTTATAGATCAAGTTTATTAATTTAAGAAGATAGGAATTAAGTTGTTTTACTTGTTTGTTTTTTTATGTATGTTTCTCGGTACTTTGGGTTACTTAACTTTAAGTCTCGATCAGCAAGCCGAATTATGAGTGATTTCTTTTGGGAGATATGGTGTGAATTATAATTTAGATACCGTATCAACCATGTTGTTTTGTGTCATAAGATAAGGTCATGTCCAGGAAATTTATTTTTTGTCAGTTTCGATTTATATAGTAAATTTAAGCTTTTTATGGTAATTGTTTTTCCAGTACATATTTTTCACAATGTTGTAGGATGCTAGTTATGATATCATCTACGTATCTGTTGAAAACAGAGTTCGGACACGCTAAAATTAAAAAATTTCTCAAAATTCACCCCTAACCCTGATCAAGCTGATTTCTACACCAGCCTCTAGAAGAAATAAATACATTAACTTGATTTGCTCAGGATCAACCGTTCATATACTACAGTGCCAAAGCTCTTTTGAAAAACGGTAAGACCGGATAACTTATTTTCGTGTTCTGCATACAAAAGTATTTTTTTGTATATAGGGTAAAAACAAAATTAAAATTTTAGGTGTTTTTTAAAAGAGTTGCCATATCTGTTTTATATTTTGTATATTAAATTTTTTTCGACCACACAGGGGTATTATAGTGGGGTAAAACAGCTCTTTAAAAGTGAATTTTTTTTTCAGTAACTAGTAATATGTTTAAAAAATTATAAATCACAAATATTTTATTACTATATTTTTTGCATATCGATTTGGGATTTTGTTATTAGATGGAGTCTTTAGGGATTAAAAAAAATATATAACATCAAGGGACTGAAAAATTGTTTTTTTTTTTGATTTTTTAATGACTTGAAATATTGATTTTAGATTTTCGAGAATAGATAGAATCTTTGAACAGTATTTTAAAAGGTATCTATTTAGGATTTTTCGTACTACGCAGTATTTTGGAAATACAATATACATTGTTTTTAGATCACGAATTGATAGTTGTGAAACTGTCAAAAATTGCAACATAATATGGGAGTCAGTGCAAGTCAAGTTATCAAATCAGAGTCTAGCGGCTATTGTTTCCATCCTGATCTTTAGGGAATATATATATATATATATATATATATATATATATATATATATATATATATATATATATTGTTAACAAGATATTTATAGACATCCCGCCCCTATTGGGCAGGCAGAAATCAATAGCCGCTGATTGCTTATTGCCATTTTTGACAGTTTGACAGCTGTCAATTCTTAATCTAAAAACATGTTTATCCAAAGTAATGTATAGGACGCAAAATCTTAAATAGATATCTTTTAAAATATCGTTTAAAAAGATGAACTTGAACAAGTGGTAAATTTATTGGCAAATCGTGCATTTTTACTCCAAACTAGATTTTTCCCAATTTTTCAACTTCGGATTAAAAAATGTAAAGCTATGTCTTGTAGCGAAAAGATGGAATTTTGTATATATTTAATCGTTTTTACCCCAGGAATTACCGATACGATTTTACAAAAGGCCAAGGAATGACAACCAGAATTAGTGCACGCTACAATTCAAAAATTTCTCAAATTCACCCTTAACCCTGATCGAGCTGGTTTCCACACCAGTCTCTAGAAAAAATAGACACGTTTCTTTGTGTATTTTACTTGATTCGCCTTGGATCAACCGTTCATACAGCTAAACAAAAATGTCCTTTAAATTCCCCATCGAACCTCCTTTTTACCTTGACAAAGTAGTCAGGGTTTCGACTCCACAAAATACCTTAGAAGTTACCTCATTTTTTACCCCTTTTTTAAGCGACATTCCGATATTGCCCGTTAACTAAATTGTCCGAAATTTTAAATATTTTCTTAATATACCATTGATTCACAATAGTTATATATCACTTTAAGTCAATATTTTATTAAAATTATTCAGTAAATATTTATCAGGACTCATCGTTAGGTATTAATAATTGAAAACAGTATGGTGAAAGTTGGTCTTATGAAAATTAATTACGGTTTTCGTTTCGGAATGCTAAAGAGTATAGCGCTATTACAAAATATATACCTAATCCACTTCCGACGGAATCGACATTTCATCTTCATTATGCGTTCACGAAAAAAAATACCTATATATACAGTGTGTTCGAAATTGGTAGGGAATGTATTGGGATCTTGGAAACTATGATGGATAGAAAGATGGTCAAATGGGGAAAGTTGTAGGCCATTCAATAAAATTGTAAATTTAATGTCGGTTTGATGACGTCTCTAGCTATATAAATTTCAACTCTAATCACCCAATGTCTCAAAAAAAAAATCAGTAGTTATAGGTTTAGCAGATCGAGCAATTCAGCTTTCTGACCCAGAATACAGGGAAAATGCTATTATAAAAGCAAAGGAAGCGTTAGAGTTAAATCAATACCCACCAAAATTAATTAACCAAACATTTAAAAGCAGAATTCACAAATATTATAACTCATCAGTTTGTTCAAAAAACCTAGGCTACAGCCTGCTAGATACATTTCCCTTCCTTTCGTTGATGGTTTATCCCAAAAATTTCAAAAATTATTTAAAACATTTAACATACAAATATGCCATAAATGTTTCAATTTAACCTCCAAACATTCTAGCAAACTAAAAGCAAAGACTCCGAAAAACAAAATTGTTGATTGTTAAGGTGTTTACATCGGCCAAACGAGTCAATACTTGGAAAATCGGCTAAAAAGCCATAAATATGACAAAAAAAACACAACAGCGTTAACGAACCACGAAAAATAAAAAAATAGTTTTTATATTGGAACCAAAATCCTAAAAAGCGAGTCTCAGCAAAAAAAAGAGAATTTTATGAAATGGCTGCAATCCACAAAAACAAAAAATCCATAAACGATAAAAAAGATTTAAATAACCACCTCAGCAAGATATATACATCTATATTGTAATAATAAAATCACACATTGTGTCATATTTGTCCAAAGTAATAACATGTAGCTGTAAATATTTATAAAAAGAAAAAATAAGTTATGTACATTTGGATTTTAAAAATTTGTTGAGTCGTTTTGCACGTGTCTGTCGTAACTGTTTTTTATTTTGTGTTCCCGATACCTTCGTCTGGGATACTTTACGTTCTAGGGTAATTCTATTTGAAACTGTTTTATGTACTGTCGGACCTAAATGTCTATAAATTATTTTAGATTTAAAAAAACCAAAGCTATGGTTGAAACGTCATCAGACTTAAAATAGATAATCCTCGTACATGTTTGGAAGTAATTTTTATTAACTATATATATATACATATATATATATATATATATATATATATATATATATATATATATATAAAAAAAAAAAAGGTATTAACTATATTATAGTTCTTGCCGCATGTTGATTCTTAATCCTGCACGGATGGAAAAATATGATGTGTTTTCATTCTGGGTGTATATCCGTTCATCACTCTCTTTCTGAAAAGACCAATTTTGCTGGCGTTTCGCCAAAATAGCATTTGGCATTTTCAAAGCTTTCTGTTTCGCGTCCAATTGAAGACTGAAAGTGTTGTGACAGCGGAGCTTCCTTTTATACCCCCCCCCCTCGGCCGAAGGTTATATCTAAACGGTAGTGCGTCATTGTTTATATTTTCGGGACGTTGTGGTTGGGCTAATGCCGTTTGATTTTCTGTGGTTTTTAGTTTATATATGATTGATTTCCATACTGCTAGTAACTTTAATGATTCGTCCCTTTTATTTAAATCAACTTGTTTTTCTATTTCTACGGCTTCTCGGATTATTCTGGTCCCATAGTGCTCTATATTGGCAATCTCCTTACACCCTTCGAAGTTTATTTTGTGGCCTGTTTCCTGATGATGAAAACAAGGCAGATGTTGTTTGTTTATTTCTGATGCTGAGTTTATGTTCTTCTACTCTTGCTGATATTCGTCTGTTTGTTGCCCAACATACAACTTTTCACAGTCCTGGCACGGGATGCTATATACTCCGTGGTTTTCCAAATACGGTCTGTAGTACCTTTTACATATGGTAGGACTACTTGTTGTCTTCCCGGTTCATAATCTTTGCTGTTTGTTCGGGAACCCTGTTTATTAATGGCTTTATCTATGGCATGCTTTTTGTAACCGTTTTTCTTTAAAGCACTATATATTATATTAAGTTCATCATATCTCGTTTGTGTATTAGTTAATCGCACGGATCTAGATATGAAGGTATTGAACAAGGCTTGAATTTGTGCTGGATGGTGGTGTGATCCAGCATTCAAATATCTGTCAGTATGTGTTGGTTTTCTGTAAACGGTATATTCAATTGTCCATTGTCCCGTTTCGTAAGCAGAACGTCTAAAAATGGGAGTTTGTTGTTTTCCTCTAACTCTAGCGTAAATTGTATTTTAGGATGTATTGAATTTACGTGAGTTAGAAAGTTGTTAAGTTCTGCGTTACCGTGTTGCCATATGATAAATATGTCATCCACGTAACGGAGCGAAATTTTGGGCTTCAGATTTGCGTTCTCAAGAACTTCTTTCTCGAATTATATCATAAATAGATTGGCCACCACTGGTGATAGTGAGGATCCCATTGGAGCTCCGTCTATTTGTTTGTACATTTGCCCGTTAAATGCGAAATAAGTATTTTTTAAGACAATGCTCTGACAATTGTATTATATGGGCCGAAAAATCCTCGTTCGTAGCATCTTGCTTCGTCGATGGAAATGCTAGGATACAACGATTTAACGTCTAGGCTTGTTATGATGTCGTCTTTTTCAAGAATCATTCTTGATAAAGACGACATATATTTGAATGCTGGATCACACCACCATCCAGCACAAATTCAAGCCGTGACCAATACCTTCATATCTAGATCCGTGCGATTAACTAATACACAAACGAGACATGATGAACTTAATATAATATCTAGTGCTTTAAAGAAAAACGGTTACACAAAGCATGCCATAGATAAAGCCATTAATAAACAGAGCATATATATATATATATATATATATATATATATATATATATATATATATATATATATATATATATATATATATATATATATATATATATATATATATATATATATATATATATATATATATATATGTGTATGACTTAGAAAATTGCGATGAAATGAAGACAATTGTTTATTGATATGATATATATTGATAATTTATCTAAAGCTACAAACTCCAGCCCTAGCTCACCTACTACTATTTCTACCATTAAACTGCCTGAATAAAAATAATTCCATTTGACAGTAAATTATCTGAATGGAATACTATTTTTTAATTGTTTGAAGCTTGAAGCTTTAATCATCGATAAGCATTAACTTAGCGACATTTAAAGATTCATTTACTTAAAATCATTTTTAAAAGATGAACCTTTAAAATTTAAGGTTTAACCGCAAACTAAAGAAAACTTCAAAGTTGCAATTAATTCACTTAAAAAAGTTATCTATATCTATAAATTAGATATCATCAGTCATATATTTCTTTATATCATCAATCATTTATTTCTTTATATCATCAATCATTTATTTCTTTATTAGAAATTGACCCAATTGTAAAATTTAATTTTGTAAACTTAAGAAAATTAGTAATTAACGTAAGAAAGAATCTCGATCTAATTAACAAGTTAAATTTCACTACTCAAGCACTATGGTAACTTGTCTTAATGTATTTATTTCAGATGAAACTCGATACAGGCACACCTAGGGCCATGATAATTTTATGAAATTTCTAGAGCTGCAAGCTACATAATTAGAATTTTTGCCTGTACATAATCAAACTAAAAAAAATTCACAAAACTGGTTCTGCACTCCAACCACCAACAAGGCAATACAGATAATAAAAACCAATTTTTCTTTTGTGTGTTTTACCAACACACGAATCATAAAATTAATAGCTGCGAGTAATTTTAAAGTTTAAATCATTCTGTTGTAAAAAATAAAAAAAATTTGTTTTAATTGTTCAGCTCAAATCACACAATAAACGAATGTAAGTCATCTGGCTGCTTTATATTCTCTCAGAGGCATTACACTTCAAATCATGTGTCTAGAAATCTAAATTCTTGTCAACATTCATTCAATTTAAAGAATAGGTTATCTAATAAATGGTGTTCGCAACTCAGGGCCTTTATATAGGTCTAATAGTTTTTCTAATAACACGAATGTAAATGAAATGAACTATACTCAAAGAAATCCTAACCCTTGTAATCAACCTGTAAACACTAATCTTAATCCCACTAACCCTCAATCGTGGTCTAATTCATCCCCGAATGACCGAATTTCCCTTGTAAATAATGGAAATCAAATCCTACACTCAAGTTCTTTAAATTTAGCAACATTTAACAGTTAATGGCAAAAAGTCACATGTACTCTTAGCTACGGCCTGCGTAACTATGTACACAGCACATAATCCCACCCTTCAGGTCACAGTCCTATTAGATTCGGCCAGCCAAAACTTATTGATTATAAACAACTTAGTAACAAAATTAAAATATGCCCCTTACCACAAACCACTACGCAATACTGGTATTTCACAAGAGAAACCACTATTCAACAATATCGTCGATTTGATTTTATACTCTAATGTCTACGATAAAAAATTCAAGGTATCCAGAGGTATCGTACCTAACATTGCAAACAAGTCCCTGTTGATACATGAAAACTAAATATACCTCAGACTTCAAACTAAGTGATCTATTTTTTCTGCCCTGCAGAGATTGATATGCTGATCATTACTGCAACTTACTATTAAACGATGTTTGTACAGTTAGGAAAAAAACCTCACTGTTTTGCAAAACACCGTATTAGGTTGAGTAATCGCTGGGAACACCCCTGTTTCCACATTTGTAACTGTTCAACTTAGACCTCCTTTCACTTCCCTGCCGAACTAAATGTGCGTGGTGGTATTTCACTATTTATTCACACAGCCTCCAATTGAAACATTATTACGAAAATTTTGGACAATTGATGAAATTTATACTCTCTAGAACAGGGGTACTCAAACGGTCGATCGCGAGTGCTTTTTGAGTAGATTTCGAGAAGAAAAAAAATTTTAATAAGTAGGTACTTAACTAAACTACAAAAATGTATTACGTAATAAAATAACACTCTGCTAGCGGCAAAAGGCGGCTTTATCAAAGGAACGCGCGGTACTTGTCAAAGAAAAGCCGCGTTTTTTATTCTTGCCACTTTTCTAGAAATTTCGGGCCGCGCGTTTGACGAGAACATTCGAGACTTTCGTTCACGCCGATATAAATGTTGCGCCTGCAGGAATTGGAGTCATTCTGAATTGCAACTTGAAGGCAATACTACGTCGATACAAAGTTTATTTTTAAATAGTACAAAATGAGTGCAGCGAAGAAATCTAAAACGTATCATTTTAATAACCATTGGGAGGAAGAATTTTTGTTTTGTATGGTGTAACTTAAAGAGGCATCATAAGACGGTTCATAAAAACTATGAAAAGGAAAGTACGTGATTTGCTATCTTGTTTGAAAAAAGAACCAACCATGTTCACAAGACCAGCCAAACAATCAAAAGCTGCTACGATCGCGTCATTTAAAATATCTCATATATAGGCGAAACACAAGAAACCATTCGAAGATAGATCGGTTGTGAAGGAAGCATTTATTGAAGAGGGTGAGACTTTATTTGGAGATTTTAAAAATAAAACAGAAATCATGTCTGCTATTAGAGAACTTCAGTTATCTCGTCCGACTGTCACAAGGCGTATTGAAGTCATGAGTCAGGACATGGCAGGTAAACTAAGAAATGATATCATGGAATGTACATACTTTTCTTTACAGTTCGACGAATCCACCGATATGACAGACACTGGCCAGCTGTGTATTTTTATTCGGATGGTATTCAATGACATGTTGGCTAAGGAAGAATTTTTGACAATCATTCCTCCGAATGGGAAGACCTGTGGCGAAGATATATATGACGTTTTCTTCAATTTTGTAAAAAACTACAAGCTACCAATATATAAATTAGTGTGCATTACAACCGAGGGAGCACCAGCAATGACTGGAAACAAAAACGGTTTTGTGGCATTGTGTCGAGCTAATGAAGATTTCCCTTCATTTTTTTCAATCCATTGCATTATACATCAACAAGTTTTGTGTTCAAAAGTTTTAAACACGGAGGAAATTATGGGCATTGCAACAAAAATTGTGAATTCCATCCGTGCACGTAACTTGCAACGGCGGCTCTTTAAGTTGCAGTTGGAAGATAGGGAGTCAGCTGAACACACTGATTTAGTTCCTCACACGGACGTCAGATGGTTGAGTCGCGAAAAATTCCTAGAAAGGTTTCAAGAATTATTGCTCGAAATAACAGCTTTTCTAGACGAAAGAGGTGATGACACTCAGATGTTGAAAAACGAAAAATGGCTGACTGATTTGGCATTTTTGACTGACATCACAATGCACTTAAACACCATTAACTTGGAGCTTCAAGGTAAAGGAAGAACTGTTATTGAGATGATTAGCGCAGTAAACGCATTCAAAAGTAAATTGCAACTTATGATAAATCAACTGAAAAGAAAGGATCTGAAACATTTTCCGTCTTTGAAAGCAAGGATTCCTCAGTTGAATTGTGATACGTATGAGGCTGAATTATCAAATATTTTGGGACAATTCGAAATGCGTTTTTATGATTGTAGTAAATTGGCAAATGTAGTAAGTTGGTGCAGATTATATCAGATATACATCTCAAAGCTACAGCATCTGATACAAATTTCTGGTGTTTTATATCTGCAAATAAATATCTGAATCTAAGGCAAATCGCCCTTCAACTGACAGCAATGTTTGGGTCAACTGACTTGTGCGAGTCTGCATTTTCTGAAATGAAGATAATTAAGTCAAAATATCGCAATCGACGAACTGATGATCATATGTCATTATGCTTGAGATTAGCACTCAGTGGTTACGTACCAGCTTATGAAAAGTATGCTGAGGACATGCAGTGCCACGATTCAACATCCAAAGTCACTCCTTAGTTAAGTTTAACACCATATGTAACTCTTTTGTTTTGTAACAACCAATAAACTCGCAATTTTGAATAACTATGAGTTTTTTCATTGATATTGTAGAGAAGAACCTAACTAAACCTAACCCAAACCTTGACTAAAATAATGTATATTATGCGGAAAGCTAATATCTATATATGCTACGGTACACCCTGCCTAGGTAGGTAGGTAGTGTGTTTGTATCGTGTATGTACGACAACCCTGCATCACACATACTTGCAGCCTCTCAGAGTCGATCGTAAGTAGTCTAAAAATATTGCGGTAGATCGCCAGCAGTTCAAGTTTGTGAGCACCTCTGCTCTAGACGACATGAAAGGTGAAAAGTTATTTGTTGACACGGCCCAAATACTCCTCAATGGATTATACCATGTAGACTTACCCCTCAAATCTCCTGATAATACTAATAGCCTGGGTGATTCGTTTATAGCTACCAAGAAACGTTTTGAAAACTTTGAAAAGAAGTTTTAAAAACACCCAACTTATTTTACTGAGTATAAAACAATTATAAATAAATATTTGGACATGAGTCACGCTCATGTCGTTCCCCTTAAATTTACTAATGAATAAATTGGGCTACTTGCGATGATTTTGGAGTTAGGCCTTCAATTGCGAGTTTGTTTGTTAATTAAAAGTTTGAAAAAAATTGTTTATATGATGACAGGTTGATTCTGATAGTTTTTGGTTTTGATTCAAATAAATTCCATTATTACTTTTTTTTTACTGATTGCCCCAAGTAAAATTTCAAGAATGGACTTTTTAGGACACTCGTACAAATACGCTTGACATTCGAGTTGTTCTTATCTATATTTAAGTTGTGACAAACTAGATACAAAATTATTATATTAACTCAGTTTTAGTACAAAAAACGAATAAAAAAATCCTTAAAATTCAAGAAAACCTTTTATTATATAAACATTTGATTTTCTTTCAAAAAACAAACACAGAATACACCTAGAAACTATCGGAAAATGAAGACATTAAATCAACAAGTGATTAAAACTAAAACAAGCCAAACGAAAGAAATATTTCAAAAACGTAAATTAGACCATAGTACTGCAGGTGTACGTTTTAGACATATATCTTCCTCTCAACACCTCTTCAACTTGTAATACCCTGACAATTTGCTCAAAATCTATTAGGGTACTATAATCGACATCTGGGAAAATGAAGATATTTTATTTCTTACCGTTTTGTTCTCTCATATATTTGCATCAAAATCGCTCATTTTCCGTCCTGCGTCGTATTTTAATTTTGCCAGAAGATATCACCCACCGAAACTTCAGTCTTCGTAGATGCCAGTTGATTTCTATTTTGTTCTGCTTCTTGGACCGTAGTTTACGTCTTCATTTCAAGAATTGATGCCGTGGTTCTGGAGTTCTCCGGAAGCAGATGCGTGGGCGTTAGTCAACCGAAGAAACACTTGTCCTGCAGTAACAGTTATTCGTTTTTTATTTTGTCTAATAGGCATGGTTTCCTGTGACCAGCTTTGTTTAAAGAAATTATGAAGGCTTTCTCTTCACATAACGTCTACTGCCTCTGGTTCGATATTTAAAATGCCCTTAAGGACTTGTGATGCGCACAATTGGTGAATTACGCTCGCGCGAAATCCAGATTTGAGATTTGTTGCGTTATTTTCTTCCATTTCTAACATAGTTTGTATTAAAAGAGCAGGAAATTTGTCTTTAGAAATAAAGCCCCTATTGCCGCTTTTCCATGTAAAATAGTCCCTCCGCCATTTTATGTTCAACGGTCGAAAATAAGCAACATCGAGCAGTTAAAAAATGTGTACTATTTTTGGGGAGGAGGACAAACCGAATTCCAAAGTTGTCACATATAATCACTTTAGAAACATTTCCAAACTTTCTGCAGAAAGGAATGATAATAAAATCGAAGTAATCTTCAAAAAATATGGTGTCAAAACACCCCGATTTATACCTACTGTAGCGACTGCCATCCAGACCTCGTTCAGTCCACGTGTTGTAAAGATGTTCGGACTTATAAACTACATAGAGCGGCAATACATAGATCCAGCCGTTGTGCCGCAAAACATTACGAACACGCTTGAAACTGAGATTAGTTTAATCGAGATTGAGGATTGCTTCCGGATGAACTCCTTGCAGGGTCTGCTCAAGTTGTTAGAATTATTTCTTAACAATATCTGGACCTAATGCCGCGCTTGCTCGTTTTATTTTCTTACCTAATCTTTCTGATAGAAGTTCTTTATTGCGTTCCAAGAATTAATTTGCCCAGTCATAACTTGGCATTTTGTTTTGAAAGCATTTTACTTTCATCCCACTCCGATGTAAGTGACTTTTTCTTGTGATAGGAAATCTCCACTGTGCTGCAATTAATTTTTTCCATGAATTTTGCAATGTATAGTAAATTTTGAATTTTTGGGAAGTTTTTCTAATATTTAGTTCCTTTGACTTCACGTTCCTAACGGACAGATCTAGTGCATCTTGGTTATAACTGCGTTAGGTGCGCGATCCAGTTCTTTTTTGTATTTCCAGACCATTATCTTACCCTAAGAAGGCTTTCTGTATAAAAAGTACATTGCCTCTCAGAAAAAAACAGATTTTCTTTTATCTGAAAATATATAAACAAAAGAAAAATTCTGACAACTTGGGACAAACTATAAACATGTGTCCCAAGTTGTCAGGTTTTTTTTTTGTGTAAATTTTTTGAGATTAAATAAAAACTGTGTTTTTAAGAACCTTAAAGAATACTTTTAAAACCATAAAGGCAACACTGATGAATGATGAATGATGTTAAGAAAGGCTATGCAGATGAAGTTTTCCGGACTATGAATTTCCGTTTTTTTACCTAGTAGAATAAAAAAAACATAACAACTCACTTTTTAAAGTTAAAGCTAATCAGATGGCGTTATAAAAACACTAAGAAGCATAAAATAAGCAAAACGACACGCAGCGACATCATTCGTGCTGGTTGAAAACACTATTTTAAGGTTATATACGTCACTTACCTCAAGTAAGCTGGGTTACCCTTCTTAGCAACATTACAATTCCACGGATATATTTTTGAGAATAACAGAAATTGATAAAATTGAATTTTGATGGTTTCTCTGACTCAAGCATAAAAGCTTATGCTGCCTATGTCTATGTAGAGACCATATATAAAAATGGCACAGTATCAACAAAACTCGAGTTCTTCTAAATCACGTTTTACTTCCTTAAAGGTAGTTTCTTGGACCGTGGTGACTGAATCAATGTTTTATTTTGTCTATTATGCATGGTTTCGTGTGATCTCCTTTGTTTAAAGAAACTATGAAGGCTTTCTCCCCAGACTCGAATTATGTGCTATGCTATTGTTAGCCAAACTCATGCAAACCCCTGTTTTAATTTATCAAACACGTTTTAAACCAGATAATGTTTATTTATAAACCGATTCCACAATTGCTCTTGCATGGATTGTACAGTGTACAGTACAGGAAATTTCTTCTACTAATACATGTACGGTCAGCTGTCAACCCAGCAGACCTTCCCTCACAAGGAATATCTCCTCAAGACATTTTAAACTGCAGTTTGTGGTTATTTTGTCCCAGTTTGCTAAAAGATACAAATTCGAACTTTTCTCGGTTTGAAAATCAAATACATCTTTCTAACCCTTTAGAACCAAGAAACGTTGCCTTAATAAATATGAGTCAAAAAAACATAATT